>JASAUF010000217.1:0-523261 GCA_030180095.1 Magnolia changhungtana
GACGATTGTTTTTATTTATTTATTGTTTGTTCTTTGTTCTTGATGTCCTTTCTTGTTTATTTGCATCTGAAATGTCATGACGATGAGAGGCACGACCCACTTCTTTAACACCCCACGGCTTGAGACACATAACCATTGAGAGAGCCTGACCCATGTTCGACAATAGTCCACATTTTTATATCGTGTTTCGAGCGTGATCATGTGGCTCACCCACGGCAGACACATAACCATTGAGCGCGGCCATCTTAACACCCGGCAGAACCACGTAACCATTGAGAGGCACGACCCCATGCCAGCAAATGGTCACGACCCTATATCGTGTTTCGAGCGCGATCGCCTTGGCTCGTCTGTCGCGGCCCGGCCTTCGTACGGGCTTGGTTCCCTGCACTACGAGTTCCCGAGGGCGTGTAGAAGCCACGAAGCCGTGGTTGAACCTTTATCGGCGACCTCACTACTCACAGGTTGGGGGACTTCGGTGTGTGTAATGGCTTGATTTAGGAATCCGGGGCCGATGTAGCACGGCTTTCTTCAGGGATTCGAGAAGCGGACGTGAAAGCTCGATCTGAACCGGACCTGGTATTTTTGCGGAGCACAGCAGCCCCATCCGCATTAATACCAATGCACAGCCGTACCAAAAACACAGCCATACCAGAATGGCTACCGTACTCCTGACTTCTCACTATACACACTTGTCTTTACCTTTATGACTTGATCCATCCATATCCTCATGACCATCATTAACTTCTGCATGAAAAGGCACGATAAAAGCTGCATGCCACCGGCTGATTGTTTAGATAGTTTTGGTGGTTGTCATGATAGCAGCATCGGGGAGTCAGTCTTTAATCTTTCCGGCTAGGAAATGGTTTGTCGTCTTCTGATCATCGGCCTTCCGACATGCGAATGAGGGACTGTATGTGCCACCATGACCACTGAATCGACCCATGTCCATCGTAATTATCCTCTGAAACCATACCCCTTCTACAACCACGCACTATGTAACATGGATGCAAGCTGACCCCATCTCCACCGAGCATTCTGAATCCATACTCTTTCACTAGCACGAGCCATGTAACATGACATGAATGACCCATATCCATTACCTAAACATATCGACCATACTTTTCACAACCAATGCACCATGTAAAATGACATGAACGACCATTATATCTACATAACATACGAACCATACTCTTCACCACTACGACTATGTAACATGAGCATGAACGACCCATATCCACTGTGAACGAATACTCTGAACCATACTCACTTCCACGACCCCATGTTCGTGGGGGCTTTCAAGTGATTTGAGCGCATGCTTTTTAACTTTGTTATATGGTCGTAAGCATGCGAATGTTCGATGGTCGTGGTTAATACACGACGATTTAGACTGCGTATTCCTGTCATGATGCGCTCACCAGAAGTCATGAGATATGGATCGGGTATTGAAATTTTATGGACGAAGACGTTGACACACCCCAAACGATGTAATGATGAAGTGTAAGGTCAAGGCGGCGCGCTTGCTCGCGAATGCCCGTAGCAAGAAGGTCATTCGCCGGAATCAGAAGCGGGGCCGCACGCCGATGTTCGCGATGAATCTATCCCGCTCATCCGTTTCTCGAGGTCAATTTGGGGGAGTCCCGTACGAAAAGTGATCGTGATCCATTACTTCAAAGTGACGAGCATTCAAGAAAATGTGGAGTCATATTCCAATCGTTGAAACAAGCTTACATGTGGTCGACATTTATTCCAACCTGCTGACACTTGGGTCAAATAACGCTATGTTTACACGCCATCCACAATCGTTCTATAACTTATTTTCCTACGTGGGATGAATCGAAAACCTAACTCTCCGTGCTCCCGACACGACACTTCGTCGCCATAAATATTTTTACTGGCGGAAGTTGAAGCCTCGTGTTTTTCAAAGGCATTTGAGCCTCGAGATCTGTCGGTTCATATTTTGGCCCCAAACCGAGCGCATGAAGCCGATGGACTAGAGTTGATTTTCGACAAACATCACTTGGCTGGCCACAACCCACAATATTAGTCTCTTGAGCCGAAAAATACGTCGCCCGACATACAGCTCTGATTCATTAAAATGGCGTGTAAAGGGCGGCAGAGTGCCAAACGTGCATGTTCCCAACGCGTCCTAAGACTCAATCGTCGATCATCGTGGTCCAAGTGCGCATGGGCCCATCATCGTAACGGATCTAATCCCAGCTGGAATAGTTCATGGCGATGGATTCATGAGCATAAGTTTAATTGCGCGACACGTATCGAGCCATCAAGTGGCACCCACAACTGCCGTAAAGATGAAATTTGTAACGGGTGACTCGAACCAGCAAGCGTTTCTTTCTGTTGTGGTCCATTGGATTTTACATATTCCATCATCCGTTGGGTACATCCGTATCTTCTCGATGCAAATAGATTGGCTCGGCAAGCGATGAGAGTAAGAGGCGCTTCAAAGGTAGACTTAAAGCAACGACCCATATTGTGGGATGTATACAAGGGTAAAGCTAACCGCTATCCCCACGCGTAAGCTCAAGACACCGATATATATATATATATATATATATATATATATATATATTTCATTTATAATTATATATAGGAAATAAAATAACATAATATATTTAGAGCTTTTCTCTCGTGGGACCCATTCACTTCATATCCCTACCAAATTTTTTTTTTTTTACTTGGTTCCCAGAATCTTCTTCACCGGGACCCATTCACTTCCATATCCCTACCAATTGTTTTTTTTTTTTTTACCGGTTCCGATTCTTCTCCATTGGGCCATCCATCGCCACTCAAGAATCGTGATATATACAAGTAGGTGCAGCCTCATTTCCTATCAATGGCAAAGAAAAGCGTGCAATGGTTCACATACAACGGTATGTAGTTGTTCACATGTTAATTGATTTGTGTACAATACAACCACGACCAATGTAGTCACCGGACAATCGAGACGCATTCAGTATAGCATGAACAAAGACGCGGGTCGCGGATCGCTGGCCGATGTGCCAAAGGGTCGTGGTATGACACGTTATGTTGGTCGTATATGTGAACCATCCAAGAAATGTCGTGGGTTGACATGGACAGCTTATGCTCGGAAGTGGATGTGAACCACGCGACTCGCTTGTTTATGACATTCACAACCCTGGTGACCGGATCGGGTCAACACGATCGATTTGTGGGTGGTTGGTTAGTTTTTCCCCATTGGATCGTGGGTTGACGTGGACTGGTGGATCGCTGATCACATTTTGGGTGGGTCGTATTGACCGTGGACCTCGACCCAGGGTAGAAGACAACAACCATCCGTGCCGCATGGCAACCCCAATCGGTGGTGAACACCGATAACAACGACCCTCTCCGTTGGTTACATCACGATCAAGAATTTAGTCTACCACGATTTCCAGTAGTCTCCGTTCACGGCATTATTGTTGATTGATGCAAATAGCCGATGTCCATATTGGTATAAGTGTCGAGGAAAGCCGGTGATGACCACTTGCTTAGAACTTCTGTGAGAGGCACCAGGTCTCCGCCAAGTGTCTCGTGCCGCTTTTGGGAGTATATGATTGTAGACTCGGAGAAGCATCCTCGATAGACAGAATATATTTAGAGACAAATTGCTTTCTTGGATTTCTTCTTCGCTTCCGAAGACGGATTTAGGCAGCACACTCACAGATCTTCGCATTGCCTAATGCAAAGTAGCATGTTAGTGATCCTAAATTTGATGTCTCGTGGCAATAGGATAAAATTCACCGAGCTCGACTTTGCTTTAATTATGGGACTAAATTTGGACCGCTTAGGGAGGAGGATGCCTAAGGGAAGAGGGAGGAAGATCTATTGTGGAGACCTGTTTCGAGAAGCATGTGTAGTGTTAGTAAACAATACCTAAAACAAGCCTATTTGTCACTTGCCGATTCGGACTGTAAGATATGGACGCGCTATGGAAGTCGGCTCTATTAATTTGGCGCTGAGAGCTATTAGTTGGATCTCCTGGGAAGAATAACCGTGTTGATAAGTATATCGACATGGTCGATGATTTCGATTATTTTAATAACTACCCTGGGCAAGTGATTGCAGGGGTGGTATGATTATACGAAGAAAGGATTAACGCAGCCGTTTGGCATTATTCGCATGATCGGCCGGTACCCCCAGAAGTCATACAACATATGCGGATGCTGCGCGTTCGCCTTGTGTGCACGTTATTCTTGTCCTTTGGTTCATGCTCTTTAAGGTTGAGTGTGTATTACATACACGTCTTAATCAATATGTAATGGATCATTATAATTGATCCTAAGGTGTCGGAGTGGGCATATAAGGCGATTCCCAAAACTCACAGGAGAGGCTGGTCATTTGAGCCTGAGAAAGGAAAGATACATTGATTCCTCGAATACTAAATTGGAATCGAAGAAGTCAGTGAGATACGGCTCATTTATCCGCCATCTTCACAACATGTCTGGAGGTGGAGAGTTGTTTAAATAGTAGTGTAATTTAATTATGCAAGCAGTGTGTTGATAGTTAATAAATGAATCAATTTTACCCACGCAGTGACGATGGCTTCAAAGCTTCGACCGACGGTGGAAGAAGCGAGAGAGAGACCGGTTGTCGGGAGTATATGAGCATAACCGACGATTCCTACGATGATCTGACAAGGCCTGGGTTGGCACCACCCACTCGCAGCGATGACAACGGCTATGGAGGCGGATGAAGTTAGAAATAAAGTGGATGGCCGATCTTCTGACCTCCCTCTTGAAAATGAGAAGTGAAATTGTGGTCGAGGTTAGAGCTCTCCTTCCGTGACGATATTAGCCACGTATCGAGAGAGATTAAGAAATCAAGGTCCTGCAAGAAAGAAATGTAATAAGATGGATCGAGTTCCCACATTTGAAGTGAAAAGAATGGAGGAGGCTCATGGAGAAGTAAATAACCTCATAGGTGGATAATACTTCTTGGCGCGAAGAAAGTGAAGACGATGATGGACGATATTAATACAAAATATCGCACACGTGAAATTGCCGTTTTATTAATTCGTTAGAGGTCTCTCGCAATGAATGTACAAAGATAATATAACGATTTTAATACGTAAGGCAACAAATAAGAACCAACAACAACATCCGTGATGATGGATGGACCGTATCAAACGCAACTTGAAGATGGGATGAGCCATCTTAAAGATGACATTGCTTCAACTGCGGGGGCGATGAGTCGACTAATAGGTTGAGTTTCGACCAACGAAGGTAAAAGAAATGTGGATCGTGGTTATCATTCATATATGATCGTTGTTAACATCTAGTAAAGCCGTGGATGCCATGCCGATTGGGTCGTGGTTCATTCACGGCCCAACATTGGTGGCATTCACGACCAAATTCCCGAATGTCGTGGTTTCGTGGTAAGATGGGTCGTGATTTATATGAAACATGGGTCGTGGAATCATAATAATATAGTGCTCCATTTGGCAGAATTCGTTGCTTCGATCGCCCTCTCGTAGGAGAGAATGCTTTCATGCGAGAGCAAGTGAAGCAATCCCTGTGAAGGAGATTCAAATCAACGAGGGTACATGGAATTGAACTTATCAACCTTACTTCGGTAGTCATGCAATGTCACGTTTTGGCTCATCTATTGTGTATGATTTTATTACGGAGACAATGTCCTTGAGCGACCCTTCAAGCGCGAGTAGAGATTGCCTCAGTTCTTTGGAATTGTATGAAGTATTGTGGAAAGGAGATACGGTGGAATGCGTGTGTATGTGAAGTTGAAGTTTTCCCCGAATTATAGTTATCATTTGCCAGTGGCCTCTATTTGGACCGTGGTTATGATACATAACGGGTCGTTGTGACAGCCCATGTCCACTCCGTGGCCGATCTCCTGGATCGAATGCGTATATCAATGAGCAGATGAAGCACATCGGAGAGGAGATGCAAGCAATAAAGGTATATGAAATTTCCAAAGGGAAGGTAGTTGCTCTCTACGTTTGGACGTGGTCACTTTGTGAAGGTAGATCCAAATGTGAAGAATGACACTAAGCATATGTGTTGAAATACATAAAAATCAATCAAGAAATATGCGTGTGTTACAGAGAAGATCACTTCGGTGCAACGCAACGAAGAAGAAATTTCGCACCGAGAAAGAGCTTCAAGCTTTGCTCGAGACAGACATAAATCTATTACAGATGAGGCTAATAAGAAAACCGTACGTGAAACCGCTTTCGGATCGTGATTTCCAATGGACATTATGTTGTGGATTGCATAGATTATAACGTATCATGTTATTACACTAAATATTGGTACTTCGCAAGTGAGTGAGGAAGGGATACCGCACCGCTATTGCATCGGAACCCCACCGAGTTATACCCGTAAAGGAGACTCGCCGGGGGTACGTGGACCCGCACCGAATCCCCAACCGAAGCCGAAGACCACGCAATTGAGAGTAGCGTGATTATCATCGGATTCACCGCATGGTCGAAGAGCATCCGTGACCCAAAATCATGGGTCGACTCTCTCGATGTAGGTTTATACATATTGATTTTAAACTAAACATCGATGTCTAATAATTATATCACACGACTTCCTGGTGTGTAGGCAATCGATCGATACCTACGCTATCTATCGTAGCGTCAGAAAAGAGACGATACGGCCAAGACAGACTGCGACCGGTGCGCCCCATCACTATTCACTATTATGTAACTCGAGGATTATAGTTGTATTCAAAACATCATTAAAACTATTTATGTTTTCGACCCTTTCCAATATATCATCAGGCCCATCATGGATGTCCAAATTTTAGCGTTTTTGTAAACTTATGGAGTCGGCAACCATAAGGATCGACAGACATCATCAAGAGTGGCAACTTGAGTGATCCGCTTATAGATATAATCAACGGTCGATGTGTAGATCGAAGCCTCTATGGAAGTATGATGTGGTAAGAGGTTATTTACTTGCACGTATCCATGAACGTAAATCCATTCCCTATTATTTTGAGGCGCGTCTAACCGTTGTCGTATTTCTTGTGATCGACAACTATACATCCCACTCAACGCGAGGAGCCGACCGGGTCTCCCGAAGGCTTGTTAATTTGAAGAATAAAGATAAAGATGTCACTGTGTACAGCCAGAGTACCGAGATGTAAGAGAAAAACGAGTTGATTGTCACTCAGGTTACGGACAGACTGTGATGGCTGTTCCATATTCTTGATAATGGATCCAAGATATGGGAGAAGCCATGGACTTTGAAGATAGTCAGTGACAGACCGGGGCAAGACAACTCGGATGACTGTGGCGTATTCATGCTGAAGTATATAGACTTCTTGAGCAGCATGCGCAAGATTGACTTCACGAAGGTGTGTGTGTGTATCCGATTACATGAGATCTTGTTAACTCGTCCTTTGATTTACACTAGTTCGTTCCCTTTTCCGCAGGAGGACATCCCGAAATTTCGAAGTACGATTGCATACGACTGTCTACAGCTCACGAGGTCTGAAGAGGCGGCTGAGAAGAACAGTAGACCGCAGAAGAGAGTCAAATTCTTGACTGATAACTAAATGCTCAATGTATTGGTGTATTTGATTTTTATTAGATATGGTCGTGAATATGACAATCCATCCTCACTATAAAATCTCACCAGTTTGCGTGAGAGCCATTACGGCTGGATCGTGGTTGTCATCCAACCTGGTTCAGAGTTAAGGGGAATGACAACCACGGCGCACGTAAGACGAGAACCACGACCATTTACATGGTCGTATTTGTCGTGTTATATGGGTCGTATTTGTCGTGTTATATGGGTCGTATTCTAATGTTGAATGGTAGTCGTTGTCATGTTGTGTTTGAAGTGGATGTTACAAAGACGATTCATTGGTTGTCGTACAGTGATTTTCCGTGGGTGTGTGACTCAAAGATACAATGTGTAACACATCGCATTAAACCGTTGCAGACGAGAGACGGACACGAGGGTAACAATCCCGACCCAAATAACATGACAAGGACGCACCAAGATAGGTCGGTCACACAAGACACTCACGTAAGCGGCCAAGAACGACCGTCATCTTCACGACCCGTCTGTTTCAACGACGACCAATATCGGGCCGCTGCCACCGACGATCCGTATAATCTCATAACCTTATTTGTGTGCATCGCCATGTAAAATTACAAACAGGGCCAAATAAGTCGTAAATCAAGCCCAATACAAGATATCTGGAAACAACAATCCATTACATGTACAATTCATATAACACTATTACTACCAGACGAGGTCGATGATGCACAAGACTATCCCACTTAAGCATGCGAATGGGGACATTATCATTCTCCTCACTCTTATCATCGTAGTTAATAAATACGACCATATTCACGGTGATAATCGTAAGAAGAGCAGTATCTACAACAGCATACGTATTACATGGGAAAAACTCTGTTTCGGTAATGTATTGTTTTAGCCTCGATCTTAAAACTCACGTCGAGAAGGCCGGGCATGTCAACAAACGTGGGTTTCGTGTACCTGAGCCTTGTCAAACAAATATTCCCACGACATACTACTCATGATAACCACTAGTTCGCATATAGCACTACTACCATGATTCACGTAACACGACCCACATAAGAGGGGACAAGGCCCAAATGCTCTAGATGAAAACAAACAGTCACAATCTGGCAAGCCGACGCACCTTCGTCTTGGCCGGTGGCCGAGGCCGAGGCTATCGATGACTTAATATGTTGGTTTTAAATTTACATTGGTTGGTGCGAAATGTTGTATGAACTGTAATGTATATACTTCAAGGTACATGAACCTAGAGCGTGTTAAGTTAAACCCGACCCACCAATTATTGTGCATTCGAACGACGACCAATAGAGGAAACGATGAGCTTAACAACGCGTAGTGTCACTCACACTGATTGTTCCGATGTTGTCGTATAAATGCCCCCGAACTATTACAAATGGGAACCACGACAAAATGAAGGTATCGTAGCGCGATCCAGATCAACAACGATCATTGCTTCACGTATGGCACGACCAACATAAAGCGACAACAACGACCCATGTTTCAATCCAAAGAAAGGATCCACGTATCATGAAAAGCAAGACTATCCAATGACGGTCATGACCCATGTTTCATGACAACCACGAACCAACGTGGATAATAATCAACGGGCCTTTATGCATCTTGGCCATGTATATAGTGTGTACACAACCATATGCCGTGGGTTTAATGATATAACGATCGTGGTTGTAAATGGTTGATGCAAAAATATCGTCTGCAAGAAACTACGATAGGTACCATATCAAACAACTACGTCCAATTATTCACTTAAATTACGAAGCATATTAAACGGAAAACACGAACGGAATATGAATGAGAAGACAACGACGACCACCGATAATTTCATTCAGATCCAACATTCTTAAAAACCAAGACATAACGTTGCGCATACCGTGGTCATGATGAGTACCGGATCGCTGTTGTCAAATACATCATGACCACAATTCATGTGAAACACAAACTAAACATCCCGACAACCACGACCCACTATTCATGTGGAACACGACCCATCAGTAATCAACCATGATGGATCTAATGGTGGCAAATACATCCTCGAACCACGTCATAGAAGTGGACATAGAACAACCAGCGGACCACATAAAATGACAACCACGACCTATATGGGCTCTGGATTGAAGTGTGGTCGAGTGTCCTGTCGCCCATCCGTCCGTCTCCGAGATTATACTAACACGACCCATATCACATTATAACCACGATCCATATATAGTATCAACAACGATCCATGTTGTAATTAGAAACACGATGCATACTACATTACAATCACGAACCATATTACATTGGCAACAACGATGCATGTTACATATGCCGCCACAACGAATATTACATGATAAAACGACCATGCTACAATATGACACCGCCGATGCTCACACGACCCACATAACGGGATATATACGAGGAAAATGAGCACCAAGAAAAATAATCAAGCAATATTATGAATGGTTACCATACACTCATTGCTCATAACATGATTTATCCAACACACACCTCATTGCATGGAAGAAAGCTATGGGTGTTTTCCATGGTTCTCCACTCCATCGGCCGTCCGTGTGATCTACTGTTGACCTATCAAGGCCCGGATCGTTGAATGACCACCGAAACACCGCGACGCATATGTCAGTGATAACCACGACCCATGAGCATGACAACCACGACCCATAGAGCATGACAACCACGATTATAATGTAAATACAATGTGAGAAACTTTCTCTTCGAAGGGCACTCAACGAGACGAAAAACTCTTTGGAGGTATCTTGTTTTGGCGACCACCACTCTGTTGTGAAAGTGAGGCTAAAACAAGACACTCCAAAAAGTGCTTATAGACTCGGCTGTTGCCCTTCGAAGAAAATGTTTCTTCACATTGTATTTACATTATGGTCGTGGGTTGTCATGCTCTATGGGTCGTGGTTATCATGAAATATGCGTCGCGGTGTTAAAGTGGTCATTCAACGATCCCGGACTTGATAGGTCAACAGTAGATCACACTGACGCCGAGGGTGGAGCACCATGAAAACACCCATATTTTCTTCCGCCCGTCGTGTTTATTGATGAGAGGTGTGGCGGGAGAAATCATGTTATGAGCAATGAGAGTATGGAAATACGCCCATCCACATAGTTTGATCTATTCGTGGAGACGTATGGACATATGCTCATCAAAGTTCGGACATGGCATAATGTAGATATCGAATATCTTATCATTTGGACGGTGGTGAACATGCAATCCACGACTAATGTTTCATGACAACCACAACCCAGACAACCGCACTCTCACTTATCTTGTCCGAGGGTAGGATCGTGAACTTATAGTTGCGTGCGAAAAGAGTTTGAGAGATCCGCAAAGAATACTGGATAAGCGGGGATAGTGTGGGATGGAGACGTTTTTTCTAATCGCGGACAACGACCGTAAGCCACGACTATGAAGAATGCTTCTCTTCGAAGGAGACCCAGGAGCCGAATACATATATTGAGGAGTCGTTGATCGCCAACGGCGCCGAACGTTTTTCTCCGTTGAATTCCACGTAGAGGCCATCCGATCTTCGTCAGAATATCGGCAACGTTCCTCAAGGAAGGGATGGGATCACCCATGAAGAAAGACCGAGAGATGGATTTGCTGTTCGGATTGGCTTCAACAAGATGTTGCCCAACTACCACTTTATAGCATTCGGCAGTGGTTAATGTGGGGTGGGGATTCATCCAAAGGGTGGGTAGGTATCGTCATTAATGCATTTTTACCGCGGATTCATCCAAAGGGTGGGTAGGTATCGTCATTAATGCGTTTTCCGCATTTGAATGTGCCACCGATTCCGAATAGAAGGCGCCGATAAGTAGCGAGTCATTCAATGGTCAAGGCGCCGATTCGAAGGGACGCGCCGGTCTCGAATCTGGCCGCGCGGATTCCCAAGGATCGCGCTCGGTGCCCAACGATTGCGGATAAACAGCGAGTCATTCAATGGTCAAGGAGCTGGTTCCGAAGGGACGGACGTGGACGTGACCAATAAGCGGTCCTGGTTATCTTCGATGATGGATCGTGATTCATTTGCGCACTGGATCGTGGTTGTGTATCTAACGGAGTGACAAAGACGACTCATATGATATTCTAACCACAGACAATATAACACGAGAAGCACGAAAGATGTTATATGGGTCGTGGTTGTTACTTCATATGTGTCGTTGTGTTATGTTATGACATTCCCACGCAATCGCGTGCGACCCCTTGAAACAGACGCGGATTAGTTTACTCCCGACACCAACCCGGAGCCGGTGGTTGGTGCTCTGTGGGCCCACCATGATGTATGTGTTTCATCCATTCCATTCATCCATTTTTAAATATCATTTTAGGCTTGATACCAAAATGAGGTATATCCCAGATCCCAAGTGGACCACATTACGAGAAACAATGTTTAATGAACTTCGACCATTAAAAACCTTTTGGGGCCATAAAAGTATTGGATGAAGTTGATATTTGTTTTATCCCTTCATACGGGTTTTTATAACCTAATCAACGGATTGGATGTCAAATAAACGAAGAATCGGGCCTTAGAGGATTTAAATGATGGATATCCACTCACTTATTTTTTCCGTGGTGTGATCCACTTGAGATTTATGTCCCTCCCATTTTTGGTATCAAGCCCTAAAATGATCTTTAAAAATGGATGAACGGAATGGATGAAACACGTACATCATGGTGGGGCCCACAGAGCACCGACCACCAGCTCCGGGGCTGGTGTCAGGGGGAGTAGCCAATCCGCGTCCTCGGAAACAGTGCCTGACCATTGAATGACCAGCCTATAAAAGAGGCACATCCCCACGCAATCAGTGCGACCCTTCGGAAACAGTGCCTGACCATTGAATGACCAGCCAATAAAAGAGGCACCTCGGCTTCATGAGATTACCCCCACAGGCCATTCGAACCAGAATCCTTATTTATGCAGTCGCCATGCACGCGTTCATGAATTTCTTTGCTCTTTCATTTAGAATAAATTAATCTAGGAGATATTCGAAGAAGCCATTGAGTCCCTCTCTCGTTCATCCTTTATTAGTGATCCCTTCTACTTCCTCTTGGATGTTGACGATCATCCAGGAAGCTCAACGGCCTTCACAGACAGTTCCGAATGCAATTTCAGAAGTCCTACTCGACAATATCAACGGGCATCCACCATCGAAAACACGTTATTGAGAATAGTTCTCTGCAATGACATGGGAATAGTTACCTTTTCTTCTACATCGCTTCTCTCTGAAGCGGCGATACACCTTAGACTGTGTGCCGCATGATAAATTTTATAATGGTGTCTGAATATCGAGAGTCGTGTGGCATGTTGCATGTGGTCGCATGTGGAAGGTCTCACTTGAGGCAGGAGTGGAAGAAAAGATAAAATATGATAATATCCCCATTTGTAAACTTAAATGGAAGAAACGCGAAGAGTCTTGCGCATCATCGAGCTTCTCTTACAGCGTGGACCGTGTTATAACACGAAACCGCGATCGTGATGCATTTACAAGCACGACCTATCTAACACGGTCACCCCGGCAACGAAGCTCGTTGATGCGCAAGACTCTTCGCGTTTCTTCCATTTAAGTTTGCAAATGGGGATATTATCATATTTTATCTTTTCTTCTACCCGGTCTCGTGAGACCCTTCCACATGCGACTGCACACATGCGAGATGCACGACGACCCTCTCAGATATTCGGACACCATTATAAAATTTATCATGCTTGTGTGAGTCTAAGGTGTATCGCTTCCCGAGAGAAGCGAAAAGTAGAAGAGAAGCCATTGAGTCCTCTCTCGTTCATCCTTTACTGTGTAAATAGGTCGTGGTTGCCGTTTCGTATGTATCGCGGTTTCAGGTTATATTGGTCGTGATTGTAATTTTAATGTTTTGGTAGTTGATTTTATATGGATCGCGGTTTCAGGTTATATGGGTCGTGATAATTCTAATGTTTTGGTAGTTGACTTTTATATGGATCGCGGTTTCAGGTTATATGGGTCGTGATTGTAATTTTAATGTTTTGATAGTTGACTTTTATATGGATCGCGGTTGTCATTTTGGTTGATCGTGATTGTGTTTTGAAACGTGTTCTCTTCCCTCCCTATTAAACCAATCGACCGATTCATCCACATTGTGGTTTCATTGTCGTGTTTGCGCTCAATCCACACGTTGGGTCAGGTTTCACATGCACCATGGACCGCGGTTTTTATCCCCTTTGCGTCGTGGTTGTCATCCAAATCTCTAACGTAGACTGGAAACCACGACCCATATAACATAACAACAACGACCTTGTAACAAAGTAGCCACAACCGACACAGCCATTTCACGAAGTCGTGTTAATGTCGTTTCCTCCACGCGCAAGTTATATCGTGGTTTTGCCCACGATATAACGTGCGCGTGGACTGGATCGAGATCACATGACAGTTTCGTGGTTGTCATACGGCAGGCTTGTGGCGTTGTTATTATGGATCGTGGTTTTCGTTTCAGCCTGGCAATGGTTATGATGTACGACAGATCGTGGTTGTAATATGATATGTATTGTTGTTTTAGTGTTACAGGGGTCGTGGTTTTCGTTTCAGCCTGGCAATGGTTATGATGTTCGACGGATCGTGGTTGTAAGATGATATGTATTGTTGTTTTAGTGTTACGAGGGTCGTGGTTTCCACGATACATAGATCGTGGTTTTCCATACACGTTCAACTCCACGTCGATGACAACGATCCCTTGTGCATGGCAACAATCGTGGCTGACAACCACCGGCCTTGGAAAACCAATAGTCTCACGACATCCTAATCGCATAACTACACGTTCACATGCATATCAAGGTGATTCTTGGCTGCTTTAATGTCGCTTACTTCCCTTAACCCCCTTTGGAATATATATAAAAGGGTACTCGGGTGTAATCCTTCCCATAATCCTTCTTTACGCAACAACTTAAGCATTCATGGATTTTGTTGCTCTTTCAATCAAAATACTTGAGGAGACATTGGAGGAAGGCATCGAGTCATTCTCTCGTTCATCCTTTATGAGCGATCCCTTCCCTTTCATCAGGAACGTTCATGATCTCCCGGAAGATCAACGCCCTCGCAGGAAATTCTGAAGACAATTCCGAACTCAGGCAACTCTCAGGAATTTTTCACATATGCGGACGAGAGAAATCGAACGGTATCATTCCGCTAGGTCTCGCGATTAGCGGATTTAACGAGAAAAGGTTGCCTTGGATCGAGAGGTACGGCGCTTGCAAAGAGAGCTAAAGCTAGAGCCGCTAAAAGATTTGAAGAGCTCGAGTTGGCCCACTGTAGCACCCATCGGTCACTATTTTTTCTTCGTTGTAATCTTGTAATTAAACGAACGTTCAATTGTTGATTTTATAGTCATCATGCGGAGTTTGTCATGTATGGACAACCAGGATCCATAAGGGAAGCGCTTTTCCCTTTATATGGGTCGTGATTGTAACGCTTTGTGCTTTGTAGTTGCAATGTTAGAAAAAGGCGTGAATATTGTAAACATAGCCTCTTCCACCACCACCTTCCCTCGTTATGGTCATCCCACCCGCTAATGAACTCCCTTCCCCACCTATGCCGTGGCGAAGGATGTCCCACCATGGATCGATCAACCCACCTCAACAAATAAGGTGATGATTTGAAATTTGTCGAGGGCCCCCTTGAAGTTGAACAAGTCGATATATATATATATATATATATATATATATATATATATATATATATATATATATATATATATATGCAATGCAATGCATTATTTACGATTACAAAAACTTCCATAATTTCATATATCCAATATGACAATTTACAACTAATAACCTACTGCATTGTCATCTGAACTGCTATTGTCATCGAACTGCTATCAATTTTTTCATATACATATTGGTTCACTTCATATGTGTCGGAAGGTGAAGAGATATTTCCCTCGTGCTCTTTTACACTTTGAACTAGATTTTTCAAACTTTCTTTGTGTGAAGAATTGTATGTAGTACCCAATGCCCTATAAAATTCACCGAGGCAGGTCAAGAATTTGAATTGCTTACTCGTTTTATTCTTCTTGTTTATTGCACTCGATCGGCTTCAACATCGTGTTGTCTTTGTCTCGAATATCATTTGGGGTCTAGAAACTTCTTCCATCTTGCGTTTTAAGGCGAGTTGGACTTGTTTTTCCTCCAAAGCTATTAATCGGCATCCTCCTCTGCATGCGTCTGTTGTGATTGCCATTCGTGTACTAGATCCGAAGCACATGGTTTGGATGGAGAGGAAGGTTTTCTATTCGAATCTAACGGGGCTTGAAAGGTATTCGGACCTCGATTGGGGCATTGGGGCATGGTTTTGCATCGCCACCTCGACATGACAAGTGTAACCGAAACCGATGAGTATTGTTCACAAACTTTGCGCCACACATACGACACTTGATCTTTGATTTTCCCGTTCCTGGTGGTGATTCAACCAGGGAAGCGTAGACCCAAATGTCTGACGATGGGTAAGATGACGACATATCTGCACTCAGTTTGTAGAGATTAGAAAAAAAAACAAGAAAACAAAAAAAAAAAGAAGACACGAATCAGAATATTGATAAATAATTGCAACAACGATATTGTGGTTGTTATTATCTATGTAGGCGTAACCACGACCCATATAGCACTACTACCATGATTCACAGCCACGGCCCACGGAAGATGGGACAACACCCAAATGCTCTAGATGCAAACAAACATAGATTATAACCACGTTGGCGTAAAATTTACATTGTTTGCGACATGTCATTTGAACTGTAACACATACACTTCATGGTACATTTTCATGGGACAAGCCTAGGGCGTGGTTGTGAACCACGAACCAACATGGATTATAACCACGTTCCAACGTGGGACAGTAACCACGATCTAACATGCATGTATGACGGGGATCAGATCACGCCACAGTTTCGTGGGCGTCATACAGACTGTCATTGTTGTCATGTTGTAATGCACCGTGGTTGTCGCTCTAGACGGGTGGTGAGTGAAAGCGACCCATGAAAATGGGTCGTGGTTCTGATATCACAGGGGTCCCGGTTGTCACGATATATGGATCTTGGTTGGCATCCACATTCAACCACCCATATACAACAACGATCCATTGTGCATGTCAACCAACTTCTAAATGTTCGCGAACAATTACGACCCATCTCGTTCACCAACCTATTATAGCCTATAAGCAGAAGAAACATCGAATGAAACAAATAAATTCACCATTCATCGTCAAATCAGTGTTTGGCTTTCTTCGCCTACGCCCCGTCTGTCAACCACGATCCATTATGTGATAAACCACGGTGACGACCGTGATCGCGGTTGTCACACCATACATATCGTTCATGTCATATACATTGAGGCGTGATTCACGCCACGACGCTACATAACATGTTGGCCACCATACACCGACCGTGTCAACAACGATCCATTGGGCCTTGATTGTCATGCTATACATTTCGTTATAGTCATATCCATTGGGTCGTGGTTGACGCACACGACCCACATAACATTGTTAATAACCAGTATACACGACCCACATAACATTGTTAATAACCAGTATACACTGTAGTCTTCCATTACCTTGCTTTGCACTGAGATGCACTGAACTTGTAGATGTGCTCATTGTGGCGATGGAGGGCCAGGAAGAAGATTCAAAACCGGTAAAAGGCGAGAAAACAAGGATTAGTCCGTTAAGTGAAGGGGAAAAGGGAAAGTGAAAGTGATCGGAGAAGAAGTTGAACTTATATATCGGTGATCCGCATGGGGACACGTAAGCTTGCGTAAAAGCGTCGAAATAGGCGGTGTTCGTACGTCACATCGAGCTGCAGATATGCTTTGATCCATACCGTCCATTAAATTTGTAACATCGAGAAACCCAACCAATGGTCAAAATATTCAAATCAATGGACCACAACGATAAAACCAATAGTTTCAGTCAAATAAATTAATTAAAATGATTTGTCATCTTTACGCGATGTGGGCCGCGATGGCTCGATACGTGCCACTATAGAGCCCATAGACTAGAACCAGGTGATCAACGATTGGTATTCTGCGTTTGGAACCGTAAGCGAAATTCGCCTTTTTAGCACGCAAAAATGTGCACATGAGGGGTCGCGCTCGTTTCCCAACAGATTGCGTGGAGGAGGCTTCATTATTGCACATTCCGAAGGGTCGCGCATGATTCTGGACGGTCGCTGGTTCTCGACGGAATGCGTCGAGGAAGCGACATGAACGCGATTTCCTGCAAAGACTGGTTGTTGCGTTGTTGCGGCTGCAGTCGTTATGTTATATGAATCGCGGTTGTTACGCGATATGGGTCGACTGTGTCATACCATAGAACCATCTCACAAAAAAGCACAACCACGTCCCATATAGGATTGTGGATGCTAGGCACGATACATTGTTCGTCATATACACGACCCCTCTCGTTCACTCAACCATAATAGAAGAGCGTAGAATAAAATTCAGCATTTACTAATCAATATTTGACCCTCTTCGCCGTCTACACATCTTCGCATTGTTTTGTTGGGTTACTTCGGACTCAGCTATCGCTAGGCATTTACTCTCTAAGTCCGAGCTCGGGCTAGAAGAGTAGTTTGCATGTTGGATCGTGGTAATAATTTCGTTAACGTCGTGGTTGCTATGAATTATGGATGTGGTTGTCGCCTAAGAAAAAATGTGGTTGTCTTGTAACGGTCAGATATAGGGGTCGTTATCGCCGCGTTATATGGGTCGTTATTGACATGACCAACGGGTCGTAGTCGATATAAATCGTGTTCTCATATTAAATTGGTCGTCGTCGTCGTTCACCTCTGTAACGGATCGTGGTCCTAGTCCATGTTGGGTCGTATTCGACAGCAACGAATTTTGGAGGAGCACGGCCCATACAACACGGACACCACGATCCATATATACTGAGAACCACGACCCATTCGACGTGCGGGAACCTTGCGCAGCACAACAACGATCCAGTCATTATGACAACCACGATCCGTATTTCACGGCAATTACAACCCATATAACATTACAATTAAGACAATGTAGAATGAAAACATCGACCCTTATATCATTGTGTTAAGTGTCAGACGAGAAGCTCATTGATGGACAGGACTCCACAAGTTTCTTACACTATCCATTACAGTGGGTTTGAAGACGCGGCCGCTGTAACCACCTTAACCAGTCGTGGATTCTGTCACATGGGGATCGTTGTTGCCTTACGTGTAGATCGTCACACAACGACATATACTGACACGACCAACTCTTGCAAATATCTCAGAAACTACTCTGGCGGCAACAATAAATTCACCGACAAACATGTTCTCCACATGCACATAACTGCCTCGTATATGTATACATGGGATATTAGACACCTACGCATGCAAGTACTTCTTGCAAAATATAACATGGTCGTGATTGTACTACATATTTGATCGCGAGCCTTTGCATGCGAGAGGATCGACGCAACTACGATTCCAAAGGGACGTGGTTTGTCATGCCACACGTTTTGTTGTTGTCGTCTATGCTAGGTCGAAGTCGAATATCAAGACCATCCACCATCCGATCCACGAGTTTCTTCTTGTCACCCTGACGTGATTGTCATCTTTGTAGAGATCGTTGTTGTTAGTGCGTTGAGTTGTGGTTCACATGCACGACCCAACGTTCTTTATATATATCCATGAACCTTTTATTAGAATCGTGCACATTCAAATGCACTAAAACGCATTAATGACGATACCTACCCACCCTTTGGAAGAATCCCCACCCCACATTAACCACTTCTTCAATGTACCTATAAAAGTGATACTTGGGTAACATCTTCTTGAAGCCAATCCGAACCACAAATCCATTCCACACTATCTCCCGCTTAATTCCGTGTTACTGTTTGGAGATCTCTCAAACTCTATTCGCAGCACGGCAACAATAAGTTCACATTTAAAGTGAGAGTGCGGTTGTCATGGGTTGTGGTTGTCATGTAGCATTGGTCGGGGTTATTAGATGTAATTATGGTCGTGGTTGTCATGTTACATGGGTCGCCTTTATTGCATATTCACCACGATCCATAACATGGGATATTCGATATCTACATATGCCATGTCGTAACTTTGATGGGCAGATTTCCTTCCTTCTCAACGACAACAGATCAAACTGAAGATTTCCATACACTCATGTCTCATAACATCATTACTCAACCACACCACACCTCCCCTCTATATACACAGCAGCGGGAAGAAAACTCTCTCGCTCCGTAGGGAGAGAGAGAGTGACCTTGGTGTGTTATTCATGGTGCTCCATCCTCGGCCATCCACTTGAGCAACTCGTTGACCTATGAAGGACCGGAACGTTGAATGACCATTGAAACACCACGACCCATAGTTCATGATATCCACGACCCATAAAACATGACAACCACGACCATAATTACAAGACAATGTGAAGATCTGTTCTCTTGGAAGGGCAACCAGCGAGCTGCAAAGCACTTTTGGGAGTGTCTTGTTTAAGCCTCACCTTCTCAACAGAGTTCTCCATCTCGTGCACCGCCCTTCAAAGAGAAACAGATCCTCACATTGTATATTAATTATGCCCGTGGTTGTCAGGTTTTACGGGTCGTGGTTATCATGCAACATGGGTTGTAGCGTTTCAATGGTCATTCACCGATCCGGTCCTACATAGGTCAACGAGTTGATCACACGGACGGCCGAGGATGGAGCACCATGAATAACACAACAGGTTACTCTCCCTCTCCCTCTTAAGGAGAGAGAGTTTTCAGAACCCGCTGTTGTGTTTATAGAGTGTGTGGGAATCTGCCCGTCCACGTAGTTTGATCTGTTCTCGTGGATAAGAATGGAAATCTGCCCATCCTATCATGTAATATTCGTTATGGCTGTAATGTAACATTCATCGTTGTTGTCAGCGTAATACGGGTCGTGACTGTAATGTAATATGCATCGTGGTTTTCAATACAAAATGCCTCGTGATTGACATGTTAAGAGGATCGTGGCTCATTGTTGTCGTCTATGCCGTGTCAAAGTCGAAGATCAAGACCATCCACCATCTGATCCACGAGTTTCCTTGCTGTCAACCACGAATGTGATTGTCATGTATATAGAGGTCGTTGTTGTTGGGTTGTGGTTCACACATACACACACACACACACACACTCACACTCACACTCACACTTATCGATTCATGAACCATGGTGCATGATAACCACGATCCAATGTAGAGAATGATCGTAATGAATTGTTGTGCTTTTGAACAACGACCCATAGATTGAAATGGTGAACGCAATGATCATGGTACTGTAATAATATTATACCTTGAGGACATGGTAAGCTTAACAACGGGTGATGGCACCGTGACAGTGGACCGAGGTTGAACAACCGTTGCCAGTGACAACGATCAAACTAAGAAGACAACGACCTATGCGTCAATCGATCCAAGGTCCATGTATCAATGTCAGACAAGACCTATCCAATGACAGTCACGACCCAAATTTCATGTCAACCACGACCCAACGTGGACTGTAATCACGTCTGTTTGCATCCGAGCGACTAACGGAAGATCGGTAGTGCAAAAAAGTCAGTGCAAGAAACTAAGACCCTTACCTATAATATTTTATATTTTGACAATGACTACTACAATCACTGATTCACATCAACTACAAAACGTGTTATACGACAACCACGATCGGTATAACAAGGCAAACACGACCTTTAAATACTTACACGCAGGATCCAAATATCATAACGGTCGAGGTATATAGAACACTACAGCAACGACCATATTGAACGATACCACGACCAATGGAACATTGATAATTGGTAGGTCGTGAATGTCCATTTCGTTGTGTCGCCGCATGATGAATACTGGATCGGTGTCGTCAATGAGAACCACGCCCAAAGTATAACATGACATTAACGACCCAATCCCTCGTGTGAGCCAAGACCCATGTCATCTTCATGACGAATATGCAATGCAAACCACGACCAAACCTCGATGGGTGCACGTTGAAGAGAATAAACACACCCACGACGGATCTAACATGACACATGCATCCCATATTACATTACAAAACACGACAAATATAAACTCGAAATCACGATCCATTGAAAGAGAGCCACGACGGAATTGTTTACGCCTTTATGGTAAGACACCCATGATGGAGTTACGTAGGAAGAAGATCTCCTTCCGGACAAAGCAATCTTGCGCCTAACCTCCGTTCGCAGATATTACTTTCATGATTGCTCTGATTCGCCTTGCTGCTGCCCCTGTTTTGTGCTTCTCCGCCAAGACTAATCTCTCTGCTTCATCATTCCAACACTGACATGGCAAAATATCAGAGCATATGGAACATATAATAAGGCCTATGCCAAATATGCTGGCTGGTATGAAAAAGACCAATTCTTACCAGTCGGAAGGTCTCCAGCCTGTAGTCTAGTTACGACCCTTAACGATCAAAGAAGATAATGGTGGCAATATCTTGACTCCTTTGCTCCACGTTATTGTCTTAAACCAATGTTCAAATTTACTAAAAGACAAAAGAAAAAAAAAATTACATAAGAGATGAGAGAAGAGAGACGGAAAAAACTCATGGGGAACCTTTCCTTGTCTTGTAGGTCTTTGAAGAGATGTTCAATGACTCTGCATCAATTGGGATCGACTCGACGTAAAACATTCAAGGCGGCATAAAACTCAGGTGGGCCATATTCACTTGTTCTATGCTTTACTTGAGCTCTCCCATTCTTTTGATCCCATTGATGCATGGTCAATGAACATCTCTTCAAACACCAATTGATGGTTTCGAAGAGATGTTCATTGACCATGCATCATTTGGGATCAAAAGAATGGGTGAGCTCAATGTAAAGCATAGAACAAGTGAATATGGCCCACCTGAGTTTTATGCCGCCTTGAATGTTTTACGTCGAGTCGATCCCAATTGATGCAGAGTCATTGAACATCTCTTCAAAGACCTACAAGACAAGGAAAGGTTCCCCATGAGTTTTTTCCGTCTCTCTTCTCTCATCTCTTATGTAATTTTTTTTTTCTTTTCTTTTCCATGTAATTTGAACCAGCTGTCCTCTGTTAGAGACACATAATAAATTACATAATTACTTGCTTGCCGTTAATTACAAACTAAATTTCTGCAAACACGTATGCCATGCCCTAACCTTTTTCCGATGGCTGGGTGCCCGTTGAAATTGTCTAGTTGGCGGAGATCGGAAGTAGTCTACAGAACTTCCAGCGGAGACCTTTGAGCTTTAAACAGATTGTGAACGTCCCTGAGGAAGGAGAAGGGTTCACGAATAGAGGAAGATAGCGATATGGGCTCTATTATTTCTTCGAATATCTGCTCCATTGTTTTGAATGAGATGGCAAAGAAATGCATGAACTGGCTTGTGGAAGTTTCAAGCAAGGTACCACTCTTATAGGCTGGCAATTCAATGGCCAACGACGATTCCGAAGGGTCGCGCTGGTCGGCGCGTTCGCACGGATAGCGAAGGGTCGCGCTGTTCGGCGCGTTCGCACGGATAACGAAGGGTCGCGCTCGGTGCCCAATGTATTACGGGGAAGGAGCGTCTTTAGGGCGTGTTTGGCCGGACCAATCCCATGGGATTAGGAGGGATGGAAGTGTTTTTATGGTAATGATCGTGGTGATAGTGGATGTCGGCTAATCCCAAGAGATGGGACGACTTCGGATGGCGAGGGTGTTTGGGATGGCCATTGGATTCGCTGTACACCATCGACATCCAGCCGGACGTGTTTGGGTATGACATTAGACCTCCATATGTTTGTCCATAAAAATATCGACCATGGGGGCGTTCTCCCTTTTGAAGAAGAAGCCTCCTTGTGCGTTGAATATGCAAGCTGGATTCCTGCCTTTCCGTCGGTTACGCACGCATGAAAGAAGGTACTGTCGCGTGGTTGCGTAAATGGGAGGTTTTCGCAGAGGATCCGTGCGACGGAGTGGGCCACGCATGGAGAAGGGTTGAGAAAGAACGGGAAAATCGAAAGAAATTTCGCAGTGGAAATCCAGGAATCAATGGGATTTCCATTGCGCGTGCAAACAGGCAACCATGTCATTTGTGACTTGATGTGGCCCACCTCGTGATCGGTTTGGGTAATCCAATCCGTTTATCATGCTTAGAGGATGGGTTCAGCCCATTACAAGGACTTTTACGCAATCCACAACACACGCAAATTGGTCTGCAACCGGTCCCATTACAAGGACTTTAGCACGTTCATGCACGGTAGATCGAGGTTGTCCCACAGGTTGGATCGTGGTAACTAACCACACTGAGTCGTTGAGCTTTAGGCAGATCGTGAACGTGACTGAGGAAGGAGAAGGATCACGACTAAAGGAAACGCAGTTGAAACGGAATAGAGTACAAACCTCGCAGTGGAAGAGGCTTTCAGACGAGCGAAGCGAGGAGGAGAAACAACGTCGCCCTCTGGCGGTTGGCCCCTGGATGTTGGCTTCTCTAGGAAAGCAAGAGAAAGGGGAGGAGAGGGCCTCTCAAATGTGCATTAGTGCGACATCTGCCCCATCAGAGAGTCGTGGTGCAGGTGATGGGTGGTCTGTGGGGCCCAGCAAGATGTATGTGCTTCGTCTACGCCGTTCGTCCGGTTTAAAATATCATTTTACGGCATGAAGCGAAAATCGAGAGTGATACAACTCTCGGGTGGACCACCTAACGGGAAAATAGTCGTTATTGGATATCCACCACTATGATCCCCCTAGGTCCCACCGTGATTGGATCATGATCGTTTTTGGTCTCCTGCCATACAATGATCTTTAGAGATTATATGGACGGAATGGATGAAACACGTAGTTGGTGGTGGGACCCACAGAGCCCCGAGCGCCACCATTGGACGGTGTCCGGGGAGTAGCCGAACCGTCCATTTCTCGGGGGTTAAGACAGCGGGTGACTTCTACTTCACGCCAGGACCGTACAATTCCTGAACCATGGTCAGGGGCAATTTCGTCCAATAAAAGGTCCAAAGGCTGTCAGAAGGCCGTTTAGGGAATATATGGAGTGTGGTAGCGATCGAGGTAAATTTCGCAAACTTCGAGGCCGGTACGGTCAATTTCCCCATGAAAGTATCCTAGACCCGCTCTACATCACTTGGGCGAGTCCCAATGTGACTATGAACTGAATGAGTCGGTCCAAATTGCCAGTCTTTATGCTGGTAACGGGTAGGTTTGGGTGTGAGTTTTGGGCAGGACGTTGATCTGGGATGACCATCTCCCAGCCTAGACTGGGTGGAGCTCATTACCACCCCTACCAATCACAAGCCTTTAGAAAAGCATATGGGAAGGGAAATGCTTAACGCAGTTGCCTGATACACGGTCGGAATTGTGTTGATGTGGCAAAGTTGTATAGGCCCCACAATGATGTATGTGTTATTACCACATCGTCCATTCATTTTTTTAGATCATTTTAAGCTAGATATAATGGTCAGATTGGAAACCCAGGCCCAGTGGGTGGCGGTGGTCTGTGCAGGGACGTTTCCAGTGATTTGATCTTTACTTTTGCAGAAGGTTATGGTTCGGCTTTAAACACACATGCGGAACTCAGAGCAATGCACGATGGTCTGCGTTTGGGCCTCCTGAAAGGGTTCCGTCATATCATCCTCGAATCGGACTCTCAACTGGCCATCAGCTTTCTCTCGGGCTCAGCTTCCCCAGGCTGGAAATGGTACCCGTGGATAGCTAGAATTACAGAATTGGCATCTAATGCCGAAGTAATCTATTCTCATTCCTTCAGGGAAGGAAACGCTCCAGCTGACGCCATGGCCAGGCTGGGCAGCTCCTCCCAGTCCTCCTTCTTCTCTGACCACTTGGCGAATCTCCCACCCCATGCCAGAGGGCTTATTTTCTTAGACAAGGTCGGGATAGGCTCGATGAGAAATCACTAGGTTACTTAAATTTTCAATATGATAGGCTGCCCCAGTATCTTTTTGCTCTGGGCATCCCGAAGTTTCTCCTGTAAATTGCTTTCCAGCTTTTGCTCTTAGGCTAGTTTGTTGTTTCTGTCGGGTGCGGCCCCAAAATCAATGTAAGTCGCTGCTGTAATTTTTCTCTATTGAATGAAACTGACTGGACGTTACTCAAAAAAAAAAAAAAAAAAAAAAAAAAAAAAAAAAAAAAAAGGAAGAAGAAGATATAATGGTCAGATTGGGCTTAGGCTATGCATACAGGCCCTGGCTTTTGGTTTTCAAAAGATACACTTAAAAAATAAATAAATAAATAAATAAATTAAATCAATGAATTTTATTTTATATTTAATAACTAGTTTAGATTACACAACTTATTAAGCAACTAATAGTAATTAACAATCTTCTAAATTATTATTCTAATTTTAGAGGTGGTAAATAGGTTCAATCCTAGGCTAAGGTTGGGCTTAGGTTTGGCTTTTGTTAACTTACAGTGCTGGGCTCAAGGCTGTCCATTTTGGCCTATCATGAGCTTATGCCAGGCTTGGGCATAAGTCCCATCATATGGGCCGGGCTTGGGCTTAAGTCCTACTATGTGGCCAGGCTTAGACACAACAGGATGATTTCAAATCCAGGGGTTCCAAATCTACGCTCCCAAATAAGCCATAAATCTTGCTAACATTTTTTAACCACATGAAAGGGATTAATATAAGATATGATATTAAGTTAAGCCAATCTTGATAAAGCCTTGAATTGATGATGGATGAATTGAATTCCATAAGCCCATAAATATTCCCAGCACTCATCACGGTTCGGATTTTAATGATTGGCGTACCTGAAATGACCCATCTGAATTTTCATATAGCCAGATTTTTTTAAAGAAAAAGGCTCACGTCAAGGAATGCACATGATAAGCAAATTGGATGTCAATCGCCCATCACGATGGGCCCCACGCAAAGGTGCATGTGTATTAAACATTATACTCTGCCAAGTATCAAACAATTGGCTTGTAAACCCTTTTACCTATAAAGTGAATCATAGCATTTTATTATTATTTTTTTTTGAAAAAAAAAGAAGGTTTCAGTGTAAACACTTCACATGTGATGTTTTTCATTTAAACACATCCTGTGAAAGGAAAGTACTTAAAAGTATTTACATCTTACTCATTTTATAGGCATCCAAATGTCCTCAAAAAATAAGAGAGGGAATTATTATTTTTCTATAAAAACAATTTCTTGTATAATGCTTTCCACTAAAAAGTAAACCCCCATTCAAAGGAAAGCATCATTTTCTTGGAAAGTATTTTTCACTGGCATACTTTCCAAACTCTCAAACAGGCTGTTCTCTTTAACATAGAAAAGTTTTTCTGTTTTTGAATAATAATTTACACCTTCTAGAAATCCTTGTTTCCAAAATCCATATAAATGATGGTAGATTTTGCCTTTGTACTTCTGGTGGAAAAGTTTTACCATATCTCACTATCGTATTAAAAAAGTAAAGGAGAAAGTTTCTCTTTTTAGAGGTACTACAATTATGATTATATTTTCATTTTGTACAAGTGCAGATCATGGATGTTTAATCAAAATTGTTACTATGATGGGCCTCATTTTGGATTGGCAATATGAAAATGGCCCAGGTTGTAGGATTCTAACTATAGAGTATTTGTCTTTTCCTTCCTTTTTTTAAAAAAAATAAAAATAAAAAAATTCAACCAGTTTGAATTTTCGTCCTTAACATTCTATTTGTTGGGCTATCACTAAGGGTTAGGAATTTCCATCTCTAAATTTCTTTGGTACATGGGCCATCAATGTCAATGGCTTGGATCATAGAAATAGTATGAAAGCTCAAGCCCAAAATGGTAGTGTACAAACATTCAGGCCCGCCAAGCATTGTATAGTTCCTAGTATTTTGTCCAACAGGGTGGTGTAAGCTGGGACTCCACCCTTGTGTAACAAGGGTTAAAAGTATTGTTGGAAGCAGATGGAATCAAATCATCGTAACTATACATATTCACAGCAAACCACACGGTATGCTGAAACCAATGTTCAATCTTTTTGTACATGACCAGAAACATGGCATGTATCTCTTGCTCAAATGAATCAAATAGTGGGAACCATTGTAGATGAGTATGTAATCAAATAAATTTTATCAAAACAATCCCACACCAAGAATTTAAATCACTACTCATACTTTTTTACAACATTTTTTTCTCTACCATATATAATAATATATAATATGAGTTGTTTTAATGCAAAAATAATAAGCACAAGAGAAATCTTACTTTTTTAAAGATGGTGGTGCTCCATATGTGTCTGGCAATCCCCTTTAGCTTTATTTGAACTGTGGCAGTATTGTTGGAAGGACAAAACACAACCACGTCCCTACGATCTTTAGCACTAATTTTCCCAATAGGAGTCCACCATATCGATAGCCAAAAAACCTCTAAGATTTGACAGGGCCCACCTCAGATGTGTACTCAACTCTAGTTTCATTACCAAATGGAGAAAAATTATAGGAGACTTTAACTGCACAATCATTTGAAAGATGACAGAGATAGCGAGGAAGCAAGCAACTGTTTTCCCTGCATTGATTTAAACTTGTTAGGATTTATATGGATAATGGTATAAGATAGCAAAAAAATTAAAGAGAAAACCATACAAAGCTTAAAGAGAAAACTATTACACCACACTACACTGTCGGCAACCTTGGCCAGGTGTGTGAAAAATTGCACATGATACATCCATCTCATCCTCATCATTGTATAGTCTCTAGATGGGCTCAAGCCCCTGAGAACCTCTTTCCTATTCAATCGGAACAAACACGAGCAAAAAAATAAAATCCCATGATGCATAGTGGGTCACAGACAATTTCATTTCCAAGATGGACCAGAGAAGGTCCGATCGGAGGTAGAAGTAATCTGGACCGTCAGAAACTTAAAATGGGCATATCTCACAAATTGGAATGAGTTACCTGAAATGGGCATATCTCACAAATTGGAATGAGTCAAAATCGATTTTATTTTATATGAATTTGGGTAGGAGAAACTACTTGAGCAGGTACTACCCCATGAAGTCTTGTAGGAATCATATAGTAAGTCATGTTTTTTTGCCCTAAGATTTATATCATTATTTAAGGGTTGTAAACTCATTTTTATCAAATTTTGAATTTTTAGAAATATATTTTGATTCCATTGGAACGGTCAAAATCCCATTTTATTTTCATTTTTACTATTTTAGTAAACTATTTTAAATTAGCCAAATATGGTCCACTAATCTTGATACTATGGTATTTTTTTGGCTAAAAACACATTTTGTGGTGTATATGAAAGTTTGTAAAGAGCTTGTATTGGAATCATGATAGTAAGTCATGAATCCTTTTGGCATACCTAAGTCTTGGGCCAGCCTAGTTCCAGCGTGAGCATGAGGAGTTTTAGTTGTAGCATTTTTTGATGAGAGCTTTAGAGACTTCTTCTTAAGATTTATATCATTATTTTCAGCACCTCATTCGATTCTCTCGCCGTCAATCCAGATGTTTGGGATGTGTGTTGCCTGATACTTCGTTGTCCATTCATCCGCCGGTATTTGATTGCCGAAGATTTTCAAATCTGGGAAACAGGTAAGGTCCCACAACCCTTGAGGAAATGACAGCAACTCGGGGCAGTCGTCGATCTCGAGACACCTAAGCGACTTGAACTGTCCCAAATCATCAGGAAGAAACCTCAATTTAGAGCAATTGGTGATGGTAAGACTCTAGTGACTCCAATTGTTTCCATCCGTAAGGGAGACACATCGTGTTTTCTAAATTATAGATCTCAAATGTCTTAAGGCTTGGGAGGTTCGGTAATGGCCAAAAAATTCCGCTGCTCGAACTCACTTCAAAACAATTAACAAGCGGTAGGGAGCACTGCATCCCACTAATTTCGTAACATCCCCGGATGCCGAGGGATGTTAGACTTTTCGGGAGGTGTGGCGGCAGTGTCTTCAATTTCAGGCATCTGATGATTGTAAGCGGGCAAATCCTTAATGCTGGAGACGTCTTCCAATGCTAGCTCACGCTCCAGCTGTGTTCATGTCAATTTCAAATAGCAGTTGAAGCGGAGGGATGTTAGACTTTTCGGGAGGTGTGGCGGCAGGTCTTCAACCTCCTAGAAAGATGACGAAGACAGATATCAAAGAGAATATATATATATATATATATATATATATATATATATATATATATATATATAAAATCAGGTAAACAGAATTTCAAGGGAACCCAATTCCTATAGGCTAGGTTACTCAGGTACGCTTTCCACCATCTCTTAAATGGGGTGATGGCTCATCTACCGTTCATGTGGGCACTGATCAAAACAGTCCAAATTGTGGACCATCCAATGGAGGTCATGGAATGGAGAACCACACCCAGAAATGAAAGGACCCGAACCTAGCAAGAACAGAACGTGGTAAGCCCGGGTGCAGGTACTAAGCGACCTGACCCTTTGACACTTAATAGTAATATTAGATATCATGATTGTTGATTATCAAGATTACCTTGCTATAAAAGAAATGGGACATTCGATGCGGCATTGACATGTATCAAAGACCTGTCGATGACATTGAGTATCGATGCCATCGATAGCTGATCGATGGAATCGAGTGGACTGTTGATGACATCGACCAACACTGTTACAAACAAATTTAAGACATATAACAACATGGAGTGAGCTTGGATGAACATGGATTTCCTGCTAAAGCTTATGGTAGGTTTATGTGCTTGGAAGTTAAGTGAGGCCCACTGTGATGTTTGTGAGAAATCCACCATGTTCATCCATTTTTCGAGCTGGTTTTAGGATAGGAGACCAAAAAATGAGGAGGATCTAGAACTCAAGTGAGCCACACAAGAGGAAACAATAGGTAAATTAAGAAATTCCAATCCTTGAAATCTTACGGGTCCACCTTGATATTTATATACTATCCAAACCATTCATAAATTCATACCCACTGGGATGAACTGAAAACACGAAAAAAAAAAATGCCTGATATGAAACTCTTATGGCCCAACGAATGTCTCAATTTCCCCTCGTGTGGCTCACTTGAGTTCCGGATTCTCCCCATTTTTTTGTCTTCTGTTCTAAAATGAATTTGAAAATCAGATGGATGAAGTGGATTTCGTTCCTCTAAGTATGGCCTACTTGATCAACAGATAAATTACAAACAAGTGGGAAGTAGGCATTCTGCAAACAGGCTGGGCTGGTGGGGTTGGGTTGGTTTGGGCCTTCGCCCAGCAAACCTCTCGAGTTGGGCTTGAGCCTCCTGTGCCAGAATGCATGCTTGATTGGAATGGGCCAGGGCCGACCTAGCTCTCTCGAGTTGGACTTGGGCCTCCTGTGCAAGATGCATGCTTGGCTTGGGCCGGGCTCAGTCCTTGAACCTTAAGGTGTCAGATTGAGTGGAGCATAGCTTGACTCGACCCTGACCGTGAGGCCCACCGTGATTATGTACTTTAATCAACGTCGTTCATCCATTTTGAAAACTCATTTTAGGTCATGATTCCAAAAATGAATTAAGCAGATCCAAATCTCAGGTGAACCATAATATAGGAAACAGTGGTTATCGACCATTAAAAACCTCTCGTGGCCACAAAAGTTTTGGATGAATCTAATATTTGTGTAGTCTCTTCATCCATGTCCTTGTGACCTTCTCAACAGGTGGCCCCATGATGTCTTTTAATGATGGGAAATCAATGATGACTTTTTTCCCATGTATGATCCACCTAAGGTTTAGATCTGCTTCATTTTTCATTTTATTGGGAACATGTCCTAAAATGAGCTTTCAAGATGGATGGACGGTGTGGATGTAAGGGACATACATCACAGTAGGCCCCACAGTTAGGGATCCACCTAGGTCCGTGGATCGGGGGATCATCTGGATGGAAGATAGCACGAAAATAGCAGTAACTAAATTATCCAAACTCTTCAATTGGTGGTCATCAACTGTCTATCTATATACTTTGTATCTAAGAGAGAGAGAGAGAGAGAGAGAGAGAGAGAGAGAGAGAGAGAGAGAGTACCTAGTTGGAACTTGTACACTTGATGGATCATTTCATCTTCAGCTCCTCGTTCGATTCTTTTACTGTCAATCATGATGTTTGGAATGTGTGATGCTCTGCTCCAATACTTCCCTTTGCATTTATTCGCCAGCATTGGATTGCCAATGATGCTTAAATCTTGGAGAGAGGTAAGGTCCCACAACCGTTGAGGCAATGACCGCAACTCGGGGCAGTAGTTGATGTCGAGACTCCTAAGCGACTTGAGCTGTCCCAAATCATCAGGAAGAGACCTCAATTTAGAGCAATTGTTGATATCAAGACTCTCTAGCGACTCCAATTGTTTCCATCCATAGGGGAGACATGTCGTGTTTTCTAAATTATAGATCTTAAACGTCTTGAGGCTTGGGAGGTTCGGTAATGGCCACAAAATCTCGCTGGTGGACCCCACTATAAAATCTTCAATAAGTGGTAGGGAGCACTGCATCCCACTAATTTCATAACATTCCCAGATGTGGAGGGACGTTAGACTTTTCGGGAGGTGTGTCGGCAGTGCCTTCAATTTCGGGCATTCGTCGATTGTTAATGAGTGTAGAGATGGCATTATATCTCCATCTTCTAATCTCAACTCCCACGCCTCCAATTCATACATTTTAGTAAACACGAGCTCTTCCAGCTTCGGGAATGCCACCCCGTTTATGCCCCCACCGCTGCTATTCCCGTAAAACTCACTGCCCACCCGTTTTACAAGACCTGCCGCTATTTCAAGGTATTTAAGCGAAGGTAGTCTCCCTAGCCCAGGCAACTGTGTACACTTATTGCAATCTATTAATTTCAACTTGACTAACTTTGAGAAAGATGAATAATCTCCTATCCAGGTTGGGAACTTGTGACCAATGTAACCCGAAATTTTCAGCTTTTCTAGGTTAGCAAGTGGCGGCCGGAGGGCTTCAACTACATTTTCCATCCTCTCCACCTCACCATTTCCTGACATTTCAAGAGTCAACACGTGAATATGTAACTTGTTCTCCAGTTGTGCTTCCTTAGCCTCATCTACGCTCCCCACTCTCTCCAAGTGTTCTATTATTAGCTTTCCTTGGAGAGAGTCAAGTCGCTTCAGCTCTCCAATCTTACATCCTCCATCGCCTCCCACGATAAACCTACTCAACGTTCGAAGGGAACTTATTCTCCCCAACCCTTCCGGTAAGTACTTTAGTTTCCGTGTCTCTTCAAATTCCAGATGTCTCAAGCGGACCATTGCACTCATCCCACTTGGCAGTCTCTCGAGGCATTCACACCAATTCAACTTCAAGGTCTGCATATTGCTGAGACTACTCACTGATTCCGGCAACTCAACTATCTTGGAAAAAGACAAGTCAAGATATCGTAAATGCTTCAGCAACCCAATTGAGCTTGGCAATTCTTTAATCCTGCTGCCAATACCGCCGAAATCCAATGCCCTAAGGGACCTAGCGCATTGGAATAAATGATCAGGGATGGTATCAATTTCTGAAAATTCGATCTGGAGGAGTGTTCGCAATTTTTTTGCATCACATAGAGGGGCAGGAATGTGTGACCTTAACGAGCGGGCAATAAATGATGAATGACGGACTGTAACAGAGCTGGTGTCCATCTTTCCATTCTCAAAGATGCAACATTCATTCTTTGTAATGAATTGGATGAGATCGTGAAGCAGATCGTGCATTTTATACATAGTTACTCCTCGACGAGTTACAGATGCATCTTGGAGCAAAGACCGCCTCAGTAGATCATCGAAGTACTCTCCCCCAATTGCTTCCATCCCTCTTCTTCCCTGCGGCTTGATGAAACCCTGAGCTAACCACAACTTGACCAATCTATCCTTCTCCATCTCATAATCTTTCGGAAATATTGAACAATATGCAAAACACGGCTTCAAATGCAGAGGCAGATTATAATAGCTCAGCAACAAAGCTGGAAAGATACCATTAGCGATGTCTGGTATTTCCCATGTTTGGCTTTCCAAGATGTCCTTCCAATCTTGTGTGGTCGTTTTTGAACACATGGCACTTCCTATTACCGTTGCTGAAAGAGGAACTCCTTTACACTTCTTCACTATCTCTCTTCCGATCTTTTCCAACGCAAGGCAATCTTCTGCTTTCCTCCCAGCGAAAGCTCTGCTACTGAACAGTAACCAGCAATCATCATCGGATAAACCTTTCAATTTATGCATGTAAGCGGAGTCGCTGCATGTAGTTGCAACCTTCTCGCTGCGAGTGGTGACCAAAATCTTACTTCCGGGAGCACCTGTTTGCAAGGAAAGCCATAGTTTCTTCCACCTTTTACTATCATCAATCCACACATCATCAAGGACTAGCAAGAATAGCCTGTCCTGTAATGTTTGGATAAGCTGCTTTTGCAATGAGTCTAGGTGAGAATGCGGTGGGCTTGTCCCTCCAGCTGCTTCTATAATTGCTTTTGTAAGATTTATGACATTAAAATCATCAGAAACACAAACCCATAGAACCTTATGGAAATGGCTCGTCACCCTTTCATCATTGAAGATCAATTGAGCAAGAGTCGTCTTGCCCAACCCACCAACACCAATGATCGAAATGACATGAATCCGTCCCTCCTCACGACTGCTCCCGCTTATCAACTTGCTTACTATGATATTTTTATCTTCGTCCCTCCCAAGTATCTGCGATTCATCTACGAATGAACTTGTTTGAAACTCAGCCTTGTCAAGATCACTATCTCCACGGGAACTGTTCTCCCCAAAACTGTAAGTGGCTTTTTCATCTGCAATCTGATCTAACCTCTCCTTTATTTCATTTATCTGATGAGCTAAATTACTCCATGATTCGACTTTACTGAGAAATGTCGGCACAAAATCAGTTTGGTCGCCATTTGTCCATGATTCATGGGCCAACCTTATCAAATCTTCTAAACCACAGCAGGAAAAGAGTGAAAATAAGCAGGCCCACACCTGGTTTCCAAAACGTGGATGGTTGCCGACGTCAGTCCCTGGTTCGGTTTCTTCTGCTGATAGAATCAACTCGTCTAGCACGTCTTCCATATCGTAGGCCACATCTTTGAGCTTCTCTAACCAAACTCGCACGCTTTTGTCAGTAATTTGCTTTCTCTCTGCATCATTAAGAACTGCTTGAATGGATTTGAACGTCGAAGATAGCTTTGTAAGTTCTACTTTGGCACCAACAATTAATTTCACCTCTTTTTCAAGGTTCTTCATAGCCATTGAAACAAGTGGCTTTCCAAGTTTCTCCATAACGATTGAAACAAGCGCATTTTCCATTGTTCCAGCAGAGAGAGGGGGGGGTGGAGAGAGAGAGAGAGAGAGAGAGAGAGAGAGAGAGAGTGGGCAGATCTGATTGAGAGGGGAAATTGAGAGAGAGAGAGACAGAGCAATGATCAGGAATTGAGAGGGACAGTGTGATGAGAAGAAATGAGGAGAAATAGAGATGAGGCAAGATGAGATGAGAGATGAGATGCCAGGAAATTCAGAGCAATGATAGAGATAGAGATGAGCAAGAAGACGAGATGAGATGCAAGATGAGACGAGATGAGGAGAGAGATGGGAGATGAGATGCCAGGAAATTCAGAGAGAGAGAGAGAGATGAGAGATGAGAGATGAGATTCCAGGAAATTGAGAGAGAGAGAGAGACAGAGAGATTGCAGGAAACTGAGAGGGAGAGAGCGATCAGATCGCAGGAAACTGAGAGGGAGAGAGCTATGATCGTCAAAGAAACGAGGAGAGAGATGAGAGACAGAGAGTCCTCCAAGTCAAAGATTCTTTGAATGCTTAAGAGAGGCTTGATGCATCAATCTACACCATCCAACAAAACCTTGTGGGACCCGCAGAAATGTCAGTGTAAAATCCACTCTGTCCATCGGTTTCTCCACAATTATGGCACAAAAATCAACCAAATCCAAGATTCAAGTGAGCCGCAACATAAGAAACAGTAGTGGTTGTGCTGCCATCGTTGGAACCTTATATAGTGGGGCCCACATAAGATTTTGAACAGTCTGATCTTTGTTATGTCCCTTCGTTCTAGTGGGAGTCACATTTTGAACGGGTTGGATGGTACATAAACATCATGATGAGCCCAGAAAAATTCAATGGTGGACGTTGCTATCCCTTCATCGATTTTTAAATAAAATGGGATAATTTTGTAATTTTAACCTTGATAATCATTATTTGGTAAATTTCAATTTTGAGAGATATTTTACGGCAAACATTATAAGAAGTAAGAATTTTACTCAAAGCCCCTAAATGACGTATTTAGCCCTGCATCTTTTCGTTTTTACAATTCTACAATTCCAATGGGGCAGGCATCACGTGGATTCTATGGGGGCTCCTTTACATGTGTGTGTCATCAACACCGTCCATCTATTTTTCGGTCTCATTTTAGGCCATGAGCCCAAAAGTAAGGCAGATCTGTAACATTGGTGACCCCACCATAGAAAACGCTCTGGTGATCTCAATCTCAATTTGTCTTTCCTTTGTTCATGTTTGTGGCCTTATCAACAGGTTGGATGGCCTTGATAAACATCAGGGTGGGCTAAAAGAAGTTTCCCATGATGGGTGTAGCAACACGCAGAGAATAGATGTTCGGATCAAGTTGATTGAGGTGGTTTGGCTAGTCACTCCAACACTAGCCAGCTAGCTAGCTAGAGTCAAAGCTCTGCCGTGCCCACCACCACGATGTATACCTTTCATCCATGCCATACATTGACAATTCATTTTACATGTGAACCCAAAAATGAGGCAGACCAAATCTCATGTGAACCACATCACAGGAAAACAGTATGATTAACGTACGTCCACCATAAAAACTTCCAGGCACCAACTGTAATATTTATTTCCATCTAACTAGTTGATAAAGTCACACAAACTTGGACATAGGAAAACACAAATATCAGCTTCATCCAAAACTTATACGGCCCCTAAAAAGTTTTCAACTGTAAGGGTTTATCCCCACTGTTTCATTTGGTGTAGCCGATTTGAGATTTGAATCTGCCTATGATAGGACCACTGGTGAGAGTTCCCACACAGATCATGGTGAGAGTTCTGACAGCGTCCCAAGACGATATTGTGTCATAGGGTCTTTATGGCCTTACCAACAGGTTGGATGGCCCCGGTAAAGATCAGGGTGGGCACAGAAAGTTTCCTACAATGGGTGTCCATATCCCCACAAATGCCAATTCAATCACTTTCTCAGAGGAAAAAAATTTTAAATTTAAAAACCAGGAAATTTTGTTTTACTCACGAGGCATCAGTTTTTAAATTCAAATTTCTAAGGAATTGTATATTAAAAATCCTTCTAAAGAAAAAGAAGAGAAGCTCTAAAACTCTCCGCAGATAAACATGGATGATACACATGCATTTAGAAATTACTTGAGGATTGTATAAACGCCATACTCTCAACTTAAATTAAAGCGTCCAAATCATGTGTATGAGTTTAGTTCCATCATGAACAAAAAATAAGTCTCATTTGATTTTCTGAGAATCAAATGGGTGGATGGATACTGGACAGTTGAAAATGAAAAATGTCCTGTCTTGTTTCAAGAAACAAGTGTTCAAGGTGCCACACCCCAATTTGGGAATCGAGAGACTTGATTGTTGAAACGAGGTTATCTTTACTCAGTCTATCACTTTATCTATAGATTGGTAAGTGTTCACGGATCGGTGTATAACAACTGTTCATGGGTTTATGGCTAGGATTCTTCAACTAATGAGCGCCTTAGTTTTCACAATGTATCAATCCAATGGAAAGAGTCTAAAGCATGCTGGCCAGTGAGAGTACCAAATAGCTTTCCCAATAAAATTTGGAACCATGTGTGATGTAGAGCAGGTTGCGGACAGTTTCATGGCCAAGATGAATCAGAAAAGGCCTGGTCGGCGACAGAAGTGATCCAGACCATCGGACCTTAAATCGAGCGTATCTCACAATCCGGAATGAGTTACCTGACGTAAAATATATGATTTTGGGGTAGAACGAGCTACTTTAGCCAACCAACCCTGCTACGCCCGGAATTGCGAAAAACCCCTGGATCGACAATCGTTCCCTGTTTTAATTTCATTTTTACTATAAATAGTAAGTTTTAGTTTGATTATAACTCTTCATCCGTCGGGCTTTAGGAGTTGCACCCAATGTGAAAAGAGCTTAGAATAATTAGGAGAACGGTTTAGTGAAGCCAAATAGGACACTTACTATTTTTGGCCAAAAACATTGCGCACTAGTAGACATCACGACTGTCTATAAATAGTAAGCTTACTATTTATAGTAAGTCACGATTTCTAGGAGTTTTAGTTGTAGTTTGATTCTGATTTCTTCCCCATTGCTTGGTACCCCTATTTAAAGGGTTGTGAACTCATTTTTATTCATTCATTAATCAATTTCGAATTTACTAGAATTTATTTCTATTTTATGCTTTCTTTCCTTGTGGATTCGAGATGTCTCTGTGAGGAGTCCAGAGAAGTTCCATGGATTCGGAATACTTATCCTCTTGAGGAAGACGGTGCTTGACCTCACGTCCTCCCCTGCGTCAATGTGACCTCACCCGTGACACCTGCGATTGAAAATGTTTCTTTTATATATATATATATATATATATATATATATATATATAGAGAGAGAGAGAGAGAGAGAGAGAGAGAGAGAGAGAGAGAGATGGTTCTATGCGGTCGACCTCATGGGGTCGAGCTGTGTGGCCCCCTGTGATACGTGTCGAACATCTACCCCATTAGTCAGATACACCATTCCATGGTGAGCCGCGGGCATAAAAATCAAAGTTGAGAGGGTTTACCCTCCGATTAAAACATTCATAATCATTTGTTGGGCCCACCAAGATGTGGTTCACAAATCCAGCCCATCCATTACATGTTCCACTCGGATGAGGGGTCAAACCATGTTTCAAATGGGCTCCACCAAGTGCTTTTAGATGTTTTAGTCTTATCTTCACATGATTTTAGATGGTATGACCCACCTGAGTTTCATATACGACCGATTTTTTGTATATCCCATTACCTAAATGGGACTCATTAAATGCATGATATTGATGTTCTACACACATCATGGTAGGGCCCACACAGCTCGACCTCATGAGAAGTTCCCATGGTTTGACCGAGAAGTTCCCATGGGTCGACCGAGAAGTTCCCATGAGGTCGAGTTGTGTGTGCCTCACTGTGATGTGTGTTGAACATCTACCCCATCAGTCAAATACATGATTCCATAGTGGGCTACGGGCTTAAAAATCAAGTCAATCTATGACTTAGGTGGGCCACACCACATATAACAGTTGAAAGGGGTTACTCTCCCATTAAAACATTCATAATCATTTATTAGACCCTTTGAGATGTGGTTCGAAAATCCAGCCCAACCATTGTATGTCCCATTTGGATGAGGGGTTAGACCAATTTTCAGCCGCATCCAAAACTTAGGTGGCCCCACCAAGTACTTTTATAAGTTTAGTCATGTCTTCACATGGTTTTAGATGGTATGGCCCACCTGAGTTTCATATACAACTGATTTTTGGGATATCACATAACCTAAAGGTGAACCATCAAATGCATGGTGTTGATGTTCGACACACATCACGGTGGGGCCCACACAACTCGACTTCATGGGAAGTTCCCATGAGGTTGACCTCAGAGCACCATTTCCCTATATATATGTGTGTGTGCGCGCACGCGCGTGCGTGCATGCTCACCCGCTCACATTCTTATGTGAGCACCCGTGCACAAGTGTCATGGGAAATAATTTCCTCTTTTGATTTGCATTTTTATTTGCTAAGGTACATTAGAGTTTTGGATCAGGCTAAAAATTGGGCTTATAAAGTTTCAGGAGGTGCGCGAACCATTCAAATTGTTCCCATGATACGTGTGCTAAAGTGCGCACATTTGCTCAAATAAGAAAGTGTACGTGCAGGTTAGCATTCCCCTCTCTTATATATATATATATATATATATATATATATATATATATATATATATATATATATAGGAAAAAGGTACTATGCACTCGACCTCACGAGGTCCATCCCATGAGGTCGATCTGTGTGGGCCCCACCGTGATGGGTTTCGAACATCTACCCCATCATTCAGATGCACCATTCCATCATGGGCCTAGGTCTCAAAAATCAAGTCAATCCGTGAGTTGTGTGGGCTACACCACATACAGAAGCGGAGAGGGGCCGTGCACCATTAAAACATTCATAACCATTTTTGAGGGCCCACCGAGTTGTGGTTTGCAAATCCAACCCATCCATTATGTGTGTCCCACTTGAATGAGGGTTCAAACCAAGTTTCAAGCGCATGCAAAACTCAGGTGGGCCCCACCAAGTGCTTTTATATGTTTTAACGGTGTCTTCACATAATTTTAGATGGTATGGCCCACCTGAGTTCCGTATACAGCTGATTTTTGGGATATCCCATAGTTTAAAGGGGACCCATCAAATGCATGGTGTTGATGGTCGAAACGCATCACGGTGGGGCCCACACAGCTCAACTTCACGGGAGCTTATGGTGAGCTCGAGCGCATAGTACCTATATATATATATATATATATATATATATATATATATATATATAGGAAAAGGTACAACGCGCTCGAGCTGATTTTAATGCCCCATGAGGTCGAGCTGTGTGGGCCCCACCGTGATGCGTTTCAAACATCTACCCCATCAGTCAGATGCACCATTCCATCGTGAGCCTAGGTCTCAAAAATCAAGTCAATCCGTGACTTGTGTGGGCCACACCACATACAAAAGTGGGGAGGGGCTGTGCACCATTAAACATTCATAACCATTTTTGAGGGCCCACCGAGATGTAGTTTGCAAATCCAGCCCATCCATTATTTGTGTCCCACTTGAATGAGGGTTCAGACCAAGTTTCAGGCGCATGCAAAACTTAGGTGGGCACCACCAAGTGCTTTTATATGTTTTAACGGTGTCTTCACATAATTTTAGATGGTATGACCCACCTGAGTTCCGTATACGGCTGATTTTTGGGATATCTCATAATTTAAAGGGTACCCATCAAATGCAAGGTGTTGATGGTCGAAACACATCACGGTGGGGCCCACACAGCTCGACCTCACGGGAGCTTATCGTCAACTCAAGCGCATTGTACCTTTTCCACACACACACACATATATATATCATTTCACGTTCACTTATGAAGTGGTCTACGCATGTTTGAGAGGAAGGTTTATGGGAGAACATTCAACCCATTTGTCTGTTTGACATGAGTGGACCTCACATTCATCAGAAGAAGAAGGATCCTGACATTTGAAGGTCTCCTATGTTCCACATGTGTGTTAAATCTAATATTAGTGGCATGACTGTGGTAGGGGTGCACACGGGTCGGTTTGGTCCGGTTCCGAGGTAAAACCGACCGAACCGTTCCTAACGGTTCTAGGATTTTCGGAACCGGAACTGAACCGTTAGCACACTAGAACCGAACCAGAACCGGACCGTGAAAACCGGTTCGGTTCCGGATCGGTTCCACGGTCTAGATTTTTCAAATATGAAAAAGCAAATATCCCCATCTTTCCTCGCTTTCTATTGAAAAGGGAAACGTCCCTTGGGACGTTTTTGAGCACCCTACATGATAGACGGTTCAGATCGCGAAAAGGGATGATGGGTGGGGCCCACTGTCAAAACCCAATCCATGCACGTACGTCCCTGGACGTTTTTTTGCATGGTTTCGATATTTTGAAAAAAATAAGTGGGGCCCACTTATGATGGCATTCTCGGAGGCTCATCCTCTTCGTAGTAACACTAACGTGTAAGAAGAGGTGGGGACTACGGTTCCACTCCAAACCGAAACCGAACCGTATCCAACGGTTTGTAATTTTGAATGAACCGAACCGGTGTTGTCGAAGACTTAGGACCAAACCGGACCGATCCAACGGTTCCGGTCCGGTTCCACGGTTCTACCGGTTAAATGTGCACCCCTAGACTGTGGTATATATGGATGTACGGCTGCAAATACCGTTTTAGGCGAGGCGTTTGTTTAAGAACCGTGGGAAAGCTGATGGTATATGATCTAGTGCAGGGGGCTGATGTCCAGGTACAGCCAAAAGTCTGCACAGTACGAAAAAGATGTACAATATATAATGCTGCCATACTGACCTTGGAACCCAGATTAGGTGAGACGATGGATCCAACCATGTGGGTGTGGTCCCAATCCAGCGGCCCACCTGACGCAGGGGTGGCCGTGATGAGGTCGATCAAGTCTTATTAAGGGGATAACTACAAATCCAAGGAGCTTCCTAGGATGCGTTACTGAAATTTTTTGAATTTACTTGGAATTTTTTTTTAAATAGAAATAAATTCTAAGAAATTCTAAATTTGATTGATTGATGATTAAAAAAAAAAAAAAAATTTACACAGCTTTAAATAGTGATACCAAACCTAGGAAGAAGTTTAAGAATCAAACTCCCTAAAATTCGTGACTTACTATAAATAGTAAACTTACTATTTATAAATAGTCATGATTCCTAGTAGGCTTCATGGTTTTTGGTTTTTTTTTAAAAATAGTGCCCTATTTGGCTGAATTATGTTACTCTCCCAATTTTTCTAAGCCTTTTTCATGTTGGATGCAACTCCTAGAACTCTAATTTTTCTAAGCATTTTTTGTGTTGAGCGCATCTCCTAAAGCTCTACCGATGAAGAGTTATAATCATACTAGTACATATTATAAATAAATAAATAAATAAATAATGGATTTTCGAACGTCGATCCGATGGAATCTCGCAAATTCGGCATGGGCAACCCGGCATTGCGGGTTGGGTGGCTACAGTAACTTCTCCTACCTCCAAAAGCATATATGGTATGTTGAATGACTCGTTCCGATTTGTAAGATATGCCTGTTTTAGGGTTCCGATTGTCTCAATCACTTCTACCTCCGATTGGGCCTCCTCTGGTCCATCTTGGACATGAAAGTGTCCGTAACCTCTCTACATCACCACCTCAATGTATGTGTTATAACCCACACTATCCATTAATTTTGCCAGCTCATTTTTTAGTAAAACCCCAAAAATTAAGCTGATACAAATATCAACCGGACTGCATAGTAAACAATGGTCATTGAACGCCTACCATTAAAATTTTCTAGTGTACACTTCAATGTTTATTTCCCGTCAAATCTATTGATAAGGTCAAACAAACCTAGATAAAGGAAAAATACAAATAGTAGATTGATCTAAAACTTTCGTGGCCCCTAAGAAGTTTTTAATGGTGGAAACTTAATCTTTAACATGTGGTCCACGTAAGATTTGTATTAGCTTTATTTTTTGGGCCATGTCATAAAATAAGCCGTCAAAACTGATAGACGGCGTGGATTTACAACACATACGTCCAATTCAGCTCCAAAGTGAGGGCTACACCCACCTAGTGGATCCGCACATATAGGCGTTCATTGACCTCGCCATTAGTCTTCACAAGAGTGCTCAAGGGAAGGTACATTTGTCGTAATATTTTAGGTTTTTAACCAGAAAATGGTTCAGATATTACCAGGGCTATCAATGGGCCGGGCCTAATGTTGGTCTGGCCCGAGTTTTGATCTGTGTCAGGCCCGGATGTCGGGCTGGCCTGTTCAGAATTCTGATTTTACTGACCCGAGCGTGGCCCATTTGACACCCCTAGATCTTACCCGAAAAGATATAGAGAGAGAGAAAGGAAAAAAAAAAATGAAACTCTCGGCAGGATGGTGGACGATACTCAAGCATTTAGAAATTACTTGAATATTGTGTATATAATATATTATAGTTCGAATTAAACTGTCTAAATTATGTATATTAGCTTAAACTTATTATTATAAAAAAAATTACTCTTATTTGATTATCTGGCTATCAGATTAGTGGACAGTTATTGGACGGCTGAAAATGAAAACTATCATGCCTTGTTTCAAGAAACTAGGGTCCATGAAACAGAGGTTACGATGACTGGGTTCCTCGGCTATGCAGCTCACCTCCAAATCAAAGTAAGCAATCATACATTTTATAAGGAAGAAGATCATCGGCTCACAACATGTCAATGTAGATGCAGAAAATGGCTATTCAAAAATCTGAATTTTGAAGTGCCTCTGAGATTCCCGCCAGATGTGTGTCCTCGACTTTCTGGGTGTTCCCTGTGCCAGTAGTATTCATGATGCCCCACTTAATTGGCAGGCGTATGCAATGTTGAGATGATCTGGACCAATATTCATTTGATGGACCTCACTTTGATTAGCCTAGCCTAAAACGTTTGACCAATCGAAGGTGGTTCGCACTTCATGAATTTTCAGATTATATTGTGGTCTAGGGTTGAGTCTAAGACTTGGGTTAACAACAGGATGGGCTAGATGGTAGTGGGTCAAAGTAATTTTTTCATCCACGTGGTCCATCCATTTTTTTAGTTCATTTTATAGTATGAGCTCAAAAATGAGATAAATCTAAATATCAGGTGGACCATATCATAAGAAATGGTGTTGATTGAACGCCCACTATTAAAAATTTCTTGGGAGCCACAAAAGTTTTGGATCAAGCTGATATTTGATTTTTCCCTTCCCACGGATCTTTATGACCTAAATAATAGGTTGGATGTCAAAATACATTACAGTGGAGTCCAAGAGATTTTTAATGGTGGACATTCAATTACTATTATTTTCTAGTCCACCTGAGATTTAGATTTACCTCATTTGTGAGATCAAGCTGTAAAATGATATGGAAAAATAGATAAATGAAGTTGATAAAACACATACATCATGGCGGTTCCTGCATAGCTCCTACCACTAGCCACCTAGCAGGTGGCAACATCACTAGCCACCTATATGGTTCCAAGGATTAAATGGTATGGAATTAGCATCATTATTTCACAATGATTGCATGTATGAAAATACCATGGCATTAATTTGATAGATCAAATTCTACCTTTGAGAAAGATACGGTATTAAGTGAAACTTGCATTTGGCGCATTATAGAAGTGCAATCAATGAATTAAATTTACAACTGATATCGATTACCTATACACATATGTAACTCGATTGTCACCTATAAAGGTTCCATATGGATGGACGGTGTCATGTGTAAAGAGTGCATATGTATGGATGGTGTAGATAAAACACATACATTAGTATGAGGTCAACAAAATGTCGTATATTTTAAATCCAACAGCATCTACTTTAAGACTGAATGATATGATACCTAGATTAATTCAATTCTTCAATCATTCCAAAAGTCAGATGGAATTTGTATGGAACCAAATACAATTTCATACCACTTAATCCCACATTCCCAACAGGCCATAGGATAAGTCATTTTGTGCCAGTAAATTGAATGCACTGCTTGCAGGCTTGCAATTGATCAGTTCTTATATTATTCCTTATGGTGTGGCTCCTTCATTTGTTCAATCTTTACCATAAGATCATCCACTGGATAGATTAGGTGTCTTATTAGTAAATGCGGTCCCCACAATTATCAATTTAATTAGTGTCAGAGAAAAAAGAAAGAAAATTTTTGTTTTACTCTCGGGGCATCATTTTCCAAGTTCAGAATTTCGAGGAGTTGTCTGGTAAAAATCCTTAAAAATAAAAAGGGCGGGAAACTTCGGTACTCTTCACAGACAATGACTGATGATACACGCGCATTTAGAAATTACTCAGGGATTGTATAAATACCATACTCTAATTCAAATTAAAGTGTCCAAATCTCATGTACCAGTTTAGTACCATCATTTACAAAAAATTAGTCTTATTTGATCACCTGACTATCAGATTGCTGGACAGATATTGGACCATTGAAAATGAAACTTATCCCATCTTATTTTTTAAAAAAAGTGCTCCTAGGTTAATGGCTAGGATTTTGCGGCCAATGTGATTTTTGGCTGTAACTTAATGACCTTAGCTTTCACAATCTATCACTCTCAAGTCTCTGAGTATAAAGCGCGGTGGTTAGTGAGAGTACCAAATTACTACTCTCCATGTAAAATTTGAAACCATGTGACCTAAACATTGACACCGGCAGCCGGTAGATGGAACAAAAAAAATGCTGTTTGCCCACGACTCCACACGCCTTTAAGCTAAACACAAGTATATCACATGTACTGGTACATCACGTGCATAAGATCTAGGCCATTCATCTAGACAATCCCCCATCGTGAATGTTTCTTATAAAAAATAAAAAAATAAATAAGAAAAACATTTCACATTCAATTATCAAGTGGTCCACACATTTATGAGAAAAAGATCATAAGAGAACATTTAGTTCATTTGTCCGTTTGACATGATGAGTGGACCTCACATTCATCCAGAAGGATCCTTAGATATAAAGGTCTCAGATGTTCCACATGTGTGCTACAGCGGCATTAGTAGGATCACAGTGGTATATATGGATATACATCTGCAAATAGCACTTTAGGCCAGGCATTTGTTTAATCACGGTGGGAAATGTGTTAGGGTCGGTGTCTGTTACGAAGGGCTGGCATCCAAGTCCAGCCAAGATGTGCAATATATAATACCGACATATTGACATCAAAAGGTGGATTAGGTGCAACCCGAGATCAAGTCAAGTCCACATGGCCATTCTCTTCGGGCCCACCTATATGTATGTGTTGTATATCCCCACCATCCATCAGTTTTGCCACTCATTTTAGAAAACGACCCAGAAATACTCCAAAACAAAGCAGGTACGAATCTCAACCAAACCACACTGCAGTAACCAAAGGTCATTGAATTCCCACCATTGAAACTTTCTAAGGTCATATCAATGATGTTTATTTTCATCCAACCTGCCGAAAAAGTCACACATAGACCTAGTTGAAGGGCAAAACACAAAGAGCACAGATTGATCCAAAACTTTTGTGGCATGCACCCAAGTATTTTTCAACGGTGGGAATTTAATCCCTATTGTCTGGTCCACCTAAGACGTGTATTTGCCTCATTTTTGGGTCCATGCTTAAAATAAGTTGGCGAAACTGATATACAACACATACATCAGGATTAGTCTGAGAGCAAGGACTGCACCTACTTAGTTCGATCCACACCTAATGAGCGATCACTAATAGCCATGAGTCTTTGCAAGCGTGGTTAAGGGAGGGTAAAATTGTCATAATACTTTTAATTTTTTAAGTAAGAAATGGTTGGAGAAAACAACTTTGATGCTCTTGGTAGGGTAGAGTGGACAATACTTGAGCATTTAGAAATTATTTGAATATTGTATACATATATGCATATTATAATTCGAATTAAATTGTCCAAATTATGTATATTATGAACTAAAAATTACTCTTATTTGATTTTCTGACTATCAGATTAATAGATAATTATTAGACCACTGAAAATGAAAAATATTATACCTTATTTCAGAAAACAAGTGCCCATAAACATAAATCAGAGGTTAGGATTCTGCAACTGTAACCTTAGCTTTTGTAATTTAGTCAATTTAACTTGGGTTACACATGCCACGTGTACCAATTTCATGTGAGTGAGTACAAAGTGTCTTAGGCAGTCCATATGCCAAATGAGTCTTAATAAGAAATTTCAAGCCCTCTGATTTGACTTCCACATTCGGTCGTTGAAATAGGCAGGAATTAGGATAGAAAAGTGTTATTTGCCCCCAGGTACACACATGTCAAACTAAACATAAGTCTCCTACCATATAAGAGGCTTGCTAATCCTGCACACACACTCCACGCGTGCCAACGTGGCACTATTGGCACACCTAGAGATCACTTTATCTCTTCATCAACTAAGACATTTGCTCAAAACTCAGGTACAACCATTCATTAGGTGGTCCCAACCCAATTATTTATGGAGAATTGATCACCTTTGGGCAACTGTTGCAGATTGGCTAGTGACCCAAGGATTGGTTAGTGGTTAGTGCTATATGAATCCCACCATAATGTATGTGTTTCATCTATTTTGTCCATCCGTTTTTTAGTTCATTTTATAGTATGAGCTCAAAATTGAGATAAATCTAAATCTCAGGTGGACCATATCATAAGAAACGGGGTTGATTGAATGACCACCATTAAAATTTTATTACAGGCCACAAAGGTTTTGGATCAAGTTAATATTTGATTTTTCCTCGGGATCTTTATGACCTAAATAATAGGTTGGATGTCAAATAAATATTACAGTGGAGACCGAGAGGTTTTTAGTAGTGGACATTCAATTACTATCGTTTTCTTGTCCACTTGAGATTTAGATCTACCTCATCTGGGAGATCAAGCTGGAAAGTGGATAAAATACATACATCATGGTGAGACCCACATAACACATACTATCAACCACCTAGCAAGTGGCAACATCGCTCGCCACCTAGGGCATATTTGGTTCCTAGGATTAAATGGTATGGAATATTTAGCATCATTATTTCACAATGATTTCATGTTGGGAAATACCATAGCATTAATTTGATGGATCAAATTCTTCCTATGAGAAATGCACAGTATTAAGTGAAATCTGCATTTGGCGCATCATGGAATTGTAATTGATGAATCAATTTTACAACTGATATGAGTTATAACTTGATTGTCACATATAAAAAGTGCATATGGATGAACAGTGTCATGTGTAAAGAGTGCATATGGATGGACAGTGTGGATAAAACACATCAATATAGGGTCTACAAAATGTAGTAGATTTTAAATCCAACAGTATCTACTTTAAGACTTAATGATATGATATCTAGATTAATCTAATCCTTCAATTGTTCCAAAAACCAAATGGAATTTGTACCAGACCAAATGCAATTTCATACCACCTAATCTCACGGTCCAAACAGGACCATGCATGAGTGATTTTGTGCCACTAAATGGAATGCACCGCTCTTGCAGTGCAGGTTGCTTGTAGGTGATCAGTTTTCTTCGTGGCTCCTTCATTTGTTCAATCTTTACCATAATATCATCCACCAGATAGATTGGGTGTCTTATTAGTAAATGTGGTCTCCACAATTATCAATTCAATCAGTTTTAGAGAAAAAAGAGAGAAAATTTTTGTTTTACTCTCGGGACATCATTTTCTAAATTCAAATTTCAAGGAGTTGTCCCGTAAGAACCCTCGAAAATAAAAAGGCCAAGAAACTCTGGTGCTTCTCACAGACAATGACCGATGATGCACATGCATTAGAAATTGCTCAGGGGTTGTATAAACAACATACTCTAATTCAAATTAAAACGTCCAAATCTCGTGTACTAGTTTAGTGCTGTCATTTACAAAAAAAAGTGAGTCTTATTTGATCACCTGGCTCTCAGATTGGTGGACAGATATTGGACGGTTGAAAATGAAACATATCCCATCTTATTTTAAGAAATAAGTATTTGTGGGTTAATGGCCAGGACTTTGCAACCAATCGTCATTTTTGCCTATAACTTGACGACCTTAGCTTTTACAATCTATCCCTTCCAAGTGTGTGAGCATAAAGTGCGGTGGTCAGTGAAAATTCCAAATTACTCTCCAAATAAAAGTTGAGAAAATGACCACGGTAGACAAACCCTTTTACCCAGCGGTTTCTATGAAAGAATACAAACCTTAGTTACCAATCTAGATTATCACGTGCGGACAGCGACGTTGAGGACGAAACTACCCCTCCTTTTTGCTGCGAAGACGTGCGCTGACGCTCCTCCAACTGAGAGTTGTACGAACGGCTTAAAAGGATTGGGTACTCCCCCTGCCACCAGCCAATGGCGGATGGTCGGTGGTCTGTGGGCCCCACCATGATGTATGCTATTCATCCATGCTGTCCATATATTTTTCCATATCATTTTATGGTATACGTCCAAAAATGAGGTATATGCAAATCTCAAGTGTACCACATTACAGGAAACAGTGTTGAATGAGCGTCGACCATTAAAAACTTTTTGGGGGCCCACTGTGATGTTCGTGAGAAATCCTCCCCGTCTAAGTTCATTCATAGGTCACAAAGACCTGGATGAAGAAGAAACACAAATTTCATAATGATCCAAAACTTGTGTAACCCCTAAAAGGGTTTCAATGGTAGACGTTCAATTTCCCACTGCCTTTTACAGTGTGGTCCACTTGATAGTTAGATCTGTCTTATTTTTCGTCTTAAGCCTTAATAGGAGCTCGCCAAATAGATGGACGGTTTGGATATAACACAGACCTCATGGTGGGGCACACAAAAACAACGAAAATTTCAAAAAAAAAAAAAAAAAACAAACAAACAGAATCTGCGATGAATCGCGGATTCCGCGATTCCACCGCAACTCGCTGTATGATTTGGGGATGGATCGCGGAATCCGCGATTGATCCCCGATTCAAACAAAAAGGCTATGGCTACGGATTATAACCGTAGCTATAGCCGTATCCTGTGTACTTTTATTTCTTTCTTCTGTTTTTTTTTTTTTTGTTTTTTTTACATTTAGAATTTTATTCTACCTACATTTTTCTCTAACACAAATTTATATAAATATGTATATATAAGCATATAAAAAAATTTTCATTTATTTCTTTATTTATATAACAAGAATATCTTCTAAACCAAAATTAGTTACTTGACGTACCATATATGATTTTAGGGCTGAAAGTTGGGTGGGTTCAACCCGACCAACATGTGACCCACCCGACTTTGGAAATTGAGCGGGTCAAACTGGAAATTGAGTGGGCCAAACTGAAAATTATGCCCACGATTTCTCGTGGTATGATCCACTTGATATTTCGATATGCTTCAATTTGGAGCACAACCCCTTAAATTAGATAGAAAAACGGATGAACGACGTGGATATACTACATGAAACGGATTGGCTACTCCCCTTGCCACCAGCCAATGGCTGGTGTTCAGTGCTTTGTGGGCCTCATCAGATTCCATTGAACTTAAGTGGGGAGTTCCACACATCCAAACAACCCTTAAGGCACTTCATCAAAACCAACTAACGGATTGGGTACTCCCCTCCTTTTACGGAAACTGAGTGAGGCAAGCTAGAAAATGAGCGAGGCAACGTAGAAAATGAGCGAGGGAACCTACGATTTGAGCTAGGCAACCTAGGAATTGAGAGAGGGAAGCTAGAAATTGAGCGAGGGAAGCTAGAAATTGAGCGAGGCAACGTAGGGATTCAGCGAGGGAAGCTAGAAATTGAGCAAGGGAAGCTAGAAATTGAGCGAGGCAACGTAGGAATTGAGCGAGGGAAGCTAGAAATTGAGCGAGGCAACGTAGGAATTGAGCGAGGGAAGCTAGAAATTGAGCGAGGCAACGTAGGAATTGAGTGAGGGAAGCTAGGAATTGAGCGAGGCAACGTAGGAATTGAGCGAGGGAAGCTAGAAATTGAGCAAGGAAGCTAGAAATTGAGCCGAGGCAACGTAGGAATTGAGCGGGAAGCTAGAATTGAGCGAGGAAGCTAAATTGAGCGAGGCAACCTAGAAATTGAGCGAGGGAAGGTAGAAATTGAGCGAGGCAACCTAGAAATTGAGCGAGGGAAGGTAGAAATTGAGCGAGGGAAACTAGAAATTGAGCGAGGCAATTTAGAAATTGAGCGAGGGAAGGTAGAAATTGAGCGAGGGAACCTAGAAATTGAGCGAGGGAAGATAAAAATTGAGCGAGGCAACCTAGAAATTGAGCGAGGGAAGGTAGAAATTGAGCGAGGCAACCTAGAAATTGAGCGAGGGAAGGTAGAAATTGAGCCAGGGAAGGTAAAAATTGAGCGAGGCAACCTAGAAATTGTCACGCCCCAAACTCGGAAACCGGGCTCACAAAATTCCCGATCGCCGAATCCAGTAATAGCGACCCTCCGTAGAACCCCATTCTCGGCTCCCAGCGCCCATACGCCAGGTTCCGATCCTGGGATGCTACAAGGAGGATTTCTAGTAATCAATTTAATTCATAATGAGCATAACCACAAGCATAACCCACGAACAATAACCACAAGAACACCATCACAAAATCCACTATGAACAAAAACTTTAAGTACAAGGCGTAAGAAAGGGAAATACAAAATAGTGCTAATAACAAAAACTCCAGAAGCTCGGCTGCACACTCCAACTGCGGCGAGACTACGGCTGCGTCCTGGCGTCACCTGCACGCATCAATCGTGCATAAGCTTATAGAAAGCTTAGAGGGTGGTGTAAGTGTGTGCGCAATATGAGCGTGCTCAGAATGCAGGGTCAGAGTAATGCGGAATCGTGCCAATGAGTACATGAATGCGTCACCGTACAAGGCTATGCGGCAAGACAAGATATGAGTGCAATCGGCCATACTAAGACCATGCGATGCAAGATGCAGCTCAAGCATGCCAATCCTCATGTCAATACAGTTATCAGTCTGGATAATCACCGGGGTCTAGTACACTCTACGCGACTTGCCGTCCCTATCCGGACGCACGTGGAAGAGCGAAAGAGACCTCACTATCCCCGCCAATATCGGGCCCGGCTCGTCGATAGCGGACCGATTCCTCAAGCCGGGTCAAACTCAACCTAGAAATTGCCCCCCCTCACTCGGGCGGGTAAGGTCACACCCCTTTCCAACCGACCACGACACAGTGGGAGACGCGGCCCCTCGGTATACGGCCCTCGCGCGCTCGTGTATCCACTCGGTCTCGACGTTGAAGTCATCCTCTGGTACCATCGGGTTTAGGGATTTTCACCCAGGGACATCTATGGCGCCCGTATGCTAGAACCAAACATTTCCGGTATCCAATCCAGCCACCCACGATGTGTCTGTGGAGGCTATGGCCCTGGTGTCGCTAGGGCATACAGTAACTACAATCACACAATGCAAGTGCATGAGTCACATTACCAGTCATGCAACAGTCCTGCGTAAACCATGCGCTCATGCAGGGAAACTCCGCCTATCAGGGAGCCCGTAACAGTTTGCCCGAAGGCATATGCCATGATCAGTCACCCCTCATCTCAAGCATGCATATGATGCGTATGATTATGAATCATGGGGCAGCACTATACTTATGGTATGATAATGGGGGTTGCTCAAAGTGAAGATGGGCCTAAACGGATTACAGAGTACAAATATGGACCTATCAGTGGGCCTTAAGGAGTGTCACAATGCGGACATTTAACCAACATTGTACTTACAATGTGGACGTCAAACCAACATTGCTTCCAAGGCACGGTCCGCCATAAATATCATTACACAAACCATGGGGAAGCACACATTGCAATGGACCTATATACATCTCATTGGGCCTCGACCCAAAGTCCTCAAACACATCAAATGGGCTGCCTCATATGGGCCTTTCATAAATCAAGTGGGCCGCATCAATGGGCCTTAAGTACATTGCAATGGGCCATGTCCCATGGGCCTTTGAAAACATCACATTGGGCCTTAACCCATGGGCTCCAAATACATCACAGTGGGCCTCAACCCACGGGCCCTAATACATTACAATGGGCCTTAACCCATGAGCCCCAAATACATCACCATGGGCCCCATAACATGGGCCTTACATTCACATCAAGGTGGGCCTCAACAATGGCCTCATACACATCAAGGTGGGCCTCAATAGACGGCCATAAATATGGTAAGGTGGGCCTAATCACTTGGGCTTTGTATATACCAAGGTGGGGTCCACCATATATATATATAATACAATATATATAATATATATATATATATACAATATTAATAATATAATATTATATATATATATACACACACATATACACACATACACTCTCACACACACGCTCACACACATGTGCACGCTCACACACACATGCACACACGTACACACTCACACACGCACGCACACACACCCATGCAGCACACCCACCGTCCCTGGACGGTGGGGAAACAAATACATTACAGTGGGCTCCCACCGTCCGCCTGGACGGTGGGATTAAAACACATACATAACTGTGGGTCCCATGTGGGGCCCACCATAACATTTACTTTCCATCCAACCCGTTCAAAGGGTCACACAGACCCAGATGAAGGGTGAAAACAAATTTCAGCTTGATCTGAAACTCCCGTGGCCCCAAAAAGGATTTCAATGGCAGAGTTCAATCACTGCTGCTTCCTACGGTGCGGGCCACCTGAGCCATGGATGTCGTTGAAACTTGGAGGGGGCCCACCTCAGGGGGTGGCCCACCTCATGAACGGCGTGGATACAAAATATACATCATGGTGGGGTCCACAACTTGGGCAAATGCGGACCCACCCTTTTACGTGTACGTCATGACAGTGATGTGCTTGCCACCTTTTCGTCATATGCAATTTTTTTTTGTTATCTTAGGTGGGCCCACATTAACCAGATCTACCCCATCCATTGTATGTGTCCCACAAAATTAGGGGTCCAAACAAATTTTCAGGTGGGTCCAAGCTTCATGTGGACCCCAACAATTACTTTCCCAAGTTTTAACGGCAAACACCACTGTTTCCTATGGTAAGGCCCACTCGATTATTGGATCACCTTCATTTTCCGGCTCAACGCCTAAAATGATCTGGAGAACGGAATGGACGGCGTGGATTAAACACATACATCAATATGGAGCCTGCATGATGCGGTCCACTCAAAAACTTGTTGAATCAAACTTATATTTGGTTTTTCACTTCACGTCCAGCGTCCCTGGACGCTGGACGACTTGCCATAACACATGCATTTAGGGTGGGCCTTGCTCAGGTGGGCCACCAAATGCACTGATGGCGTGGGTACAACACATATAAGTGGGCCCCCACCTATGGATTACTTGGATGAAATGCATGCCTTATGGTGGGGTCCATCCAAGTGGGCCACATGGCCACCTCATCACACACATAAATAAATAAATAAATAAATAAAAAGAAAGGGAGAGAGAGAAAAAAAGTGGGACACACGTGTGATGGAGGGACCCCGACACTATGGGCCCTCCCTTGCATCCAATCATTCATCAAATGACAATCAAGGTGGGCCATTGGCCACAACCTAGGGTCCAAAGTGAGATCCACACCATTGATCGGTGGGTCTCACTTGGCCCTACTTAAAAATATGAAAAACTACCCTATTAAAGCACCCACCGTCGATCTTCTTCGGTCCGTTGGAACGCCAACCTCCTTGTGCTCCTCTTTGACGGTGGAGATGGGAAATCAAGGGCTAGGATAAGGGATTTTTGAGAGAGAAAAGGTGGGCCACACAACTCATTTTTTTTGCACTTGGGGAGAGCTTGGACGTGAGCTCCTTTTGGTTGCTTGGAGTTGTGTTGGAAAAGAGAAAGAGAAAGAGAGATAAGGAGAGAGAGATTGATAGATGTGAGGTGAGTGATGTGAGGTGATGGATGTGAGTGATGGGTGAGGTGATGGATTGGTGGACTTTTGGGTTTGCTTAACTTGTGGAAAAAGAAAGCATGGGTGCTTTGTACTTGACATTGAAGTGATTGATTGATTGATGTGATTGATTGATTGATGGGATTGATTTGACATTGTGTAGAGATTCTCTCGGGATTGAGAAAGCGCGGCGTTTCTTCGAAATAAACGCCGACTCACATCTTCTAGTCAGGGTATCGGATCGGTGCGTGAGTCGCGGCGTTGGAACCGCGGCGACGGTGCGGTCGCAATGATACAGGTCTCGGATTAAACCGACTCGAATCTAAAGGATACGAATTACGATCGTGCGCAACGTCGATTATTAGTCGCGGATTGCCGGACTTCGACGAAAAGGATCGAGGATTCATCGGAACAGTACGAACTAGGATACGGGTCTTACAGAAATTGAGCGAGGGAAGGTAGAAATTGAGCGAGGCAACCTAGAAATTGAGCGAGGGAAGGTAGAAATTGAGCGAGGCAACCTAGAAATTGAGCGAGGGAAAGTAGGAATTGAGCGAGGGAAGGTAGAAATTGAGCGAGGGAAACTAGAAATTGAGCGAGGGAAGGTAGAAATTGAGCGAGGGAGGCTAGAAATTGAGCGAGGGAACCTAGAAATTGAGTGAGGGAAGGTAGAAATTGAGCGAGACAACCTAGAATTTGAGCGAGGGAAAGTAGGAATTGAGCGAGGGAAGGTAGAAATTGAGCGAGGGAAACTAGAAATTGAGCGAGGGAAGGTAGAAATTGAGCGAGGCAACCTAGAAATTGAGCGAGGGAAGGTAGAAATTGAGCGAGGCAACCTAGAAATTGAGCGAGGGAAGGTAGAAATTGAGCCAGGGAAGGTAAAAATTGAGCGAGGGAAGGTCGAAATTGAGCGAGGCAACCTAGAAATTGAGCGAGGGAAGGTAGAAATTGAGCGAGGCAAGCCCGAAATTGAGCGAGGGAAGGTAGAAATTGAGCGAGGCAACGTAGGAATTGAGCGAGGGAAGGTAGAAATTGAGCGAGGGAATGTAGAAATTGAGCGAGGAACCAGAAATTGAGCGAGGAAGCTAGAATTTGAGCGAGGGAAGGTAGAAATTGAGCGAGGCAACCTAGAAATTGAGTGAGGAAGGTAGAAATTGAGCGAGGGCAGGCAACCCAGAAATTGAGCGAGGAAGCTCGAAATGAGCGAGGCAAGCCCGAAATTGAGCGAGGAAGCTCGAAATGAGCGAGGCAACCTAGAAATTGAGCGAGGGAAGGTAGAAATTGAGCGAGGCAACGTAGAAATTGAGCGAGGGAACCTAGAAATTGAGCGAGGGAAGGTAGAAATTGAGCGAGGCAACCTAGAAATTGAGCGAGGGAAGGTAGAAATTGAGCGAGGGAAGCTAGAAATTGAGCGAGGCAACGTAGGAATTGAGCGAGGGATGGTAGAAATTGAGCGAGGGAAGCTAGAAATTGAGCAAGGGCAACCTAGGAGTTGAGCGAGAGAAGCTAGAAATTGAGCGAGGGAAGCTCGAAATTGAGCGAGGGAAGGTAGAAATTGAGCGAGGGAAGCTAGAAATTAAGCCAGGGAAGGTAGAAATTGAGCGAGGCAACCTAAAAATTGAGCGAGGGAAGGTAGAAATTGAGCAAGGGAACCTAGAAATTGAGCGAGGGAAGGTAGAAATTGAGAGAGGGAACCTAGAAATTGACGAGGAAAGCTAGAAATTGAGCGAGGAAGCTAGAAATTGAGCGAGGCAACCAGGAGTTGAGCGAGGAAGGTAGAAATTGAGCGAGGAAGCTAGAAATTGAGTGGTAACCTAAAAATTGAGCGAGGAAGGTAGAAATTGAGCGAGGCAACCTAGAAATTGAGCGAGGGAAGGTAGAAATTGAGCGAGAAGCTAAAAATTGAGTGAGGGAAGCTAAAAATTGAGCGAGGGAAGGTAGAAATTGAGCGAGGGAATGTAGAAATTGAGCGAGGGAAGGTAGAAATTGAGCGAGGCAACCTAGAAATTGAGCGAGGGAAGCTAGAAATTGAGCGAGGGAACCTAGAAATTGACGAGGGAAGCTAGAAATTGAGCGAGGAAGGTAGAAATGAGCGAGGCAACGTAGGAATTGAGCGAGGAAGCTAGAAATTGAGCGAGGCAACGTAGAATTGAGTTTAGGAAGTTAGAAAATCGAGCGAGGCAACGTAGGGATTTAAGCGAGAGAACCTATAAATTGAGCGAGGCAACGTATAAATTTAGTTAGGAACCTAAAAATTCAGCGAGACAACCTAGAATTTGTGCGAGGAAGCTACGAATTGAGAGAGGAACCTAAAAATTGAGCGAGGCAACCTAGGATTTGAACGAGCAACCTAGAATTGAAGCGAAGGAACCTACTAATTGAGCTAGCGGTGTAGAAATTCGGCGAGGAATCCAGGAATTGAGTGAGGAAGCTAGAAATTGAGCAAGAGAACCTAGGATTTGAGCAGAGGAACCTAGGAATTGAGCGAGGCAACCTATGAATTGAGTGAGGCAACATAGAAATTGGAGCGAGCTAACATAGGAATTGAGCGAAGGAACCTATAAATTCGTGGTTGCCTCGCTCAATTCCTACGTTGCCTCGCGCAATTTCTAGCTTCCCTCGCTCAATTTCTAGCTTCCCTCGCTCAATTCCTACGTAGCCTCGCTCAATTTCTAGCTTCCCTCACTCATTTCTAGCTTCCCTCGCTCAATTCCTACGTTGCCTCGCTCAATTTCTAGCTTCCCTCCCTCAATTCCTACGTTACCTCGCTCAATTTCTAGCTTCCCTCACTCAATTTCTAGCTTCCCACGCTCAATTCCTACGTTTTCTCGCTCAATTTCTAGCTTCCCTCGCTCAATTCCTAGCTTCCCTCGCTCAATTCCTACGTTGCCTCGCTCAATTTCTAGCTTCCCTTGCTCAATTCCTACGTTGCCTCGCTCAATTTCAGCTTCCTCCTCAATTCCTACTTTTTGCCTCGCTCAATTTCTAGCTTCCTCGCTCAATTCCTACATTGCTCGCACAATTTCTGGCCTTCCTCGCTCAATTTCTACCTTCCTCGCTCAATTCCTACGTTGCCTCGCTCATTTCTCTTTCTTTCTCGCCAATTTCTAGCTTCCTCGCTCAATTTCTACGTTGCCTCGCTCAATTTCTCTTCCTCGCTCAATTCTTCTTCCTCGCTCAATTCCTACGTTCCTCGCTCATTTCTTCCTCGCTCAATTCCTATGTTGGCTCGCTCAATTTCTACTTCCTTCCCTAAAACTCAATTCCTACGTTGTCTCGCTCAATTTCTAGCTTCCTCAATCCCTACGTTGCCTCGCTCAATTTCTAGCTTTCCCTCTCTCAATTTCTAAGTTGCACGTAGCTCAAATCGTAGGTCCCTCGCTCATTTTCTACGTTGCCTCGCTCATTTTCTAGCTTGCCTCGCTCAGTTTCCGTGAAAGGAGGGGAGTACCCAATCCGTTAGTTAGTTTTGATGAAGTGCCTTAAGGGTTGTTTGGATGTGTGGAACTCCCCACTTAAGTTCAATGGAATCTGATGAGGCCCACAGAGCACTGAACACCAGCCATTGGTTGGTGGCAAGGGGAGTAGCCAATCCGTTTCATGTAGTATATTCACGCCGTTCATCCGTTTTTCTATCTAATTTAAGGGGTTGTGCCCCAAATTGAAGCATATCGAAATATCAAGTGGATCATACCACCGGAAACCGTGGGCATAATTTTCAGTTTGGCCCACTCAATTTCTAGTTTGTCCCGCTCAATTTCCAATTTATCCCCCTCAATTTTCAATTTGGCCCGCTCAATTTCCAAAGTCGGGTGGGTCACATGTTGGTCGGGTTGAACCCACCCAACTTTCAGCCCTAAAATCATATATCGTACGTCAAGTAACTAATTTTGGTTTAGAAGATATTCTTGTTATATAAATAAAGAAATAAATGAAAAAAGGAGAGAAATTTTTTTTATATGCTTATATATACATATTTATATAAATTTGTGTTAGAGAAAAATGTAGGTAGAATAAAATTCTACAAAAAAAAAAAAAAAAAAAAAAAAAAAAAAAAAAAAAGAAAGAAAGAAAAGTACACAGGGGATACGGCTATAGCTACGGTTATAATCCGTAGCCATAGCCTTTTGTTTGAATCGGGGATCAATCGCGGATTCCGCGATCCATCCCCAAATCATACAGCGAGTTGCGGTGGAATCGCGGAATCCGCGATTCATCGCAGATTCTTTTTTTTTTTTTTTGAAATTTTCATTGTTTTTGTGGGCCCCACCATGAGGTCTGTGTTATATCCAAACCGTCCATATTTTTGGCGAACTCGTATTAAGGTTTGAGACGAAAAATAAGACAGATCTAGCTATCAAGTGGACCACACTGTTAAAGGCTGTGGATGATTGAATGTCTACCATTGAAACCCTTTTAGGGGTCATAGAAGTTTTGGATCATTATGAAACTTGTTTTTCCTCTTCATCCTGGCCTTTGTGACCTTATGGATAGATTGGATGGAAAATAAATGTTATGGTGGACCCTACAAAATTTTTAACGGTGAAAATCAATTTCCCCGCTGCTCTTTGTGGTGTGGTCCAGTTGATCTTTGGATATGAATTTTTTTTTGGATAATGCTCCGAAATGATCTTGAAATATGGATGAACGTTGTGGATATAATAAATATATAGCTGTGGGGCCATGTAACTTTGATCTCTTTTAAGCCGTTCGTACAACTCTCAGTTCGAGGAGCGTCAGCGCTCGTCTTCGCGGCGAAAAGGAGGGGTAGTTTCGTCCTCAAAGTCGCTGTCCGCACGTGCTAGTCTAGATTGGTAACTAAAGTTTGTATTCTTTGATAGAAACCGCTGGGTAAAAGGTTTTGTCTACAGTGGTCATTTTCTCAAAAAAGTTGAAACCATGTAACCTAACCCTTGGCACCGGCAGCCGGCAGATGGGACAGAAAAATGTTGATTGCCCATGACTCCACACGTGTTTAAGCTAAACACCCGTATCTCACATGTACTAATATGTCACGTGCATAAGATCTAGGCCATTCATCAGACGTACAATCCCTGATCATGAATGTTTCTTATAAAAAAAACATTTCACATTCAATTATCAAGTGGTCCACACATATATGAGAAAAGGGATCATAAGAGAACATTCAGTTCATTTATCCATTTGACATGATGAGTGGACCTCACATACATTAAGAAGGATCCTTAGATATAAAGGTCTCGGATGTTCTGCATGTGTGCTACAAAGGCATTAGTGGGATCACAGTGGTATATATGGATGTACATCTGCAAATAGCACTTTAGGCCAGGCATTTGTTTAATCACGGTGGGAAAAGTGTTGTCTGTAACAAAGGGCTGGCATCCAAGTGCAGCCAAGATGTACAATATATAATGCCCATACAATATATAATGCCCATACATTGACCTCACAAGGCGGAATAGTTAAGACCCGTGATCAAGTCAAGTCTACATGGCCCTGCTCTTGGGGCCCACTTATAAGTATGTGTTGTGTATCCCCACTGTTTGTCAACTCACTTTAGGAAACGGCCCAAAAATGTTCTAAAATGAGCCAGATACGAATCTCAACTGAACTACACTGCAGTAAACAGTGGTCATTGAATGCCCACCATTAAAACTTTGTAAGGTTGAACAATAATATTTATTTTCCGGCCAACCTGAAGATAAAGTTATGTGAACCTGGATACAGGGAAAAACACAAATAACAGATTGATTCAAGACTTTTGTGACACCCAAGTAGTTTTCAACAGTGGGAATTTAATCCCTATAGTGTGGTCCACCTATATTCTGTATTTGCCTCACTTTTGGGTCTATGCCTTAAATTAAACAGGATTAGTCCCACAGTGAGGGCTGCAATGAGTCCTCACAAGAGTGGTTAAGGGAGGGTAAAATTATCATAATACTTTTAATTTTTTAACTAGGAAATGGCTGGAAAAAATAACTTTGATGCTCTTGGTAAGAGTAGCATGGACGATACTCGTGCATTTAGAAATTACTTGAATATTGTCTACATAGCATATTATAATTTGAATTAATTTGATTATCTGACTATTAAATTAATGAATAATTAGTAGACTACTGAAAATGAAAAATATTATACCTTATTATGAGAAACAAGTGTCCATAAACCATAGGTTGGGATTCTGCATCCAATGTAACCTTAGCTTTCATAATTTAGTCAGTTTAACTTAGGTTACCACATGCAAGTGTCTTAGGGGTCCAAGTACCAAATGAGTCTAAAAAGAAAATTCAAGCTATTTGATTTGACTTCCCACATACGGTCGTTGAAATCATAAATTGAGATCGGCAGGAATTAATTAGGACAGAAAACTGTTATTTGCCCACAGCTGATGTAGAGCGGGTAGTTGATAATTTCATGTCTAAGATGATCCACAAAAGGCTCAATCGGATGCTAAAGTGGTCCAAACTATCAGAACCTTAAAACAGGCATATCTCACAAATTGAAATGAGCTATTAGACGTACCAAATATCATCTCGATCCAAAACTTCTATGGTCCCTAAGAATTTTTCAATGGTAAGTATTTAATCCATACCGTGTGGTCCATTATTAGAGCCTTGTATCGTAGCTATTTTTGGTAACAGAATCTAAAATAACATAGAAAAATGGATGAACAGTGGATAAAATTCATGCTTCATGAGTTGCCTCTCAGTGGCCCTCAGAGCCTGTCCCGAGCTCTGAAATAGCCGGGAGTAGTACCTAATTTGCGCACTTTGAAGTGCTTGTGCCATTCCTGCCAACTGCTTAGATGTTAGGAGATGCATGGCCACTACTTTTAATTGAAGCCCACTTAAATAGACAGCCCATGCAATTTAGAGATGATTTTGGACCATTCATCTTCTGGGCCTGACTTTAACTGGTCTAGCCTAAAATGTTTGACCAATCCATCGAGGGCCCACTGTATGAATGTTCAGATTATATTGTGGTCTATGGGTGGGCCTAAGCATTTGGGTTAACAACAGGATAAGCTAGCCTGTTGTGGATCAAATGCTGGCCTAATATGAGGGCCTCGGGTCAGGTATGGGCCTGAATTTGAAGCCTGGCCTGTAATAGAGGCCTTGGGTCAGATATCAGCCTGAATCAATAAAGGGCTCGTGACTGGATGCTTGGAAGAATTGTCTTGAGGCCTAACCCGAAAATCAGAAGGGCTGTTTATCATAGTTTTAAGACCCTTCCTAATAAGCCAGGTGTGACTCAAATCAGACTTGTTTGGACTCAATAAATCTCCCCAACTCAGGTGAGTCAGGCCAGTTCATCCCCCACTTAGGTTGAGTTGGGCTGATTAGCCCCGACTTGCACGAGTCCCAATATGACTCTGAACTGAATGAGTCGTCCAAGTCGCCAGTCTTTTAATCACACCATTTATGCTTGTAACAGGGCAGGTTGAGCATGAGTTCTAGGCAGGACGTTGATCTGGGCTGACCATCTCCCGACCCAGTCTGGTGGGCCCATTGTCACCCCTACCAATCACGAGCCTTTAGAAAAGCATTTGGGAAGGGAAATGCTTAGTGCAGTTGCTTCATATATGGAAATTAGGAACGGGTGTTCAAGACCTGAGCTGCTTATTCAACTATCTCCATTGGGTATATTCCATATCAGAAAAATAAGCCCAATCTAAATAGTAAACTTACTATTTATAGATTCTCATGATTCCTACCGGACTCCATAGTTTTTTTGTCAAAAATAGTAAGTATCCTAATTGGCTTAACCACGTTATTCTCCTAATTACACAGTAAACAATGGTCATTGAACGCCCACCATTAAAACTTTTAGTGTCCACTACAATGTTTATTTTCCATCTAATGTAATAATATGCATGGTCACACAAACATGGATGAAGGAAGAACACAAATAGTAGATTGATCTAATGCTTTCGTGGCCCCTAAGAAGTTTTTATTAGTGGAAATTTAATCTTTATCATGTGGTCCACCTAAGATTTGTATCTGCTTTATTTTTGGGCCCATCTCATAAAATAAGCTGGCAAAACTGAAAGACGGCGTGGATTTACAACACGTACATCCAATTCGGCTCCAAAGTGAAGGCCACACCCACTTAGTGGATCCGCACATATAGGCATTCATTAACCTCGCCATTAGTCTTCACAAAAGTGCTCAAGGGAGGGTAAATTTGTCATAATATTTTAGTTTTTTAACTAGCAAATGGTTGAGATCTTATTAAGACTGTCAATGGGCCGGGCCTGGGTCGGTGTGACCCAAATTTTGTACTGTTTCAGGCCCCGCTTTGGGGCTGACTCTTTTCAAATTTCTGATTTTACTGGCCCGAGCGTGGCCCATTGACACCGCTGTATGTTACCTGAAAAGATAAGAGGAAAAAAAAAAGGCCTTTGATACTCTCGGCAGGGTGGTGGACGTACGATACTCATGCATTTAGAAATTACTTGAACATTGTGTATATAATATATTATAGTTCGAGTTAAACTGTCTAGATTATGTATATTAGCTTAATCTTATTATTATCTAAAAATTACTCTTATTTGATTATCTGGCTATCAGATTAGTGGACAGTTATTGGAATGCTGAAAATGAAAAATATCATGCCTGGTTTCAAGAAACTAGGGTCCATGAACCAGAGGTTACGTGATGGGGGTTCCTCGGCTATGCGGCCCACCTCCAAATCAAAGTAAGCAATCATACATTTGATAAGGAAGAAAGATCATCGGCTCACAGCATGTCAATGTGCATGCAGAAAATGGCTATTCAAAAATCTGCATTTTGAAGTGCCTCTGAGATTCCCGCCAACCGTTTAGATGATGAGAGATGTGTGTCCTCAACTTTCTAGGCGTTCCCTGTGCCAATACTATTCATGATGCCCCACGTAATTGGCAGGCATATGTGATGTTAAGATGATCTGGACCATTCATCTGCTGGACCACACTTTGATTAGCCTAGCCTAAAACGTTTGACCTAAGAATTTTCAGATTATATTGTGGTCTAGGGTTGGGTCTAAGCACTTGGTTAACAACAGGATGGGCTAGACAGTAGTGGGTCAAATTCTGGCCTGATTCAGGTGGGTCTCGTTTTCTATAGAGGCCCCTGATTTTGAAGCCTGGCTTTGTAATAGAAGCCTTGGTCGAGCATGGGCCTGGATCTTCTTAAAAATTGCAAGCCTTTGTAGTATCATTGATGGGAGATACTACAAAACATCACACCCTCTTAACTGTCAGAATCGGCCTTGTCGCGCAGTGAGCATAGATCCAATCTTAGGCCTCACCCACAAATGATAAACAGGAAGAAATATAAACTAGAAACAGATCAAAGCAATTCAAAACAAACCATAAGACAAGATATATGTGGAAAAACTCCAATCTAGGATTTAAAAAAAAACCACGGATGCAAACTTCCACTATGAAGAACAAAGATTACAAGGCAATATACTAACCTCTCCCTTGAAAGAACATAAAAAACCTTTTGCCCACACCTTAGAATTATTTCCCCAATATTCCAATATACCTAGAAAAGCCCTAGAAACACCTATATATAGTTTAGACAACTTCCCTTCCGCACCCTTGCGAAAGGCGACACCAAAATCCGCAGTCTGCATCAGATTCGGAAACGAATCTGTGTAACCTAGGACTAGTTGAAGGGGAGCTACAACTGGTTGAGGTACGACTGGTCGAACAATCCCTACGACTGGTTGAAGGGCCCGAACATGAAAAATGATGCTCACTGGACTTTGAGTCAAACCGGTCTACAATCGGTCAAGCAGGCCCCTACGACCGGTCGAGCATGGGCCACGACCGGTCGAAGGCGGCCCCAGATGTGGCTCCATATCTCAACAATCTCCCACTTGGAGATACATCACCATAAACCTTCGTCTTCTTCATCCGGAGTGCATCACCTCCCAGTCTTCAAACCTGAAGACCAATCAAAGCTGAACAGAGCTTCAACTTATCTCGTGTGACCGCCTTGGTCAACATATCTGCAGGATTCTCACTTGTATGAATCTTCTCCAGAGTAATCGATTCATCTTCCAGTAGCGAACGTATGAAGTGATATCTGATGGCAATATGCTTGGTCCTTGAATGAAAGGCTGAATTCTTAGGCAAGTGTATTGCACTCTGACTGTCACTGTACAGCTTACAATCTGCTTGCTTCTTACCCAACTCTTCCATGAAACCTTGCATCTATACCATCTCCTTGCACGCTTCTGTAGCCGCAACATATTCCGCCTGTCACCGATGGATAGATACTATCTTCTCAGAATCGAGAGATCCAACCGACCGCAAAGACTACCTAGAGTAATGGCATAACCTGTAGTGCTTCTTCTGCTGTCGATGTCTCCTGCCAAATCTGAATCCACGTAGCCTTGAAGCTTGATTTCCGATCCACTATAGCAAAGTCCTACATCCTTAGTACCTACCAAGTATCTAAGGATCCACTTCACAGCTTCTCAATGTTCCTTCCCGGGGTTGTTCATGAACCTGCTAACAACTCCCACTGCTTGAGCAATGTCTGGCCTCATGCTTACCATAACATACATGAGACTCCCAATAACTGATGCGTATGGGACTTTAGCCATGTAGTCCCGTTCCTCCTGCGTCTTTGCACCTTGCTCCTTAGATAGCTTGAAGTGGTTGGCAAATGGAGTGCTAACCGGCTTAGCACCTCATATATTGAATCGATCAAGTACTTTGGTTATGTACTCTACTTGTGACAAAACTAGTTTCTTATTTTCCCTGTCACGCCTTATCCTCATGCCTAGGATTTGTTTTGCAACTCCCAAATCCTTTATGGCAAATTCTCTAGACAATTGTCTTTTGAGATCTGAGATGTCTTTCATGCTTGAACCGGCCACAAGCATATCATCAACGTACAGAATAAGGATGATGTACGACATATCAAACTTCTTCAAATAGCAATAGTGGTCAGCATGACATCTCCTATAACTGTTTCCCGACATGAAACTATCGAACTTCTTGTACCATTGCCTTAGGGCCTGCTTCAGGCCATATAGACTCTTCTTCAGTCTACACACCTTGTTCTCTTTTCCTGGTGTCACGTATCCTGTTGGCTGATGCATATATATCTCTAAATCAAGGTCCCCATGAAGAAAGACTGTCTTAATATCTAGCTGCTCTAGATATAAATCCTCTGTAGCCACTATACTCAAGACCATGCGAATCGTAGACATTTTCACCACAGGTGAAAATATTTCAGTGAAATTGATACCTGTCTTTTGTTGAAACCCTTTTACAACCAATCTAGCCTTGTACCATTTCGAACCATCGTGCTCCTCCTTCAGTCTGTAAACCCACTTGTTATGAAGAGCTTTCTTATCCTTGGGTAGAGTGACTAGCTCTCATGTACGATTAGACTCGAGAGAGTCCATCTCATCATCCATGGCCTGTTCCCACTTAACCCGTATATCTGACTATAGCGCCTCTTCAAAACAGTCTGCTTCACCATTATCTGTCAGCAGTAGATAATGTAAGGAGGGTGAGTATCGGACTGTGGGTCTCCTCTCCCGAGTAGACCTCCTCACAACCGGTGTCTGTGTCTCTGCCTCATAATGCTCTTGTGCATGATCATCCTGTGGCACTGTAACACCCGTGTCTGATAACTTTTCCAACTCTACGAATTTCTTTTTCTTGGTCTTATTTTCTTGCACACTATCCTTATGCATCACTTTTTCATTGAAGACTACGTCCTTGCTTCTGATGATTTTCCTATTTTCTGCATCCCAAAACCTGTAGCCAAAATCATGCTGCCCGTAGCCTATAAACGTGCACCTCCTGGACTTCGCATCTAGCTTGTTTTTGTGCTCTGCATCAATGTGAACATATGAAGTGCAACCGAACACTTTGAGATGTGTAAGGTTCACTTCTTTCCCAGTCCACGTTTCTTCTGGTAGTCCATCATCCAATGGTGCTGAGGGACTTCTATTGATGAAATATGCGACAATATTCACAGCATCTGCCCAAAAGGTTTTGGATAACCCTGCATGTAACCTCATGCTCCTATCGCGCTCAAGGATTGTCCTGTTAATGCGCTCAGCCACACCATTCTGTTACGGTGTCCCTGGAATCATTTTCTGATGTTTGATTCCATTTACTGCACAATACTCCTCAAATCTCTTATCACAATACTCTCCCCCATTATCATATCTGAGACACTTTACTATTTTACCTGTCTCGTTTTCTACCATAACTTTTCACTTCTTAAATACATCAAATACATCAGATTTGTGCTTTAAGAAATAGACCCACAGTTTTCTACTAGCATCATTAATAAAGGAAACAAAATAACGTGAGCCACCAAGAGATGATACCTGTGCCGGTCCCCACACATCAGTGTGTACAAGCTCCAACAGATGTGTCTTTGGAGCGCGTCCTGTCTTCTTGAAGCTTACCCTCTTCTGCTTGCCATAGACGCAGTCCTCGCAGAATTCCAAGTCAATAGACTTCAGCCCTGGTAGCTTCCCTTTTGACAATAGCGCTTTCATCTCCTTCTCACTCATATGTCCTAACCTCTGATGTCATAACTGCCCATTCACTCTAGTTGATGCGACTGCAAGTGAACTATATTATCCTGAAGTCACGTACAAAGTACCTTCATTCTTGCCTCGAGATATCACCAAGGCACCTTTTGTGATCTTTCAGGAATCACTGGTGAATGTCGTCACATAACCGGTATCGGCCAACTGCCCCACTGAGATCAAGTTACGTTTCAAACTCGGTACATGTCTGACATCCTTCAATTTCAAGACCGTTCCGTCTTTCTGATTTACATGAACGTCCCCCTTTCCAACAATACTGCACGGCTCATCATCACCCAGGTAGACTCTCCCAAAGTCACCTGACACATAATCACGCAGAACTTCCTTACACGAAGTGGCATGAAACGAAGCACCTGAGTCTATAACCCAAGACTTATTCCTTGCATCAAGAGACAAGATCAACGCTTCTGTGTCGCTCTCCTCAGACAGATTCACAGAATCCTTCCCGCCTTGAGAGCTTCCTTCTTGTTTCTTGAGCACCCTGCAATCACGTTTCATATGCTCCTTCTTGCCGCAATGCCAACACCCGTCTTTGTCTTTTGGTCCCTTGGACTTCTTCCTCGACTTAAAACGCCCGTGTTTATTGCCTCCTTTGTTCAGCGATCTTCCTCTTCCTTCAACGTTTAGAGCATTCCCTGAATCCCCTGAAACTCCTGATGCCTTTCTTCTAGATTCTTCACTGAGAATTAGACCGGCCACATCATCAAATTTCAGCTTTGTCGATCCTGAAGAATTGCTCACAGCAATCACCAAACCATCCCAACTGTCTGGCAGACTGGATAAGATCAATAGCGCCCTGATCTCATCCTCAAAAATGATGCCAACGGATTCCAACTGGCTCGTGACTGTATTGAACTCGTTTAGATGTTCAGCCACGCTCCCACCATCTGACATCTTTATGTTGAATAGCTGTTTCATAAGATGAACCTTGTTGGATGCTGAAGGCTTTTCATACATGGTAACTAGGGCTTTCATTAATTCTTTTGTAGTTTTCACCTTGGATATATTGAAGGCAACGCTCTTAGACAAAGAGAGTCGGATCGTTCCTAAAGCCTTCCTATCCAGTAAAAACCATTCATCATCTGTCATCTTTTCTGGTTTCTTCTCTTTTCCTCCTAGAGGAAATATAGAGGTCCTTCTGATACAGATAATCCTCCATCTACATCTTCCAGAAGGCAAAGTTTGAACCATCAAACTTCTCAATTCTAGTTTTCCCTTCTTCTGTCATCGCTTCCAATAGAACTAAACCAATAGCTCTGATACCAGTTGTTGCACAGCACGCCAACAACGCAGTGAGCCTAGATCCAATCTCAGGCCTCACCCACAAATGATAAACAAGAAGAAATATAAACTAGAAATAGATTAAAGCAATCCAAACAAACCACAAGACAAGATATACGTGGAAAAACCCCAACAAGGGTAAAAAACCACTGATGCAAATTTCCACTATGAAGAACAAAGATTACAAGGCAATATATTAATCTCTCCCTTGGAAGAACATAGAAAACCCTTTGCCCACACCTTAAAATTATTTCTCAATATTCCAATACACCTAGAAAAGCCCTAGGAACACGTATATATAGTTTAGGCAACTTCCCTTTCTCACCCTTGCGAAAGGCAACACCAAAATCCGCAGTCTACATCGGATTCGGAAACGAATCTGTGTAACCTACGACTAGTCGAGCAGACTGCTCGACCGGTCGAACGAACCCTACGACCGGTCGTGCATGGGCCACGGCCGGTCGAGAACCTCAGAACCAAAATTCGATGCTCGCTGGACTTTGAGTCGAGCCAGTCCACGACTGGTCACGAACGGTCGAGTGGGCTCCACGACCGGTCGAGCAGGGGCCACGACCGGTCGTGCGCGACCCCAAATATGGCTCCACTTCTCAACACATGGCATATAAAGGATGTGGATTTCCTACGAAAGCCTTTAGGAGGAAGTTCCTCCACCGAAACTTAGGTGGGGCCCACCATGATTTTTGTGAGAAATATATCACGTCCATTCATTTTGTGATATCATTTTAGTACTTAGGAACCAAAAATGGGAAGGATCCAAGATCAATTGTGCTGCACGGGTAGGAAAATTCCTACCGTTGAAACCTCATTGGGTCGACCGTGATGTTTAGATGCCATGTATACTGTTCTTAATGTCATTCCTACTGAAATGAGCTGAAAACACAGATATTAGCCTGATTGTAAGCTTATGTGGCCCCACAAATATTTCAACTGTGGATGTTCAATCCTAACATTTTTGGCCCACTTGATTATTGGATCCAGCTCATCTTTGACCTTGTTCTTAAAATTATCTCAAAAAATGGATGAACAGGGTGGATTTCTCACAAACATCACGCCAGCCCACCTAGGCTTCCAGCACAGGAAGTTCTACGAAAACCTTTGGCAGGAAATCCGTGTGGGCACATAAAGATCTCGTAGAGCCAACCATAATGATCATTTTCCATCCCATCTGTTCGTAAGGTCACACATGCCTGAATGAAGAGGAAAAACAAATATTATATTTATCCAAACCGTATCTGACCCAGAAAGGATTTCAATGGTAGAAGTTCAATCCCTCATTGCTTTTTGCAGTGTGGTCCACTTGATCTTTTGATCTGTCTTATTTTTATTTTAGGCTCAAGCCTCATTAGGACGAGTTCACCACCTGGAAGGACAAAGATGGGACCCATAGAACTTGTGACATCGACACACCAGCCAGTTTAGTGGTGTGTGGTACACCAGCCAATCCACTTCATCTTCTAATGCACCAACTTTTCCTATTCCGTATCACCAACTTTTCATCCATGCTGGCCATCCATTTTCTCAAATCATTTTATGGTATGAGCACAAAAATGAGATAAATCTAAATATCAAGTGGACAACATCATAGGAAAAATTGTTAATTGAACTCACAATCGGTCAAGTTAAAATTTGTTTTTCTTCCCTTCATCCAGGTCTATATAACCTAACTGAAAGGCTGGATGTCAAATAAACATTACAGTGGGTTGTAGGAGGTTTTTAATGGTCGACATTTAATTACTATTGTTTTCCCGTAGTGTGGTCAAGTAGTGTGGTCAAGTTGAGACGTAGATTTACCTCATTTTTGGAATTAAGCCCTAAAATAATCTAGAAAAAATGAATGATTTTTGGAATCAAGCCCTAAAATAATCTAGAAAAAATGGATAGACAGCATGGATAAAACACATGCTTACATTATAATAAGGCCCATAGAGCACCGACCGCTAGCCACATGGCTTGTGGCAGTATCACTCGACCAAACCGCATCCCCTCTGTGTTACCTTGCATTGCAAGAGCAAGAGAGCATTTTCAAAAAAAAAAAAAAAAAAAATTTCCGTCTCCCACCACCTAAGTGATTTTGTGGCTGAAAATGGATTGCACTGCTCATGGGGTGCAAGTAGCCTGTAGGTGATCAGTTCTCGTATTATTTTTTTTTTTTATGGTGTGGTTCATTCATTCATACCATCCATATCACAAAATCATCCTCTAGACAGGTTCGGTGTCATACAGGTAAAGTGCCGTCCCCACAAATGCCAATTCAATCACTTTCTCAGAGGAAAAAATTTTTAATTTTAAAAACCGGGAAATTTTGTTTTACTCGCGAGGCATCAGTTTTTATATTCAAATTTCTAAGGAATTGTATAGTAAAAATCCTTCTAAAGAAAAAGGAGAGAAGCTCTAATACTCTCTGCAGACAAACATGGATGATACACACCCATTTAGAAATTACTTGAGGATTGTATAAACACCATACTCTTAACTTAAATTAAAGCGTCCAAATCATGTGTATGAGTTTAGTTCCATCATGAACAAAAAATAAGTCTCATTTGATTTTCTGAGAATCAAATGGGTGGATGGATATTGGACAGTTGAAAATGAAAAATGTCCTGTCTTTTTTCAAGAAACAAGTGTTCAGGGTGCCTTGTCTGCAACTTAGCGCCTTAGTTTTCACAATGTATCAATCCAATGGTAAGAGTCTAAAGCGTGGCGGCCAGTGAGAGTACCAAATAACTCTCCCAATAAAATTTGGAACCATGTGACCTCACCCGTGACACCCGCAATTGAAAATGTTTCTTTTATATATATATATATATATATATATATATATATATATATATAGAGAGAGAGAGAGAGAGAGAGAGAGAGAGAGAGAGAGAGAGAGAGAGAGAGAGAGAGAGAGAGAGAGAGATGGTTCTATGCGGTCGACCCCATGGGGTCGAGCTGTGTGGGCCCCTGTGATACGTGTCGAACATCTACCCCATCAGTCAGATACACCATTCCATGGTGAGCCACGGGCATAAAAATCAAGTCAATCCATGACTTTTGTGGGCCACACCACATACAAAAGTTGAGAGGGTTTACCCTCTGATTAAAACATTCATAATCATTTGTTGGGCCCACCAAGATGTGGTTCACAAATCCAGCCCATCCATTACATATGTCCCACTTGGATGAGGGGTCAAACCATGTTTCAGATGGGCTCCACCAAGTGCTTTCACATACAGTTGATTTTTGGGATATCACATAATCTAAAGGTGAACCATCAAACGCTCGCTCATATTCTTATGTGAGCACCCATGCACAAGTATCATGGGAAATAATTTCCTCTTTTGATTTGCATTTTTATTTGCTATGCTACATTAGAGTTTTAGATCGGGCTAAAAATTGGGCTTATAAAGTTTCAAGAGGTGCACGGACCATTCAAATTGTTCCCATGAATCATGATAGGTGTGCTAAACTGCGCACATGTGCTCAAATAAGAAAGTGTGCAGGTTAGCATTCCCCTCTCTTTATATATATATATATATATATATATATATATATATATATATATATATATATATATATATATATATATATATATATATATATGAATCATTTCACGTTCACTTATGAAGTGGTCTAAGCATGTTTGAGAGAAGGTTTATGGGAGAACATTCAACCCATTTTTCTGTTTGACATGAGTGGACCTCACATTCATCATAAGAAGAAGGATCCTGACATTTGAAGGTCTCCGATGTTCCATATGTGTGTTAAATCTAATATTATTGGCATGACTGTCGTATATATGGATGTACGGCTGCAAATACCATTTTAGGCGAGGCGTTTGTTTAAGAACCGTGGGAAAGGTGATGGTATGATCTGGTGCAGGGGGCTGATGTCCAGGTACAGCCAAAAGTCTGCACAGTATGAAAATGATTTACAATATACAATGCTGCCATATTGGGCGTGGTCCTAATCCAGCGGCCCACTTGACGCAGGGGTGGCCGTGATGAGGTCGATGAAGTCTTATTAAGGGGATAACTACAAATCCAAGGAGCTTCCTAGGATGCGTTACTGAAATTTTTTGAATTTACTTGGAATTTTTTAAAAAAATAGAAATAAATTCTAAGAAATTCTAAATTTGATTGATTCGTGACAATAAAAAAAAAAAAAAAAAAAAAAAAAATTTACACAACTTTAAATAGTGATACCAAACCTAGGAAGAAGCTTAAGAATCAAACTCCTTAAAATTCATGACTTACTATAAATAGTAAACTTACTATTTGTAAATAGTCATGATTCCTAAGTAGGCTTCATGGTTTTTGGTTTTAAAAAATAATAGTGTCCTATTTGGCTGAACTATATTACTCTCCTAATTTTTCTTTTCTGAGCCTTTTTCATGTTGGATGCTACTCCTAGAACTCTAATTTTTCTAAGCATTTTTTGTGTTGAGCGCAGCTCCTAAAGCTCCACGGATGAAGAGTTATAATCATACTAGTACATATTATAAATAAAAAAATAAAAATAAAAATAAACATAAAAAGAGATTTTCAAACGTTGATCCAATGGAATCTCACAAATTCAGCATGGGCAACCAGCATTGCGGGTTGGGTGGCTAAAGTAGCTTCTCCTACCTCCAAAATCATATATGGTATGTTGAATGACTCATTCCGATTTGCGAGATATGCCTGTTTTAGGGTTCTGACAGTTCTAGTCCATCTTGGACATGAAAGTGTCTATAACCTGCTCTACATCACCACCTCAATGTATGTGTTATAACCCACACTATCCATTAATTTTGCCAGCTCATTTTTTGGTAAAGCTCCAAAAATTAAGCTGATACAAATATCAACCGGACTACATAGTAAACAATGGTCCTTGAACACCCACCATTAAAATTTTCCAGTGTACACGGCAATGTTTATTTTCCGTCAAATCTGTTGATAAGGTCAAACAAACCTAGATGAAAGAAAAATACAAATAGTAGATTGATCTAAAACTTTGGTGGCCCTAAGAAGTTTTTAATGGTGGAAACTTAATCTTTATCATGTGGTCCACCTAAGATTTCTATTAGCTTTATTTTTGAGCCCATGTCATAAATTAAGCTGTCAAAACTGATAGACGGCGTGGATTTACAACACATACGTCCAATTTGGCTCCAAAGTGAGGGCTAGCTACACCCACCTAGTGGATCCGCACATATAGGCGTTCATTGACCTCGCCATTAGTCCTCACAACAGTGCTCAAGGGAAGGTACATTTGTCATAATATTTTAGTTTTTTAACCAGCAAATGGTTCAGATATTACTAGGGTTGTCAATGGGCCGGGCCTAATGTTGGTCTGGCCCGAATTTTGATCTGTGTCAGGCCCTGATGTCAGGCTGACCGGTTCAGAATTCTGATTTTACTGACCTGAGAGTGGCCCATTTGACACCCCTAGATCTTACCCGAAAAGATATAGAGAGAGAGAGGAAAAATAAAAAATAAACCCTCGGCAGGATGGTGGATGATACTCAAGCATTTAGAAATTACTTGAATATTGTGTATATAATATATTATAGTTCGAATTAAATTATCTAGATTATGTATATTAGCTTAAACTTATTATTATAAAAAAAAATTACTCTTATTTGATTATCTGGCTATCAGATTAGTGGACAGTTATTGGACGGCTGAAAATGAAAAATATCATGCCTTGTTTCAAGAAACTAGGGTCCATGAAACAGATTCCTCGGCTATGCAGATCATCGGCTCACAGCATGTCAATGTCGATGCAGAAAATGGCTATTCAAAAATCTGAATTTTGAAGTGCCTCTGAGATTCCCGCCAACCGCTTAGATGATGGGAGATGTGTGTCCTCAACTTTCTGGGTGTTCCCTGTGCCAGTATTATTCATGATGCCCCACTTAATTGGCAGGCGTATGCAATGTTGAGATGATCTGGACCATTCATATGATGGACCTCACTTTGATTAGCCTAGCCTAAAATGTTTGACCAATCGAAGGTGGTTCGCACTTTATGAATTTTCAGAGAATATTATGGTCTAGGGTTGGGTCCAAGCACTTAGGTTAACAACAGAATGAGTTAGACGTTAGTGGGTCAAAGTAAAATTTTCATCTACGTGGTTCCTCCATTTTTTTCAGTTCATTTTATAGTATGAGCTCAAAAATGAGATAAATCTAAATATTAGGTGGACCATATCATAAGAAATGGTGTTGATTGAATGCCCACTATTAAAAATTTATTGGGAGCCACAAAAGTTTTCGATCAAGCTGATATTTGATTTTTCCCTTCCTACCGATCTTTATGACCTAAATAATAGGTTGGATGTCAAAAAACATTACGGTAGAGTCCAAGAGATTTTTAATGGTGGACATTTAATTACTATTATTTTCTAGTCCACCTGAGATTTAGATTTACCTCATTTGTGGGATCAAGCTGTAAAAGGATATGGAAAAATAGATAAATGGAGTTGATAAAACACAAACATCATGGCAGTTCCTGCATAGCAGCACCTACCACTAGCCACCTAGCAGGTGGCAACATCACTAGCCACCTATTTGGCTAGTTACCTAAACTAAGACTACAACTCCCATGGCTAAAGGCTTTAGCCTCGGTTGTTGAGAACCGAGGTTAAAAATAGATTTAGCTTCGGTTGGAAGCAATTGAGGCTAAATTTGGATTTAGTATCAGTTGGAAATAATGGAGGCTAAAATTTTGATTTAGCCTCATTTCGAGAAAACCGAAGCTAAAAGAACCGAAGCTAAAAAGGTTCTTTTAGCTTCGCTTGAAGAAGTGAGGCTATAAAAGTCATTTTAGTCTCGGTTGCTAAAACTAAAGCTAAAAGCCTTTAGCCATGGGGGTTTCAACCTCGGTTTGGATAACTGAGTTTAGCCTCAGTTTTTAACCTTTGTAGCCACGGTTTTGAACCAAGGCTAAAGCCTCTTTTCTTGTAGTGTATACTATGCATCTGTTGTAACCCAAAGGAGGAGGCTGTTGGTCATGTGGTGCATCTGATGATCTGACCACCACCTGAGTTTTGGACTACAACACACTATGGCAGCAACGTATATAAGCATATTTCTACCTCTTCTACATATCAGGGAATCTAAACATAGCACAAATAGAGTACAAGGTAACTTGGGCTAAAATATACTTGTTAGATTGCTGAAATTACTACCAAATCAGAAACAACAATTGAAGACAAACGAAAAAAAATCGATAGGTTAAAAAAAACACCTACAACTCATAAAGAACAAAACAAAAACAACCATCAACAAATGAACCAATTAGTTTTAATACTACGAAATATTTTTTGTAGTTATTGATATGCTACGAAACTTAGACACGGCTATAAATGTCAGTGTTAAAAACAGACAAGGTATCAAATTCGACAATGACCAAAATAATGAAGTCTTTATTCACACCATTAGAAAGTAATACAGATAGGAGTCACCAATATAAACACATCAGTCCATATGAAGTTAATTTTTTAACTTACAAACTTGAGCAGGAAACATGCTTCCCATATAAAAGATAAAAGGCCCCATTAAACTAGTAAAATACTGATTTATTTATTTATTTTTACATGGCAGTCCTACATTTAAAAGTGAATGGTTGCATCTGGAGCTATTGCGCTGGTCTATGAGACTCCAAATGTTGCCATTATCAAAGCAAAGAAAACCTGCAGTTGAAAGCCATCACACAACCACAAATCAAAATTGGAGTAAAAACAAGAAAAATGAGAATGAGAAGAACACAAATTCTCTACTTACCCTGAAAACTTTGGAAAATGTTGTCTTCCCATCTTGTACAAGATGAGCACTGGCATAGAAAATGAGAGCGTTGTTGCAGAAGACCACGAAGAAGGAGAATCCAAAGCCCACGCCGCTTACAATTCCTTGTCGGACTCCATGCTTCATTGGGACCTCGCATTTCTCTTGGTAAAGATCCATAACCTTCTGTTCTCCATAGAAAGATGCAATTGTCCGAATACCACCAACTACATCATTTGCCACTTGACTGGCTTGCTCATACATCTCCTGCAACCAACCTCAACACGTCCTTCCCTGCTTCAAAGCATCATATTTATTTTGCAACTACAATAAGCACAATAAATAGTAGAGGCGAATTTTTTAACAAATTTTTTAATAAAAGTAATTTTTTGGTCCACTAATCTTGATATTGCTATGGTATTTACCCGATGTGCAGGTAAGATGCTAGCATGCGTGGCCACATTTTGTGGTGTAGATAGAGAGGCTTTGTCTGTACAGAGCTTCACTAATTATACATTGACAAACATACACATAGGAAAGTGTTTTTCATGCCCACATAATGGGAAGTTTCACACAACTAATGGTGGGCATCAAAATCCCAATCCTTCCCTATGGTGTGGCATACCTAAGTTTTGGGCCAGCCTAAGTTTTGAGTTCTACGGTGAGCATGAGGGAGTGTACCTGGTGGACAGTGTGGATCTCATTCACATTTGTTGGCATGCCTGCATTTTTCCACATGAGAGCTATGCTAGAGCAGTCCTAATAAAATGAGATTGTCATCCAAACTCTTCAATTGTTGGCCATCTACTGTATAGCTATAATCTGTATCTTGAGAGAGAGGGAGTACCTAGTTGGAACCTTGTCCACTTGATTTTTTTTATTTTTTTTATTTTATTTTTTATTTTTAAAGGAAGATTCATATACCTTGTCCACTTGATGGATCAATTGTTGTCATCCAAACTCTTCAATTGATTCTCTTGCTGTCAATCCAGATGTTTGGGATGCCTTTCTCCGATACTTTGTTGTGCATTCATCCGCTAGCATTCGATTGCCGGAGATTTTCAAATCTTGGAGACAGGTAAGGCCCCGCAACACACATGAGGCTGGTTTCAGAACCACCTCTACAACTAGATGTGTGTGGGTCCCACTGTATTATATGAAAGCCATCAAACCTGACCAGCGGATGAAAATTGGATGATGCAATTTCGTGTTTGGGTCATATGGATGGATGAAAGCATGAAAATAGAAGCAACTGAATGAACCAATCAACTATATAGCTACTATACTCATTTATCTGGTGAGAGAGAGAGAGAGAGAGAGAGAGAGAGAGAGAGAGTACCTGCTTGGCTGCGCTATGTATCATCATTCTCATCTTGGGCGCCTCTTTCGATTTCTTCCCAGTCAATCGTGATGTCTGGGATGTGTGATATGTTGCTCCAATCCTCCCCTCTGCATCTCTCCGCCAGCATTGGACTGTTGCTGATGACGAGACGGGTAAGGCCTTGCAACCCTTGAGGCAATGACAACAACTCAGGACATCTGAGGATCACTAGACTCCTAAGCGACTTGAGCTGTCCCAAATCATCAGGAAGAGACCTCAATTTAGAGCAAGAGATGATAGTAAGAGTCTCTAGTGACTCCAATTGTTTCCATCCATCCGGGAGACATGTCGTGTTTTTTAAATCAGAGATCTCAAACGTCTTGAGGCTTGGGAGGTTCGGTAATGGCCACCAAATCTCTCCATTTAGTGGTAGGGAGCACTGCATCCCACTAATTTCAAAACGTATGCTGAGGGACGTTAGACTTTTCGGGAGGTGTGTTGGCGGTGCCTTCAATTTCGGGCAGTTGTGGATTGTTAATGAGTGTAGAGACCGCATTATATCTCCATCTTCTAATCTCAACTCCCACTCCTCCAATTCATACATGCAACTGAACACGAGCCTTTCCAGCTTCGGGAATGCCACCCCATTTATGCCCCCACCACTGCTATTCCCGTAAAACTCACTTCCCACCCGTTTTACAAGAACTGCCGCTATTCGAAGGTATTTAAGCAAAGGTAGTCTCCCTAGCCCAGGCAACTGTGTACAGTTATTGCAACCTATCAATACCAAGTCGGTTAACTTTGAGAAAGATGAATAATCTTCTATCCAGGTTGGGAACTTGGAACCAATGTATCCACTAAATTCCAGCTCTTCTAGGTCTGCAAGGGACGGCCGGAGGGCTTCAACTACATTTTCCATCCTCTCCACCTCACCATTTCCTGACATTTCAAGAGCATCATCTGGTGACATATTTAGAGACAATACGCGAAGTTGTAACTTGTTCTCCAGTTGTGCTTCCTTAGCCTCATCCACGCTCGCCACTCTCTCCAAGTGTTCTATTTCTAGCTTTCCTTGGAGAGAATCAAGTTGCTTCAGCTCTCCAATCTTACATCCTCTGACGTCGCCTCCCACGATAAACTTACTCAACGTTTGAAGGGAACTTATTCTCCCCAACCCTTCCGGTAAGTACTTTAGTTCTTTTGTGCCTTCAATTTCCAAATGTCTCAAGCGGACCATTGCACTCATCGCACTTGGCAGTCTTTCGAGGTATACACACCAATCCAACTTCAAGGTCTGCAAATTGCGGAGATGAGTCACTGATTCAGGCAGCTCAACAATACCAGACTTAGACAAGTCAAGATACCGTAAATGCTTCAGCAACCCAATTGAGCTTGGCAATTCTTTAATGCCGGTGCCAATATAAGTACCATTGAAATGCAATGCCCTAAGGGACCTAGCGCATTGGAATAAATGATCGGGGATGGTATCAATTTCTGAAAATCCGATCTGGAGGAGTGTTCGCAATTTTTTTGCATGACATAGAGGGGCAGGAATGTGTGACGTTTCCCATGTGGTAATAAATGATGAATGACGGACTGTAAGTACAGAGCTGGAGTCCGACTTTCCATTCTCAAAGATGCAACATTCATTCTTTGTAATGAATTGGATGAGATCGTGAAGCAGATCGTGCATTTTATACACAGTTACTCCTTTAAAATTTACATACGCATCTTGGAGCAAAGACCGCCTCAGTAGATCATCAAAGTACTCTCCCCCAATTGCTTCCATCTCTCTTCTTCCCTGCGGCTTGATGAAACCCTGAGCTAACCACAACTGGACCAATCTATCCTTCTCCATCTCATGATCTTTCGGAAATATTGAACAATATGCAAAACACGGCTTCAAATGGAGAGGCAGATTATAATAGCTCAGCAACAAAGCTGGAAAGATACCATTAGCGATGACTGGTATTTCCCATGTTCGGCTTTTCAAGATATTCTGCCAATCTTGTGTGGACGTCTTCTCACACATCGCACTTCCCATCACCTTTGCTGAAAGCGGAACTCCTTTACACTTCTTCACTATCTCTCTTCCGATCTTTTCAAACGCCGGGCAATCTTCCGCTTTCCTCCCAGCAAAAGCTCTGCTACTGAACAGTAACCAGCAATCATCATCGGATAAACTTTTCAATTTATGCATGTAGGCGGAGTCCCTGCATGTAGTTGCAACCTTCTCGCTGCGAGTGGTGACCAAAATCTTACTTCCGAGAGCACCTGTTTGCAAGGAAAGCCATAGTCTCTCCCACCTTTCACTATCATCGTTCCACACATCATCAAGTACAAGCAAGAATAGCTTGTCCTGTAATGTTTCCATAAGCTGCTTTTGCAATAAGTCTAGCTGAGAATCTGGCGGACTTGTCCCTCCGGCTGCTTCTATAATTGCTTTTGTAAGATTTATCAGATTAAAATCATCAGAAACACAAACCCATAGAACCTTATGGAAATGGCTCTTCACCCTTTCATCATTGCCGATCAATTGAGCAAGAGTCGTCTTCCCCAAACCGCCAACGCCTACAATCGAAATGACATGAATCCGTCCCTCCTCACAACTGCTCCCGCTTACCAACTTACTTATTAAGATATTTATGTCTTCTTCCCTCCCAAACATCTTCGATTTGTCTACGAGCAAACTTGTCTGAAAGACGTCCTTGTCAAGCTCACTATCTCTACGGGAACTGTTCTCCTTAAAACTGTAAGTGGCTTTTTCAGCTGCAATCTGATCTAACCTCTCCTTTATTTCTTTTATCTGATGAGCTAAATCACGCTGTGATTCGACTTTACTGAGAAATGTCGGCACGAAATCAAGCGCACTACCTCTGATGCCACCATCATCAGTTTGGTCGCCATTTGTCCTTGATTCATGGGCCAACCTTATGAATTCTTCTAAACCACAGCATGAAAACAGTGAAAATAAGCAGGCCCACACCTGGTTTCCAAAACGTGGATGGTTGCCGACGTCAGTCCCTGGTTCGGTTTCTTCTGCTGATAGAATCAACTCGTCTAGCACGTCTTCCATATCGTAGGCCACATCTTTGAGCTTCTCTAACCAATCTCGTACGCTTGGGTTGGTAATTTGCATAGTCTCTGCATGATTAAGAACTGCTTGAATGGATTTGAACGTCGAAGATAGCTTTGTGAGTTCTACTTTGGCACCAGCAATTAAATTCACCTCATCTCCAAGTTTCTTCATAGCCATTGAAACAAGTGGATTTCCAAGTCTCTCCATAACGATTGAAACAAGCGCATTTTCCATTGTTCCAGGAGAGAGAGAGAGAGAGAGAGAGAGAGAGAGAGAGAGAGAGAGAGAGATCAGACTACAGGAAATTGAGAGTGAGAGAGAGAGAGATCAGACTATAGGAAATTGAGATTGAGAGAGCGATCAGATCTCAAGAAATTGAGAGGGAGAGTGCGATGATCGAAGAAATGGTGAGAGATAGAGATGAGAGAGAGAGAGAGAGAGGTCTTATTGCAGGAAATTGAGAGGGACAGAGCGATGATAGAAGAATGAGGAGAGATAGAGATGAGGCAAGATGAGATGAGAGATGAGATGCCAGGAAATTCAGAGAGATAGAGATGAGGAAGACGAGACGAGGCAAGATGAGATGAGAGAGAGATGGGAGATGAGATGCCAGGAAATTCAGAGAGAGAGATGAGAGATGAGAGATGAGATTCCAGGAAATTGAGAGAGAGAGACAGAGAGATTGCAGAAACTGAGAGGGAGAGAGCGATCAGATCGCAGGAAACTGAGAGGGAGAGAGCGATGATCGTCGAAGAAACGAGGAGAGAGATGAGAGAGAGAGTTCTCCAAAGTCAAAGATTCTTTGAATGCTTAAGAGAGGCTTGATGCATCAATCTACACCATCCAACAAAACCCTGTGGGACCCGCAGCAATGTCCGTGTAAAATCCACTCTGTCCATCAGTTTCTCCCCATAATGTTACAATTATGGCACAAAAATCAACCAAATCCAAGATTCAAGTGAGCAGCAACATAAGAAACAGTAGTGGTTGTGCTGCCATCGTTGGAACCTTAGTTGGGCCCACATAAGATTTTGAACAGTCTCTGATCTTAGTGTTGTCCCTTCTTTCTAGTGGGAGTCACCTTTTGAACGGGTTGGATTGTACATAAACATCATATTGAGCCCAGAAAAATTCAATGGTGAACGTGGCCCACTTGGGTCCTGGATCTGCCTCATTTCTTGACTCTCAGCACGGTTTTTCATGGGAGCGGATTATGTGAGGAAATTTTTTCACAGACATTGATGTGACGTGGGCCCCACATAGCTCGGTTTTTCATGGGAGCGGATTAGGTGACGGAATTTTACCTTTTACCACCGAATTACTCTTTGTTCGGATTTTATCAAATAATGCCGCTCCGAACCTAAGTGGGGTATGACGTCTCACTTGTACGTGAACAGTTGAGAAGCGTAGGGCCCAAAAGGTACGTGCATGACATCTCACCCATCCAACACATACACCCCGGGATCTGTCTTATTTTTAAGTCTCAATGCTTGGACGAGCTCTCCAAATGGATGGACGGTTTGGATACAACACATACCTCGTGATTAGACCCACGTAACTTGCTGACGTAAGTACACCAGCTATATAGCTGGTGTGTGGTACACCAGCCAATCCACTTTCCCAACACATACACCCCATGAGCACTTGAATAAAAGAGCTGATTAAACAAATTATCAGATGCACCATACATAAAATTGGACGTCTCTGGACATGTCATGTTATTTTCTGCAGTGTGCCTACCTTCGGGTTGGATTTGTCAGAATTTCATTCCTTCCATCTCTATGATAGGATTCAACAGGTTGAATGTTATATATGTACAGCTTGACCCACAATTATCAACTTCATCAAAATTTTAAATAAATAAATAAATAAAGATAATTTTGTACTTTTAACCTTAAGAAGCATTATTTGGTGAAATTTAAATATGGAAGGTATTTTAGTAATTTTACAAAAAAGTAAGACATATATGTTGGGGGATGGGTGAAAGCGAATCTGAATCAAACAATAAGAGATCAAAGCACATAGAGAACACAAGATTTTACATGAAAAAATTCTCACGGAAAAAAACCACAATACAAAGTATTACAAGAGATAAATAGACTTACCGATCCAAAGAACCCTAAAACCTTTTATAGAACTCTAGCTTTTCTTTTCCCTTTGCTCCAAAATAACCTTAGAATGTTCTCAATACCCTAATCCCCAATTATAAGCCCCTATATAAAGTTAGAACCAAATTAGAAAACAAAAACAATAATTTTGCAATATTGCTCAAGTCGGTCGACAGAACCTTCGATAGGATGGAGTGCCATCGATGAATACACTCAAAATTGCTCGGCAAAGCAGACTCATAAAATCAGGAATTACTCTATGAGATCGATAGTCACTTGAAAGGATCGTATGGTCTGTCGATCGGATTGAACTGTCTTGTTCCTGATTGATTTAAGACATATGTCAACAATACATACATTAGGTGTGTCCCTACAAAGTTTACTCAATACACTATATCATGCTAAGTTCCTTGTAATTGGTCATTGGTGTCATGTGAAAAGGTATTGCAAGAGGAGTCTTCTTATGGAGTAATGGATAGAGTTGTACACAAGCCGCATTGAAAAGAGTTTGACCCAAGTTTGGTTTGGTTTGTTTATGTGATACTCCCTGATCGAGCTTTACACGAACCGAGCTTCGAGCCCATCTCTAATTTGGAGTTAGTTTGGTCCAGATTATACGATCATGAGACTTGGTTTAGTTTGGTCAAAATATCAAGTCGAACCAAGCTTCTATCCTCCAACAAATTTAGATCATGTGTTGTGGTCTACTGGAGGTTCGGATCTTCCTTATTTTTTTTGTCTCATACTGTAAAATGAGCTAGAAAATTTGATGGATGGCTGGATAAATCACATTTATTAGGGTGGGCCCCATGGATCTTTAACACTAGCTATGTGGCGGGTGTTGAGGTTACCGGCCAATTCGAAAGCTGCTTTAGGATACGAAGTAAACGCTAGCCATCTATTTTTACATATCATTTAAAGATATGATCTAAATTTGAATAGTATCAAAAGTTCGAAGGACCAAACCAGAGGAAATAGTGTACATTCATGTATATGTATTATGTATTATCTATGTCATCATGTATGTATATTATCAATGTTGTCCATCTATTTTTACATTTCATTTTAGGACATGATTCGAAAGTTGAATTATATCCAAGTAGAAACAATGCGCGTACGATCTATGAGCTGAATCAAATCGAGCTTAATCAAGCTGAGCTTTGATCTAAGCCGAACTTGTACTACCCTAGTTAAAGCTTTGGTTTGTTTTTTTAAATGAGTTTGACTCTTAGGCTTAGTTTGGTTTGAATTTCTATTTGAATCAATCCATGCTGAGCATTTTCGAACCAATCCAAGTCAAGCTTTTTGAATCAATCTATGCTGAGCGTTTTCAAACCAATCCAAGTCGAGCTTTCGAGCTGTCTTGGTTTGTGTCCGGCTATAGTAATAGGATATTGAGCAAATTTTGTGCATCCCAATATAATGTATGTATAATTATCCATGCCAACCATTTGTTTGTCTAACTCATTTTAGGGCAAGAGCCCAAAATTGAACCATATCCATATCTCAAGTGGACGGCGTCACAGGAAACAATGGGGATGATAGTGTCCACTGTTGGAGCCTTCCAATGGCACACAGTGATATTTATTTGTCATCCAAGATCTTCATGAGGTCACATGGACATGCATGGATGAAGGAAACATAATTATCAACTTAATTCAAAACTTCCATCTATTTAAGTTTCAACTTGTGTTTAGTCCCCACACTCCTGTGGTGTGGTTTGTCTGAGCTTTGAATAATGAATTTGTTACAATTTAGGGCCGACCATACTAACCCCATGCACCAGGGCTAGCTAGAGATGAGAGTCCTGGCAGGAGCACTATTGGGCTAACCTTGATATGTGTTATATCTACCTAGTCCATCTATTTTGGTAGATCCTTGGGTCCAAAAATGAGGCAGATAAGAAGCTGAAGCGTACTACACCACAGTAAATAGTAGATATTGAATGCCTATCATTAAAAGCCTCTTAGGGCCACAAAAGTTTTGGATTAAGTTGATAAATATTATGTTTTCCCTTCATCCAAGCCTTTGTGACCTCGTGAACAAGTTTGGTGGCAAATAAACATCATGGTAGGCCTCCTCACTATTACCAATGCTTCTTGTGGTGTGGTCCACTTAAGCCGTCACTCTGCCTCCTTTTTGAGCTCATGCCCCCACCTAAAATGATCTGACAAAACAGATGGATGGCATGGATCAGATACATATATCATGCTGGGCCCCATAAAGCCCGTGTCAGGACCATTAAGTCTCTAGCTACCTAGGCCTTGATATGGATATAACACTGCACTTGATCCGCACCCCCCAATTTTGGAGTGTTGCCTTAAAATGAACTGGACAAGCCCAGGAACAATGCATTAAATTGAACCGGAAAACACGTAAACAATGGTGATAAAACACATGCATCACATTTGGCACGGTGGAATTTACTCAGTTTAGAAACCCTGCCTGTCCTGAGCTCGGGTCAATCCGCGCCTTTGAAAAGTGCAGCGCGCCTACATACGGGGATCTAAGGGTTACAGTGATGTACGGATTTTATCCACACTGTCCATCCATTTTTACATGTCTATCAAAATAAATGAGACTGAACCAAAGCTCGAGTGGGCTTGGGATTAAACACCTAACGTTGAAAACTTTAGTATCAACCTGATATTTGTGTTTTCCCTTCATCCGGTACTATATGAACCTTTAAATAAGTTAGATAGTGTGGTGTGGCCAACTTGATTCTTAGATCTACCTCATTTATACCCTTAAACTAATATGGAAGTATGAATAGATGGTGTGGATGAAACCCTTACATCACTGTGCCCCCTCATACGCCTACCAGCGGAAGTCCAGCGAGGATGGGACCACTGACGATATGAAAAATCTGTAGTACATGCGGCACTGAGTGGCTTTGAAAACTTCTGCTCTTCGCAAATATATACAGTCACTACGAGGTGTACCTTATGGGAACTTTTCATGAGGTCAAGCAGTGTGGGCCATGTGATGTATGTCGAACATCAAAACCATCAGTAAGATGTAGCATTCCATGGTGGTCCACGGACTTAAAAATCGAGATAATCTATGACTTTCGTAGGCCACACCACATACAAAAGTTGAGAGAGGTCATCTCCCATTAAAACTTTCATAATCATTTATTAGGATCACTTAGATGTGTTTCACAAATCCAGCCCATCCATTGCATGTATCACACTTCGATGAGGGGTTAAAACAAGTTTCAACCGCATCCAAAACTCACGTGAACCCCACCAAGTGATTTTATATGTTCAAAGCATGTCTTGACAAGGTTTTAGGTTGTATTGCCCATCTGAGCTACTTATACCATTTATTTTTGGGATATCCCGTAACCCAAAGGGGATCCATCTGACTGATGGTGTTGATGATCGACACACATCATGGTGGGGCCCATACTGCTCGACCTCATGCAAAGTTCCCATAAGATCGACCTTATAGTACCATTTTCCATATATATATATGTGTGTGTGTGTGTGTGTGTATGGGAAAAGGTACAATGCGCTCGAGCTTACGATAAGCTCCCATGAGGTTGAGCTGTGTGGGCCCCACCGTGATGTATTTCGACCATCAACACCGTTCATTTGATGTGTACCCTTAAAATTATGGGATATACCAAAAACCACCCATATACGGAACTCAGGTGGGCCATACCATATACATTTATGTGAAGACACTGTTAAAACATATAAAAGCACTTGGTGGAGCCCACTGAGTTTTGCATGCTTCTAAAACCTGGTCTGAACCCTCATTCAAGTGGGACACACATAATGGATGGTCTGGATTTTCAAAATACCTCTCGATGGGCCCTCAAAAATAGTTATAAATGTTTTAATGGTGCACGGCCCCTCCCCACTTCTGTATGTGGTGTGGCCCACACAAGTCATGTATTGACTTGATTTTTGAGACCTAGGCTCACGATGGAATGGTGCATCTGATTGATGGGGTAGATGTTTGAAACACATCACGGTGAGACCCACACAGCTCGACCTAATGGGGCATTAAAATCAGCTCCAGCGCATTGTACCTTTTATATATATATATATATATATATAGAGAGAGAGAGAGAGAGAGAGAGAGAGAAGCGCTCACCTACGAACCAGTTCGTACGTTGTGCGTACGAAATTTTTTGAGAACCCATCATACGTGATAAATCTCGCAAATCTGAACCGTTCATGTGAAGCAGCACCTAGTGAAACCCCCCAGAACCAAGTTTTACTTTTATCTAAAACTTTTATCTATACCGTCCATAGCAAAGAGAAATTCAAATCAAGGAAAGAAACTGCTTACATTTTTCACGGTCCACCAAAGTTTCGGATCAAAGTAAAATTTTATACTATGGGGTTTCACTAGGTGCTGCTTCATGTGAACGGTTCAGATTTGCGAGATTCATCACGTATGATGGGTTCTCAAAAAAGTTCGTATGTACTACGTACGAACTGGTTTGCAGGTGAGCGTTTTCCTATATATATATATATATATATTATATATATATATATATATATATATATATATACACACACACACACGCCACTTTTATGCAGTCAGCGTCAAAGCATTGCGCGTGAATCGCCCAAGCTCTGTGGGGTCCACCACGTTGTATATGTCGAAAAGGGACGCGATATTTCTGCCAAAGCCTTTGGCAGGAAGTTCACATAGGTGGGTCCCACCCGTGATGTCGGTGATAAATTCACCCATCCATCTATTTTCTAAGGTTATGATTGGATATGCGGATAAAAATGAGCCAGTCCCAAGACCCAGGTGGGCTGCACGATGGAGAAGGTGGGCAGGGAAATTACTACCATTGAAATCTCCTTCACAGTGATATTTATATGCCATCACTGTCATTCGTAACCTCATTTATAAATGAGTTACTCAGTACGCTTTTATCACGCTGAGTAAACTCAGTTGGGCCACCATGAATGTACGGAGTTTATCCACGCTGTCCATACATTCTTTTCAAGCTCATTTAAGGAGTTAGGACAAAAATTGAAGCATATCCATGGCTCCAACGAATATCTCAGCTGTAGATATCCAGTCCTTACATTTTCAGCTCACTTGTTTCTTAGATTCGGCTCATTTTTAGACTTATGTACTAAATGAGCTCACAAAACGGATGAATGGAGTAGATTTCTCACAAACATCAACGTGGCCCCAACTTCCTGCCAAAGGCTTTTGCAGGAAATCCTCACTGTCCATCAGCTGGATATCATCATTTTCCCGGCCGTCTACTGCTGGGAACAGGCAGGAGCTTTGAGTGGCCACCATGATGTATGGATATCATCCATGCCATCTATCTATTTTCTGTGGCATTTTATAAGATAGGACTAAAATTTTAACCATATACAAGACAAGCCCGAATGTGGCAACGGATCAGCTACTCCCAAGCCACCAACCCATAGCTGATGGGCGATGCTATGTGATCCCTATCATAATATGTGTTTCAACCATGCCTCAATCTATTTTTCCGCATTATTTTATGGTATGAAACCAGAAGGGAGGTATATCCCAATCTAAAGTGGACCACGTTATAGGAGTTAAAAACCTTTTGGGGGCATAAAAGTTTTGGATCAAGCTGATTTTTGTTTTTTCCCTTCATTGTATCTGTATGACCTAATAAACATATTAGATGTTAAATAAACAGTAGAGTGGGCCTTAGGAGGATTTTAATGATCCATATCCAATTACTTAGTTGGAAGGAGTGGAAGGTAAAATCTCAGGATATGCCTGACGTGCTAAACAGACCCAGTGAACTTGTTCCAGGATATAGCAATCCCATGGATCTTAAACCAATCCACTGACACCACCATCATTACCTTAGGGCCCGTTTGGCCAGGCGTATTGGAAGGGATTTGATGGTATTGGAAGGGATTGGAAGTTAAATCTGGGATTGGCTGGTCGTGCCAAACAGACTTGGTGGCCGGGCGTGCCAAACGGGCCCTTAAAATCCATCCCATCCCTCCTAATCTCATTGGATTCGCCCGGCCAAACAGGCCCTTAAATCACATCCAATTCACCCTAATCCCTTCAAAAATGCCTGGGACGTGTTTGGTTCGGGGGATTGAAAGGGATTGGAAGGTTTAATCCCGGAAGCGAATTGACTGTGAAATGCGCGGAAATGACCATGAAGTGAAGGGGCATGACCGTGAAATGCATCGAAATGACCGTGAATCAACACGGAATATGTGGGAATGACCGTAATATGTATGGAAATGGGGGTAAAGTGAAGTGATTGGACCGTGAAATACACGGAAGTGACCGTGAAGTGAAGACGCGGGACCGCGAAATGCGTCGAAATGACCATGAATCAACACGAAATATGCGGGAATGACCGTGATATGCATGGAAATGGGGGTGAATTGAAGCGATTGGATCGCGAAATGCACGAAAGTGACCGTGAAGTGAAGACGTGGGACCGCGAAATGCACGGAAGTGACCGTGAAGTGAAGACGTGGGACCGTGAAATGAGAATGGAATGAGTTTGAAGAAGTGAGATTTGGAGAATGAGGGTTTGAAATGGATTTGGGGATGATGTCTTATGAATGGGTTTTGGAAGTGATGGAGTGGGATGAACGGAGGAAAGGTTTTGCGATTTAGGATTTGAGAAATGCTTGAGAAATGATTGTGGGAGATGTAAAGCAAAATGTGAAGTTGGGGTTTGATTGAGAATAGAAGAGGGGAGATATGATTGAGTGTTGAAAGGGATGGAGTGGAAGATGATTGAGAAATGAGGAAGAGAGGTAGGTTAGGAAGGTAGAGAAGTGTGAAGGAGGAAGGAACCTTGGAGGTTTGGGTTTGAGGATGGGAGAGTGGGAGGTCTCTCTCTCTCTAGGGTTATAGAAGGAATGAAAGGGAGTGAGAGGAGAGGGATGAAGGTTTTTGGACACTTGAAATGCCAAAAATAATAGGCCCCACATGTATGTAGGTTGCAAAGGGATGAAGACCAAATTTTTTTTTGTATGATTACAAAATGTTTCTATTTCCTATAAGTTTTCTTATACTTTTAGTAACTTAATTATTTTTAAAATTTTTATGATGATTTATCATCAAGTTTCAAGTCATCTTACAAAATTTCATATCGTTTAGAGTTGTAAATAAATTATAAAAATTCTAGGAGTAACAGCTGTCCGAAATAAAAAAAATTTGGACAGTTGACGGAACAGCTTAATTTTAACTATATTATAATTTTTATTTTATTTTTTTCTTATTTTTATATAAAACTAGACTTATCAAGCTTCAATTTAATTTTTGAATCACCTAAATCGAAGTTGTAACGAATGAGATATGAATTTTTGAAGTTGATCAATTTTTGTAGGAAATTCCGGCGTGGGCACGTCGAGTCCCTAGAGGGTTGGGCGTGGGCACGCCGGTCGGGCGGGGGCACGCCGAGTCGCTGGAGGGTTGGGCGTAGGCACGCCGGGTCCGGGCGTGGGCACGCCGAAGTCCTACCTGGGACTTTCTTCTTTTACGATTTCCCAGGCGCCGGTGAGGCCCCCCGGGACGTGCCATATATAATTTTGGGGTAGGGGAAGCTGATCTACGTAATGGGCTTATTAGTTTCATGAAATTTATCCCGGTTAATGGTCGAAGCCCCCCTTATTCCTAATTCTACTATTCTTGGTGAATTTCTTTTCACCCTTGAGTCTTTATTCCGGAATGGGTCGGAATTATCAATCCCAGCCCGGTATTGACTTGTTCGGCCTAGGACGATGATTTCGACTGTCTAATCACTTAATTCTCGGCTCGTTCCTATCAATGTCCGGAGAAAATTAAAGAAGGGGCAGGACTGTGAAATGTGTCGAAATGACCATGAATTAACACGGAATAAGCGGGAATGACTATGATGTGACATCACGGTCATTCCCGCTTATTCCGTGTTGATTCGGCGCATTTCACGGTCAATTTCCTTCACTTCACGGTCATTTTCATGCATTTCATGGTCAATTCACTTCACTTCATGATTATTTTCATACATTTCATAGTCATTTCCTCCTATTCTGTGTTGATTCACGGTCATTTCGGCGCATTTCACGGTCATGCCCCTTCACTTCACGGTCATTTTCGCGCATTTCACAGTCCAATCGGCTCACTTCACGGTCATTTCTATGCATATCATGGTCATTCCCGCCTATTCCGTGTTGATTCACGGTCATTTCGACGCATTTCGCGGTCATGCCCCTTCACTTCACGGTCATTTCGGCGTATTTCACGGTCCAATCGCTACACTTCACCGTGAAATGTGTCGAAATGACCGTGAATCAACACGGAATATGCGGGAATGACCGTGATATGCATGAAAATGGGGTGAAGTGAAGCGATTGGACCGTAAAATGCGCGGAAGTGACTTTTAAGTGAAGACACGGGACCGTGAAGTGCGTCGAAATGACCGTGAATCAACACGGAATATGCGGGAATGACCGTGATATGCATGGAAATGGGGGTGGAGTGAAGCGATTGGACTGCAAAATGAGCGGAAGTGACCGTGAAGTGAAGACGCGGGACCGTGAAGTGCGTCGAAATGACCATGAATCAACACGAAATATGCGGGAATGACCGTGATATGCATGGAAATAGGGGTGAAGTGAAGCGATTGGATTGTGAAATACACGGAAGTGACTGTGAAGTGAAATGCACAAAAATGACCGTGTATTGGCCGTATGCATTTCGCGGTCCAATCGCTTCACTTCACCCCCATTTCCATGCATATCACGATCATTCCCGCATATGCCGTGTTGATTCACGGTGATTTTGTTGCATTTCACGGTCCCGCGTCTTCACTTCATAGTCACTTCCGTGCATTTTGTGGTCTAATCGCTTCACTTCACCCCTATTTCCATGCATATCACGATCATTCTCGCATATTCCGTGTTGATTCACAGTCATTTCGACCCATTTCGCGGTCCCACGTCTTCACTTCACGGTAAGTGAATGAAATGGATTTTCGACCATCGACCTGATGGAATCTTGGAAAATAACCAGGTTCGTTGGCTAAAGTAGCTTCTCCTGACATCACCATCATTACCTTTAAGGTCTGTTTGGCCAAACCAATCCCACGGTATTAGGACGAATGGGATCGCAAGATCCCGGGATATGCATGATAAGCCAAACAGACCTTGTGAACTTGTCCCGAGATATAAGCAATCCCATGGATCTTAAAATAATCCACTGACATCACCATCATTACCTTAAAATTGATCCCATCCCTTGGTTGGAAGGAGTGGAAGGTAAAATCCCAGGATATGCCTGATGTGCCAAACAGACCCAGTGAACTTGTTTCGGGATATAGCAATCCCATGGATCTTAAACCAATCCACTGACATCACCATCATTACCTTAGGGCCAGTTTGGCCAGGCGGATTGGAAGGGATTGGATGGTATTGGAAATTAAATCCAGGATTGGCCGGGCGTGCCAAACAGACCGGGTGATCTGATCCTGGGATATAGCAATACCATGGATCTTAAGACAATCCACTGACATCACCATCATTACCTTAAAATTGATCCCATTCATGGTTATTTTACGCATTTCACCGTCAATTCCCTTCACTTCACGGTCATTTTCATGCATTTCACAGTCAATTCGCTTCACTTCATGGTCATTTCCATGCATATCACGGTCATTCCCACTTATTTCGTGTTGATTCACGGTCATTTCGGCGCATTTCACGATCATGCTCCTTCACTTCACGATCATTTCCGCGCATTTCACGGTCCAATCGCTATACTTCACCGTGAAATGCGTCGAAATGACCGTGAATCAACATGGAATAGGTGGGAATGACCGTGAAATGCATGGAAATGACCGTGAAGTGTAGCGATTGGATTGTGAAATGCGCAAAATGACGCGTGAAGTGAAGGGCATGACCGTGAAATGCGCCGAAAATGACCGTGAATCAACACGAATAGGCGGGAATGACTGTGATATGCATGGAAATCATGGTCATTCCCGCTCATTCCGTGTTGATTCACGGTCATTTCGGCCCATTTCACGGTCAATTCGCTTCACTTCATGGTCATTTCCATTCATATCACGGTCATTCCCACCTATTCTGTGTTGATTCACGCTCATTTCGTCGCATTTCACGGTCATGCCCCTTCATTTCATGGTCATTTCTGCGCATTTCACGATCCAATCGCTACACTTCATGCGTGAAATGCGTCGAAATGATCGTGAATCAACTGATGAAATAAGGAATGGCCGTGAAATGCATGGAAATGACCGTGAAGTGAAGTTTAATTGACCATGAACGCGTGAAAATGATCGTGAAGTGAAGGGCATGACGTGAAATACGTCGAAAAATGATCGTGAATCAACACGGAATAGACGGGAATGATGATTGTGATTTCCATGCATATCACAGTCATTCCCACCTATTTCGTGTTGATTCACGGTCATTTCGACGCATTTCACGGTCATACCCCTTCACTTCACGGTCATTTTCATGCATTTCACGGTCAATTCGCTTCACTTCATGGTCATTTCCATGCATATCATGGTCATTCCCACCTATTCCGTGTTGATTCATGGTCATTTCGGCGCATTTCACGGTCATGCCCCTTCACTTCACGGTCATTTCCGCGCATTTCACGGTCCAATCGCTACACTTCACCGTGAAATGCGTCGAAATGACTGTGAATCAACATGGAATAGGCGGGAATGATCATGAAATGCATGGAAATGACCGTGAAGTAAAGTGAATTGACCATGAAATGCGCGGAAATGACTGTGAAGTGAAGGGGCATGACCGTGAAATGCGTCGAAATGACCGTGAATCAACACGGAATAGGGGGAATGACTGTGATATGCATGGAAATCACAGTCATTCCCGCTCATTCGTAGCGTTGATTCACGGTCATTCGGCGCATTTCACGTCAATTCCCTTCACTTCACGGTCATTTCCATGCATTTCACGGTCAATTCGCTTCACTTCATGGTCATTTCCATGCATATCACGGTCATTTCCACCTATTCCATGTTGATTCACGGTCATTTCGTCGCATTTCACGCCATGCCCCTTCACTTCACGGTCATTTTCGGGCATTTCACGGCCCAATCGCTACACTTCACCGTGAAATGCGTCGAAAATGACCGTGAATCAACACCGAATAATAGGCGGGAATGACAAATGAAATGCATGGAAATGACCGTGAAGTGAAGTTAATTGACCGTGACATGCTGAAAATGATCGTGAAGTGAAGGGCATGACCGTGAAATGCGCCGAATGATCGTGAATCAACACGGAATAGGACAGGAATGACTATGATTTCCATGCATATCACAGTCATTCCCGCCTATTTCGTGTTGATTCATGGTCATTTCGACGATTTCACGGCCATACCCTTCACTTCACGGTCATTTCCATGCATTTCACGGTCAATTTGCTTCACTTCACGGTCATTTTCATGCATATCACGGTCATTTCCACCTATTCATTGATTCATCATCATTTCGGCAAGCATTTCACGTACATGCCCCTTCACTTTACGGTCATTTCGCAGCATTTCACGGTCCAATCGCTACACTTCACCGTGAAATGCGTCGAAATGACCGAAGGAATCAACAATTCTGAATAGGAATAGGTGGGAATGACCGTGAAATGCATGGAAATGGCCGTGAAGTGAAATTAATTGATCAGAAATGCGTGAAAATGATCGTGAAGTGAAGGGGCATGACCGTGAAATGCGTCGAAATGAACGTGAATCAACACGAAATAGGCGGGAATGATTGTGATATGCATGAAAATCATGGTCATTCCCGTCTATTCCATGTTGATTCACGGTCATTCGGCAAGATTTCACTGTCAATTCCCTTCACTTCACGGTCATTTCCATGCATTTCACGGTCAATCGCTTCACTTCATGGTCATTTCCATGCATATCACGGTCATTCCCACCTATTCCGTGTTGATTCACGGTCATTTCGTCGCATTTCATGGTCATGCCCCTTCACTTCACGGTCATTTCCGCGCATTTCAAGGTCCAATCACTACACTTCACCGTGAAATGCGTCGAAATGACCGTGAATCAACACGGAATAGGCGGGAATGACCGTAAAATGCATGGAAATGACCGTGAAGTGAAGCGAATTGACCGTGAAATGTGTGGAAATGACCGTGAAGTGAAGGGAATTGACCGTGAAATGCATGGAAAAGACCGTGAATCAAAACAGAATCGCCGGGATTGATCGTGAAATACATGAAAATGACTATGAAGTGAAGCGAAGCGAATTGACCGTGAAATGCATGGAAATGATCGTGAATCAAAATGTAATCGCCGGGATTGACCGTGAAATGCATGAAAATGACTGTGAAGTGAAGTGCATTGACCGTGAAATGCATGGAAATGACCATAAAGTGAAGAGAATTGACCGTGAAATGCATGGAAATGACCGTGAATCAAAATGGAATCACTGGGATTGACCGTGAAATGCATGTAATTGATCGCGAAGTAAATGAAATGAGTGAAATTGACCTCGAACTGATTGAAATTGACCGTTAAGTGAATGAAATAGATTTTCAACCATCGACCTGATGGAATCTTGAAAAATAACTAGGTTGGTTGGCTAAATTAGCTTCTCCTACCCCAAAATCATATACGGTACGTCAAGTAACTAATTTTGGTTTAGAAGATATTCTTATTAAATGAAAAAAGAAAGAAATAAAAAAAATGTGAGAAAAAATTTTTTATATGCTTATGTATACATATTTATATAAATATGTATTAGAGAAAATTGTAGGTAGAATGAAGTTCTCCATGTAAAAAAATTTTTGAAAAATAAAAAAAATAATTTTTTTTTCATAGATTGGCACAGACTACAGTTTTGGCTATGGTTATAATCCGTAGCTATAGGGGTCATCAGATGGGTGTGGCCACGCCAGATTGGCACGCCCACGGATACGGACGGCCAGTAAGCGTGGCATTCTAGTTCGGCGCGCACACCCGGACAAATCCCTTTGGCTACGGATTGTGGTAGATATGACTACGGTTATAATCCGTAGCCAAATATCTGCATCCAAGAAAATAAAAATCTGTTTTTTTTTCTTTTCTTTTCTTTTTCTTTTTAACATAGAATCTTTGTTGTTTTTTGGGTCCCATCATGAGGTCCATGTTATATCCAAACCGTACATCTATTTGGCGAGCTCATAATAAGGCTTGAGACAGAAAATAAGGCAGATCTAACTGTCAAGTGGACCACACTTTAAAAGGCAGTGGGGAATTGAACGTCTACCATTGAAACCCTTTTATGGGTCACAGAGGTTTTGGATCATTATGAAATTTGTTTTGTAGACACCCCACCCAGGCTAATCTTGATTTTGTTAAGACAATCCGAGAACCATGATCATATCCTAAACCTAACCCTAATCCTAACCTGAGCCATCATGAGTCATCATTCAATCCAAACCATGTCCGAAACTGATCCATTTCTAGGGTCATTTTCAAGTAACAATCGAGCCAATTTCGAGTCATTTTAAGCCGAATATCCAAAACGGACTTTGTTTCACTCTAAAGACCCAAAAAGGACCCACCGACAAAATTTCGAGGAAATCAGCATCGAAGTGGTAGTTTGACTATCGCCGCGGTAGTCAAACTACCGCTTCTCTCAAAAGCATGCGCCGAGCCACCACACGAGAATGAGACCGCACCAGACCGGCGGCAAGCGGCCTACCGCCGGTAGATCGGATTGTCACGGCGGTGATCGGAGTACCGCCGCGTGTCGTCGAAAGTGGACAATGGCCCTGGCCGTCCAAAGTCAACTCTTCCTGGAATTTACCCTCCCATCTCTATTATTTACCGTTTTACCGATCCCCTTAGCCAATGAGAGCATGCCATGTGGCATCTCTCTCCTCTCCACCAACCACCATGTGCCACATCACCTTTACCCCCTCTTGTCCTCTATTTACCAAAAACCATTGGAAAGGGCTATAAATAGCCCTCTCCCTTCTACTTTCAAAGGGGGGGGATGGATGAGAGCCACCAAGAGAGGGAGAGAGTGAGAGAGAAAGAGTGAGAGAAAAGAAAAGAAAAAAGAGAGAGAGAGAGAGAGTGAGGAAGAGAGTGAAGGAAGGGAAGGAGCTCCCAAGCCTTCAAGCCCACATTTTCCACCCACCTCCTAGCCTTCATCTCAAACCTTCCAACCCACAAGCCTAGTCCAAAATGATCATGGTTCAATCTACATCTTAGCCTTTTCAAGAATCAAGTCAAAGATCCATTTGCATACAAGCATTCATCATGACATCTACTCCCTTCTCAACCCCTCGCTTTTCTAGATTTCTAATGGACGTATGCTCGTGACTTGCCGTACATCGGATCCTGTCACATCGAAATTCCTAGTGATCTAGTCCACTTTTCTTGTGTTTTTGCATAAGCATCATCACATCCGCCCTCTAGACACATTGTCGGACGTATGCTCTGTGGCCTGCCGAAATCTCGGATCTTGCTACATCAGAAATCCACATGTGACTAGTCCCATCATGACCGAAGCATCATCATCATCCTTGAGATTATTTTACCACACTAAGTCGAGACCGTACATTTGTACGCAGCAGAGAGGGTGCCTAACACCTTCCTCTTTCAGAATCGAGGTCCCTTACCCTAATCCCTGATCGTAGACCAGAGTCAATCTAAGGTCGGAGGATCTTCTGATTTCTCCAACCTTACGTATTCCGTGGTTCTAGCCGACCGCGGATTCCGAGATTATTCGGCTAGTGGCGACTCCAACAATCACAAATCACCTTAATCACCCCAGACCACCACACAAGACATTTTTCACAACAAAGTGGACGCCCGATTTTTCAGTGTCTACAGAATGGCGACTCCACTGGGGAAGAGTCTAGAACGTACTAGCTGAGACCCGACTCGACAACGTGTGGTATACTAATCTCAAGGGATATTCATCAGCGCATTCATACAAAAAAAAAAAAATCATCTTTGGCTTACACTTGCTTAGGTAAAGATCCGAACCATGACCACCCGATCCCGTGCGCCCATGACTTCTCAAGCAACCCATGAAGAAGAGCCGGCACCCCAACCAATCTCCTGAAATATCCGCACCCGCACCCGCACCCCCGCACCCATATCTACACCCGTACCCTCACCAATAGCTCCGACAGAGTTGCTAGCCAATGTCACCACACAAGAGCTACTACTTCGAACAATGCAAGAGCTACTGCTTCGCCTAGTGCCGAGTGCCACACTGAATACACAGATAACCCAGCCTAGTGTGCAAAACATCACTCCCTCAAACTCCTTTGCCTTCTCTCTCATTCCTCCAAAGAAATCCTCGTGCTCCCTCCCCGTAAGAATCAAGACAAGATCAACAACAAGAAGCAATTGGGAGCAACCCTCCCCACATCTCTACTCAACACATCACAACAATCCGGCCACAAAGACATGCAAATCACAGCAAGAATTGGCGGATGCCCATGAAGGGGGCTGGGCCGAGTCCAACTCACTCCCCTAACGGAGTAACGTCCCGAATTGGCGATACCTCAAAGGGAGCCATTTCCAAACATCCCATCCTCCTCCGAAAGGGAGTGGTGTTCAATTCCGCCTACCTCCCGCCACCGGAGTCCACCTTCTTTCCATCAAACCCCATTTTGGATCCATATGAAGAAGAAGCTTGACAAGCCCTACAAAGAAGGGGCAAGATACCCGCAAAGAAAGTAAGTCGAGATCGAGGAGTTACGAGAGCAATTACAAATGATGCAAAGCCACTTCAAAGACAACAAGGAGTGGATCACCCATCCACTAAGTTCGTGGACCTCTCGTCCCTTCCTCAGACGCTCGGTACCTCCAAATTTTGAGATACCAAAGTTCAAAAGGTATGACGGTAGAGGGTGCCCCACAAAGACATCTAAAAGCCTTTGTGGGGAGCTCAATGCGATAGCAGGAATGATGGGGCTTTAATAAGACTTTTCGTAAATCCTTAAAGGGTGACGCTCCGGATTGGTACACCTCACTAGATAGCCACCAAATCGTAACCCGGGAAAACTTTCCCAAGCATTCATCGATGTGTTCTCATACAACCCGAACATGGCTCCAAGGAGAGCCGACTTGGTCGCACCGAGGCAAAAAGTGATGAATCTTTATCAAAGATACGTAGGGACGATGGCGAGCTATGGCAGCTCGAATGAGAAACCCCATCGATGACGAGGAGCAGATATCCATGATTGTACATTCAAGACATCCCAAAGATTTCAGATATCCGATCTCGATCCGTACGTAAACTTCTCCCAACTCATCCGAGCCGAGAACAAGTAGAAGCCGGGATCGAGCCGGAACTATTTCCCCATGGCCACATCGACCCCTCAATTAAGAGAAACAAAGTCGAGGGAAAACCCGTTGGACACGGAATGGAAATGCCACTCGCTCCCATGCAACGTGCTACCGAAGTTAACAACATCATCGCTAACACTCAAGGCAACCAAGATGCTCCACCACTAGAGCCACGGCAGACAGCAAGCATCACTACCACAATGTAACAGGCAAGACTCAACCCCAAAGAAACCCAACAAGGATATCAGTACGCTTATCTCAACAAAGAATCACAAAAACTTAGGGGAAATGCGCAAGGACCATACAAGCAAGGAATGTTAGGGAGGAAGTTCACTCCGTTGGCACAATCATATACGCCCAAGTGCTAACAATGCTCATACAAAAGCAATCGCTAACACCCCTCAAACCTCGACTTCCACCTAATCCCTTGCCTCCCGGTTACAATGAAAATCAAGATCGTGCATATCATCAAGCTCCCGGCCATCTAACGGATCGTCGCTTCGCTTTGAAACATGCGGTCCAAGATTTGATCGAAAGCCGAAGATTGCGATCACCCCACAGCCGCAATACGCTCAAGCCAATATTCTCCAAAATCCCCCGCCCTCGCATCAGCAGACCCAAGACATCTAGCACCTCTACCGTCAATCACATTGAAGGAGGTCAACCCACACATGCTCATCCACATCATTCCATCCAAGCAATCATGCCCGACACATGCCAATCTGGACATGGGGACACCAAAGAAGCACCATCGCTCGGACCACACGTGTATTCCTTGAAGCAAAGACCGCCTATTCAACCTCTCATATTTCTTGAAGCAACACAAGACTTCGCCTCTCGAGACTTTGGAAACAACACCCAACAGTCATACCTCGTAACCTCGCCCTCCAAGGGGCACATTCAACCCCATCCTCAAGATATCCAAAAAGGTTGAATTTCGAACCCGTCATTCTCCCGATAGGTCTCCCCGACCTAACCCCGCTAACCTTGCAAGGGGCACCCTCGCTCATACCCCGCAATTCTCGATGCCTCACCAACCGGCACATACCCAAAGAATCCCTCCCACACATCAAAGGAAAGAGGAAAGATCCATGGCCACAACTAATCGAACTTGGCGGCACCTCAAGAGATATCACCGAGTCTACCACAACCGCTCCAAGAATGACCCCTCGCCTTCAAGAACCATTGGCATACTTGGAAGGAAGAGCGGTTCCTTCCTATAACCCGAAAGGCCCCATGGCATTATCCGTAATGTGATGAGGTGGGTAACAATGGGAGATACCTCAGAGAGATAATCGAACCCAAAAGAAACTGGGAATTTTATCAGAACCACCAAAGAAACCGACACCGCTTATGATATAGCAGCCTCAACTCAAAACCATTCCCGCACAAATATCCATCCGGGAACTCCTATGTACGTCAAGGTCGCATCGAGAGATCTTTGCGAAGACCTTGAATGATGCTCATATCTCTCCCGATGTACCTCCCGAAATGGTGGCAAGCATGATTGGCCAACTTCTCGCACCACAAGCCATCACCTTCTCCGATGATGAGCTACCACCGAGGGTCGCGAACATAGGCGATCACTAAACATAGTGGCCCACCACAAGAATTTCAAGATCCCACTAGTGCTCATTGATAATGGATCAAGTCTCAACGTTTGCCCTTCAAGGACCGTTGAACGGTTAGGGATAGAACCATCCTCCTTCGACCCAAAGACCATGAGTGTCGAGCCTTCGATAATTCCCGAAGGCAAGCAGAGGCGGAAATTGATCTAGAATTACAAATTGGACCGTACATGACCCTTGTCACATTCCAGTGTCATCGATATTCCCGCCTCATTTAACCTTCTCTTTGGGCGGCCATGGCTCCATGTCGTTGGAGCCATCCCATCTACCCTCCACCAAAGGGTTAAATTTCCTTCTAGAAATCGGATCATTTCAATACCGGGCCGAGCGTAAACCATCCTCCTAAGTGACGGCCAAGATTCCGCAAACCGACATTCCAGTTGATTGACATTCAAAGATATAGAAGGCGATATTCCATATCACGCCTTTGAATTCGAAAAAGTGAACGCTATCGCTAACCCTCGCCCTCTAGCCGCCGAATACGTCATTCCCCCGCCGAGCGATTGATCCTAAATTACCGCACCGAGTTCCATGAAAAAGGTATGGTAGTAAGACCAAAGACTCGCCAATGTACAGAGACAGTGGACGGGATATCAACCGACACCGAAGATCAAAGCTAAAAGGCCAAAAAGGGGTCAACTGTTTAAATGCACACCCATCGAGTTTGTTAAAGCCGGGACAGCTTCATGAGGGCAAAATGATATCTCGAGGACCAATTTCAAGCACTTAGACTCACAAAACAGACTAGACAAGAGTCTATCCGCCACCAATAAGGTGGGATCGGATCCTTAGATGCCGAGGAGCACACGAGGCCGGGGGCGTAACCCCGATCCATCGCATGAAACTAGGGGCAAGGAAACCAGTCCATCCGCAGTAACTCAAAAACTGGGAATGTCCTTTGCATGCAATGTAGGCCAGAACAGGGAGACACCCATTCAGGGGAACACAGGGCAGAAGCAACCTATCCATTGGGTTGACAAAGGTAAGTGGCTTGCTCTGGATTGGACGGATGTTCAAATCCCGTCCCAAGAATCCAAGAACAAGAGGAACTTCAACTCCGGGCACAGAGGTCGAAACAGATTCTCGACTCGAGCCCAAATTTCAAATAGATATCATGGTCATCAAGACAGATGACCCACAGAATGCACAAGGCAGATCAAGAAGATCGATTGTGGGAAAAGAGCCAGGATGGTCACCATCCCCAAACAATTGAATCGCCTAGCAAACCACTCGCAAGATCGTTTTCAAAAAAAACGCCAATGTAGATAACAATTGGTATCCCGAACCAGACAAGACCAATCATGGTTTGCAACACCGTCCCGTTTCAGATATCTTGGCGACACAAAAAATCAAAAATCTTTCAAACACAAAAACATCAAAAAATCTTTCAAATACAAAAACATCACATATTTCTCAAAATCACAAAACATCAAAAACTTCCAAAATACAAAAACAATAGAAAATTGTTCAAAATCATCACCGTACAAACACTTCTCATGACAAGCACGAGTTTGAAGTCGACTCATATGATTTCGATCTAGAGTTGGACTTCGAACTCATGGGTTTGGATGAAGCTCCTGATGAGGGAAATGATGATACCGCTTTCTCGACCCGAGGATTCCTCGAAAAATTCGAAACAAAGGCCAATGTTGTAGCAGATGACTTCGAAATTGTGAACTTAGGGTCAATGGACTCCCCTGTGGAAGTACGTGTGATCGGGAAATCGCTTCCCCTAATACAAAGCGTAAGATGATGGAGTTTCTGAAGCCGAGGTTGTCCAACTTTGCTTTCTCCTACGAGGACATGCCGTGGCTCGATGAAAAGTTGGTGGTGCATCATCCGCCGACCAAGCCGTAAATGAAGCCACCAAGCAAAAGTCGCGAAGGATGAAGCCGAATGGGCCTTGAAAATCCGTGATGAAATCATCAAACAATACAATGCGGATTTCTCGGTAGTCTCCAACTATCCTAATGGCTCGCAAATATCGTACTCAGCTCCCAAAAAGATGGGAAAGTCGAATGTGCATCGACTTTAGGGACCTCAACAGAGCAAGCCCTAAAGATGACTTCCCTTTGCCTCATATCGACACATTGGTAGATAATATCGCCGGACACAAGATCTTCTCCTTCATGGACGGTTTCTCCTGCTATAATCGATCAAGATGGCCGTCGAAGACCGTGAGAAGACCTCCTTCATCACGCCATGGGGGACTTTTTCGTTATCGGGTCATGCCCTTCTGATTGAAAAATGCAGGAGCTACATATCGCCGAGCCATGATCGCTTTGTTTCATGACATGATAAACAAGGAAATGGAAGTTTATGTGGACGACATGATTGTCAAATCTCGCACGATCGAAGGACACTTTGAAGATCTCAAAAACTCTTCGACAGCCGGAAAAGTTCAAGCTCCGCCTCAATCCACAAAATGTGTCTTCTGCAACCGAGGCAAGCTTTTAGGCTTCATTGTCGCCGAAGACTAGATCGTGGTGGATGAAAACAAAACCAAAGCTATCATCAAGATGCCACCACCCAAGACCGAGAAAGAAATTCGGGGCTTCCTGGGCGAATCCAATATATCGCCCGATTCATCGCACAACTCACTCCGGCCTCGCGAACCCATATTCAAGTTGTTACGAAAGAACTCTCCAAAAGAATGGAATGACGATCGCTAAGCGGCCTTCGATAAAATCAAAAGATATTTGCTAAGTCCTCCTCCAAGGTGCTCGTGCCACCTACCTGTGTAGGCCACTGTTATATATCTCGTCGCAACGGAAGCAATCGGATGCGTTCTCTCTACCAACACGACGATACACGGGAAGAAAGGAGCAAGCGATCTACTATCTAAGCCGACGGTTTACAAGCTACGAAGCCAAATATTCCAGCCTAGAAAAACATGCCTCGCCCTAGTTTGGGCAACACAACGGCTAAGGCAATACATGATCGCTCACCCGATACTACCGCTCGCCCGCATGGATCCGTTGAAGTACTTGTTCGAAAAACCAAGACCGACAGTGTGATCGCAAAATGGCAGCCATCGCTTTTCGAGTTTGACATCACATATGTCACTCGAAGGCAATCAAGGGGCAAGCACCGGCCGATCATTTAGCAAAGACACTCCCCGCCCGACTACCAACCTTCGAAGACCTTCTTCCCGACGAGGACATCCTCCAGATCGAGGGAGAAGAGGAAAGAAAGGCAGAGAATGGACACTCTTCTTCGACTGAGCCGCAAACGCGAAAGGGAGTGGAGTAGGCGCCATACTCTACTCCCCGAAGACGTCCCAGCTCCTATATCCGTAAGACTAGCATTCCAAAGGCACCAACAATGTAGCCGAATATGAGGCATGCATCACGGCCTAAGAGAAGCCATCATCCTCAACGTAAAGAAGTTACGAGTCTTCTGAGATTCGCAACTCATCATCAACCGATAAATGGCGATTGGAAGACCAAGGATGAGAAGCCGATTCCTTATCATGTCTATCCGGAAAATTTGATCGAGGAGTTCGAAGAGATCACATTCTCTTACATGCCTCGGTCAAGAATCGCATGGACGCTCCGGCTACCCTCGCTTCAATGTTGGAAATCCCAAAAGGAGTTGCCGAATGGGAACTCACCGTCGAACTCCAAGAGGAACCTCGCATCTCCGCTCGCAAATCGAAGAAGCCGAGCCTCGCCCCAAATGATCAACCATGGTACACAGACATCAAAAATACCTCGAACATCGAAGTACCCTAAGGAGCAGCCTACGACCGATCGACGTACAATACAAAGATTAGCAGCCTGGGCCGTGATCACCGGGGGTATCCTCTACAAGCGATCCTTCAACCAAGTCCTCCTCCGCCGTCTCGACGAGACGAGGCGTACCGATTATGTCGAAATCCACGAAGGACTATGCGGCCCGCATATGAACGGCACATGATGGCAAAGAAGATCCTACGACTCTGGCTACTACTGGCTTACAATGGAGACAGATTGTTGCAAGCACGTCAGGAGATGCTTCAAGTGTCAGGAGCACGCAAACCAGATCCATGCGCCTGCTTCCGAACTCTACAACTTGACGGCACCATGGCCCTTCTCTGTATGGGGACTCGACATCATAGGTAAGATCAGCCCTAAAGCTTCAAACGGACATGAATACATCCTGGTGGCAGTAGATTACTTCACTAAATGGATAGAAGCAGCATCCTACACCACTATCACAAAGATCTCATGTGGTCAAATTCATGAAGAACAACATCATTAGCCGATATGGGGTCCCTCAAGCCATTATCACTGATAACGGAACTCCGTTCGTCAATAAAAGGATGGGCGATTTCCTCGACAAGTTTAAAATTCAACGCCATCGATCGAGCCCCTACCGCCCTCAGATGAATGGTGGGGTAGAAGCCGCAAACAAAACTATCATCCGCATACTCGAAAAGATGGTGAAGACATATCGTGATTGGTCGAAATGCTTCCTTATGCACTCGGGCTTATCGCACGTCTGTACGGCCTGCGCTGCGCAACTCCATATGGGCTCGTTTACGGAATGGAAGCAAGACTACTGGGCCGAAATTGAAATCCCATCACCGCGGATACTACCGGAAAGTGAAGTCGAGGAAGGCGAGTGGCAACAAGCGAGGTACGATCAATCGATCCGGCAGATGAGAAGCGCATGCGGGCGCTAAACCACTCCCAATGCTATCAAAGAAGGATCGCCGAGCTTACAACAAGAGAGTCCGGAAGAGAAGTTTCAAAGCTCGGTGACATGATCATGAAACGTATCTCCGCCGCCGCATTTGCCGATCCCGAGGAAAATTCAAACCATTGTGGGACGGACCACCGGTCATTCGGGAAGTACTCCCAGAGGTGCTCTTCGGCTCACCAACCGAAAGGCGAGGATCTTCCCGAGCCCATCAACGCCGACAATGTGAAAATCTATCACGGTAACCCTACCTAACCTTGTCAATGATTACAATCGAAAGGTCAGATTCTCACCTCCTTATCGAAAATAAAATCAGTATATATCCACCAATTACCCTTTTTAGAAATACCCATCATGTCTCAAAAAAAAAAAAGAAAACAAAAGAAAGCAAAAAAAAAAAAGAAGAAAAGACAAAGAGAAATTTCAAAAAAAAAAAAAGGAAACAAAAAGAAAGCAAAAAAAAAAAAAAGAGAAAAGACAAAAAGAAGACCCATGAAGAAAATAAAGAAACCCATCCCGCATCCCTAGTAATCTATCCCGTATCCCAAATAATTTCTCAAATACTTATGATGGTGATCGAGACAAGGACAAGGTGTAGCCAATCGGCCGGCTATGAAGGAAGTTCCCCTATCACTCCTAAGCACTTCGACAAAACCAAAAAAAAGAATAAAGGCATGCCTAAGCGAAAGGGGCGAGTTGAAAACCTGAAAAGGCGGCTCGAGTAAAAACAGCAAGCATGTAGCGGACTTGGTGAAAACCTGAAAGGGCGCCAAGGGTAAAAATAGCACAAGCCGCCAAGGGGCAGGCAAGATCAAAACCCGGACGTAGTGAAGATCCGAGAGGACACTACGGCAAAAATGACGGAAGAGCCGACGTAGTGAAAACCCGAAAGGGCGCTACGGGTAAAAATGGCAAGAAATAAAAAATAAAATAAAAGTGCAGAATGAAGAAGCCGAGGCAAAGAAATGACACAACAAGATACAAAGAAGGATCAACTTCAGATCAAGCACTCCATCGATGTCGTTCAAATCCAGAGGATGCAATCCCGACACCGTCTCAAGAAACCAAGACCCCAAGGAGCACAGCCTTGAATATCAGACACAACGTAATGAGCCCAAGATTCGATCCCTATCATCCAAAGTACAAATCCAAACATGAGTAAACATGGCACGAGCAAAATATTTCATTTTCTTAAATCATTTCGCAAATACACTGCCTTTTCCCTTTATAACAAAAATCCTCCGTGCATACAAAATAAGTAGTCAATCAACACAGTAAACCGCAGTAAGCCCCTACCTCTCATATGCCAACAATCTCTCCCTGAGCCTCTCTATCTCCATGCGCAGGTAGAAGATCTCATCCCTATCCAGACGATGTGACACAAGCATACTCTCATCGTATCGCCGCTCTACGGCTAATCGGCGGGCCATGTCCTCACACGAGTGGCGAAGCACAGCAATCTCACTAATCAGATGACCATGTGTAGCTAGCAGAATGAAGGATCAATGAAGGGCCGCTCCTCAAAAGCCTCGAAAGAATCAATAACACAGAGGAAGACGAAGCAAAGTGTCACCTATCATATCCCGATCGCGGCCTCATCTGCCAAGTGCCAGCCTGGAACCTGACGATACAACGATCGCTTCGCTACCCATCGCTGGTATGGTACCGTCGCCATAGGAGGAGCCCAAGACTCAAGACCTAGAGCCGTCCCATCCAAAGAACCCTGCCAGAAACCCGACTCGCCTATACAAGGATGTCAAATCGATGGAAGAGACGAATGTCCAAATCCCGTAAAAGGCGAACTCGGGATATCCCGCCGTAAACCAAACCGGCGAAGGAAGCGTATGGGATGATAGGAGCAAGATCCCCGAAGGCCGAGTAACAAGAAGGAGTGCGAGCCGCACTACGATCGTGGGCGCCGACAAAGCCAAGTAGCCTCCCACCGATCTCCCACCCTCGAAGCTCGAAAACATGCGGCGATACAATGACTCCGTGGCCTCAACACCACACTGGAAGGTCGTCGAGCAACAGCGCAAAGACGTCATTACGACGAGAATCGGAAATACAAGCACAGAGTCATGTACAAGTGTTCCCATAACCATACCCGGGAGAAGCTTAAATTAAGCCCAAATTTCAAAAAAATGGGATGCATGAGAAGGTGACGAAAGAGCGAAAGTACCGAAGAAACGAGCAAAGAAATTTCTCGAGGATGCGGGTATGCCCAAGGGAACACTACCAACCCCAAGAAAAGCTCTCGGCCAAAGACGACCGAAATGATGCTCCCGCGACAAAGAACGCATCGGAAGACGTCTAGCAAAACTACCACCGACGATCGTCTCCATCCCGAAAAGAGCAACTCACCAGGTGCAAAATATCGCAGTGCATTCAGCACCGAAGCCGACGATCGATCCAGCCTCCCACGGCCAAGAGAGCAAATGGGTCATATAAAATCTCCAGAGAAAGCTCACCAACCCCGCCCTCCATAAAGAGGGAAGATCAACGGAAATCCGAACTGTGCAACCAGATCGAAGGGCGAACCGACTCGACAAAGGAATGTACGCTCTCGAGTCAAAAGAAGGCCGACAGACGAGCAAACTCCTCCGGCCGATGGACCCAACTCCAGATCGTTGAAGGAAAATGTGTTCGTGGATGGTACCCTGGGCCATACAATGCCGCACTCAAGAAGCCGCCAATCTAAGCGGACTCGGTGAAAGTGGAGAACCTCTCGAAAGCCCAAGGAGTCCAACTCGAAGATCTGACTCACCAAATCAACAATCCAAATATGTAATCGCCGTAACATGTGTCACGCGGGCCGCAATCGACAAGTCCGAATGTGCACACCCTCAACAACTCAATCCCTGTGGGCCACCAATGGGTCATCAAAATTGGCATACCCTCATCTAAAAGATCGATCTCGTGGTGGAGGAAAAAGCCGACGCGCCCATCGCATCTCGCAAAGTTGTATCCCGAAAAGCCTCAACAGAGGACCCGAGTCCCCGACAACCGCTACGTCGGGAGGTGTCTGAAATGAAGAAGCCCCAATAGCTGCAACCTCTCGGTGCATCCCTGGCACATAGGAGCTACATCCTGTACGACGCCAGGAGCTGACTGACCGACCATCACCTCGAAATATGTGCCAAAAATCTGACCCAAGCCGCCTGTCAAGAGTCCATCATCCACCAAAATCTGATCCAAACCATCCAAAGAAGCCCATCATCCATCCAAAACCATCCCATCCATGCCATCCATAGCCATCCCTCCATCAAACAAGCCATCCACACCATCCATAAGCAACCATCCCATCCATGCCATCCATAGCCATCCCTCCATCAAGCAAGCCATCCACACCATCCATAGCAACCATCCCATCCATGCCATCCATAGCCATCCCTCCATCAAACAAGCCATCCACACCATCCATAGCAACCATCCCATTCATGCCATCCATAGCCATCCCTCCATCAAGCAAGCCATCCACACCATCCATAGCAACCATCCCATTCATGCCATCCATAGCCATCCCTCCATCAAGCAAGCCATCCACACCATCCATAGCAATCATCCCATTCATGCCATCCATAGCCATCCCACCATCAAGCAAACCATCCAACTCCATCAACCCATTAGTAGGAAGAAGATTCAAGCCATAAGTGGTGCTCATTCCTTCAAAAGGGCCCATCAATTCCTCATCTACCCCCATAAACCCCTCATCATTTATGGAGCCACCCACCTTTTCACCACCAATAAACACACCCAAATCATCATCATGATTGGCCATGATGAGTCAGAAAAGAAGAAAGGAACAAAGGAGGGATGAGGACAAAGAAGAAAAGACAAAATGGAGACAAAAAGGATGATCAGAGAACGGACGGACGAGAATGCCGGAGGAAGGGACAAAGAGAATGAACAGGGAAGAACAGGGCTTGCTGGAAGAAAAGATGGACGGAGGCGGTAATCGGATTACCGCTAGCGGCATTTCTGAGTACCGTTTCGCAACGCACTGCCTCATCACCGAATCACCGCAAAGACTCGACAGAAAGCGCATGTAACGGGCAAATGTCAACGGGCAGTAGTCCGATTGCACGGCTGCGTAGCCTCGATGATCACGGCGGCGGCAGTCCGACTGCCGCCCCGACCCAGTTCCGAGTGAAATTTCGGACAGATCTATTCCGGATGGTATAAAACAAGTAATTTGCTCCTATGTGCGCAATTGGATAAATGCGACTGTGAAAGCAAAAGGCAATGCCAAACAAACTAAAATTTTATATCAAATGAAGGAGATTATACAGCCGATGAACTAATCATCATCCGGAAGATAGGTGTCACTATCCTTGCTATGAAAATGTGGACCCAAGATCCCTCCTCCAGCAAAGCGGGCACCACCACCCGGAGCATAACCAGGCTGAAGAATCGGACCCATGCCGTACTGCTCGCTCCAAGAGCTATACTCTCTGTCTGGGTCAACAAAGGCGCTGGCTTCATAACCCTCCAAAGCAAAGAACTAGCTCCCTCTCGTGGCACGTATCTCCAATCGATGGTCCAGATGGTGGACTAAGGGACCAAAGGGCCGCTACCACCGCCAAAAAGTCTCTCTCCCAGATACCATTTGGTCACCCGCGGATCCTCCAGATGCGCCGTCGAGAGGCTCGAAAAGCCTCCCGTGCACCAGAGTAAGAGCCGCGTTCGACCGAAGATATGGTCGGGTATGAAACCGCAAAAAGAGAGGGGTAAAATTGATGACATGCGTAAAGCAACATATGGGCAATACAGGCAAGACGGATCGCTCACATCGTCAGAACGAGGGCATCAACATTCGACCTCCAAGCAAGATCGAAAACAAACGTGTACGGGTGCGGTTATCCTTGTACCACAAAGATCATGCGCGGAATGGAGGTGAATGATTAATCGAGTGGGTGCCAGTGAGGAAAGTGGTCAAAAAGCAAACCGCGTTACACCAAAATTAAGAAGAGACACACCTGCACCATCCTCAAGGAAAAGATGACAGTAAAAGATCTCGAGAAAGTACCTCAATGACGGGTAAAACTACCAAGGAGCGGCCGATGCAAAGCCGATCGGCCTTATCCAACCCCTCATACAAGTGCGCCAAAAGGGTCGCATTCCGCTTATACGGCATGGGAAAAGTAATGTCCGCCACAAGCGATAACAAACGGAACTCACTAATTCATTCCCATGGCGAAGATCATCGCTCCCATGGTATATAAAATCGTGGCCCGAGCTTTTATCACACCGCAGCCTTCGGCCTCGTGGATACGCCCGGCGAAATTCGAGGAAAGCCACAAAAGTTTAAATCGATGGCCCGAAAATTCCGTGGCATCCGGCATCATCCCTAATAGCTCCATCCACCATCCTCGCAGGTACTGGAAGGTCCTCCTCAAAGGGCACAGTAACCACCATCATATCTAAGACCCACCGCATGTATATGTCATATGGGGTGATCCCCACTCTCCGAAGGGCAACGGAATGTATGTGTCTCTGGGGGTGCATCGCTCCGCCAAGGCAGATAAGAGCGACATGTTCGCCTTGCTCGACGAACCCTAAAAGATGCGCAAAAGGAGTACGCTCCAGAACCTCAAAGAACAAAGGCTGAGGATCGTAAAACCAGTCAGGCCAATGACTCTTAACCCCACGCCCTCTAAGAATCGCAGGCGCACCACCTTCCCGAGCTACATCTGAAAGATGCCGGCCCTCCCGCGGCACGAAACATGGGTCGGTCGAATGCTGAGACGGACCAGCATCATTCCTACCTCGACGGGGCATACTGCACAGGCAAAACCTACAGGTAAGTTTTATGTCAAGCTCACACCTCAAAAGATCCATCTCAAAAGCCCACTTTCAAGGAAAAGGCCAAAACACAAAAAAAAGAGGATCCATGATAAAAGGTCCATCTAGGAAGCCCATGTTCACAAACCAGCCTGAAAGAACCTGTTTTCCAAAATGACCCATTCCAAATCCTTCCCGAAGCCGTTGTCACTTCAGAATCAAAGGCCCACTCGAAAATCAAGGCCTGTTTCAAAAAAAAAAAAAAGGGGGGGAGGCCATTTCAGCAAATCCATCCATGATCCGTCATCCATCCGTCCATACAAGATCTAGATCAATGGTCCAGATCATCCATCATCCATTCATTCGTACAAGATCTAGATCAATGGTCCAGATCATCCATCATCCATTCATTCGTACAAGATCTAGATCAATGGTCCAGATCATCCATCATCCATTCATTCGTACAAGATCTAGATCAATGGTCCAGATCATCCATCATCCATTCATTCGTACAAGATCTAGATCAATGGTCCAGATCATCCATCATCCATTCATTCGTACAAGATCTAGATCAATGGTCCAGATCACCCATCATCCATCCATTCACACATGATCTAGATCAACGATCCAGATCACCCATCATCCATTCATTCATACAAGATCTAGATCAATGATCCAGATCATCCGTCATCCATTCATTCGTACAAGATCCAGATCAATGGTCCAGATCATCCATCATTCATCCATTCACACATGATCTAGATCAACGGTCCAGATCACCCATCATCCATCCATTCACACATGATCTAGATCAACGGTCCAGATCATCCATCATTCATCCGTTCATACATGATCTAGATTAATGGTCCAGATCATCCACCATTCCATCCGTCCATACATGATCCAGATTAATGATCCAGATCATCCACCATCCATCCATTCATACATGACCCAGATCCATGGTCCAGATCATTCATCCACCCATCCAATGGTCCGGATCATCCAAAAAGAATAAAAAAAAAATAAAAATCAGATCAAATAAAAGGTGGGGCCCCCTTTTTTATCACACCCCACTCCAGCAAATAAAAATAATAAAAAACAAAAAATATAAAAACAAGAACATGAATAAAATATATATATCCCTCCAAGATCCAATGGTCTAGATTTCATCAAAACTGATCAACGGTCCTGATCATGACCCTTTCCAAAACAAAAAAAAAAAAAGAGAAAGATTGCAAGAGCCCTCAAGAGGATGGTCCACCAAGAACCTAAGGAGAATCCAATGGCCAAGAATACCGAAATCGAGAAAATACAAGAAAAAATGAGCTCCGTGGACCACAGATGCGTCCTCGGACGACGGCGAAAGCAGATAAATGGGGAGGAGGTCAGACGGCGACCAAAGAAGAGGAACGGACCACGGTCCATCGACGGACCGGCCAGATGGCCGAATACGCTGGCAGCACCGACCGCCGCCGCCGACACCGACATAGGGCGTCAGGTTGTCCCCCATGCCCGCCTCCAGTAACCGGTCCTCCCTTTGGACCGGTGGACAAAGTCAAAAAAATTTTTAAAATAAACTTCTGTTTCTTCCAAGGTTCAAAAAGGGTCTTCAAAATTCCAAAAAATAAACCTCTGATTCTCTAAAACCTCCAAAATGTCCTAGAAAATTCTTAAAATAAACTTCAGTCCCTCTGAATTTTCAAAAAAAGGGTCCCAAAAATTTCTAACAATAGATCTCAGTATTTCAAAACCTTTGGAAGAACCCCAGAGAATTACGAAAACAAACCTTTGTTCCAAAAAATCCCAAAAAAAAAAAAATCAAAAATCCCTAAAAATCCCAAAATTCCCAAAAATTCCAAAAAAAAAAAAAAAAAAATCCCAAAAATTCCCAAAATCCCCAAAAAAAATTCCAAAAATCCCTAAAAATCCCAAAATTCCTAAAAATCCCAAAAATCCCTAAAAAAAAATTCCAAAAAAAAATCCCAAAATTCCAAAAAATCCCTAAAAATCCCAAAATTCCAAAAAAAAATCCCTAAAAATCCCAAAAATTCCCAAAAATCCCAAAATCCCAAAACAAAATCCAAAAATTCCTAAAAATCAAAAATCCCAAAAATTCCCCAAAATCCCAAAACAAAAAAAAATTCCAAAAAATCCCAAAATTCCCAAAAATTCCAAAAATCTCAAAAGCTTTCAAAAAAAAATTCCACAAAACATCTGAATTTTCAAAAAAAAAATCTCAAAATACCAAATAATTCTAAAATAAATCCCCAGGCCCAAAAGGTTTGCTTCTTCTAAAAACATTAGCCCCATTAATTTATTAGTGGAGGCCATCTGACTTCTTACAAATAAAAAACATTAGCCCCATTAATTTATTAGTGGAGGCCATCTGACTTTTTACAAATAAATAAAAAAAAAAAACATTAGCCCCATTAATTTATTAGTGGAGGCCATCTGACTTGCAAATAAAAACCGTTAGCCCCATCAGCTCACTAGTGGAGGCAACGCAACTGTTTACTTAACTTGCGAAAACAAAAATCGAACGACGACGCCCACCCGCGAGATCGAACGGATATTTTCCAAAAAAAAAAAAAGTTTCAAATAAAATCCTCAAGGAGCCTAGCTCCAAAGGGGATAGTTTTTCAAAAAAATGCATGCGTCGCGCAGTACACTGAGGAATCTTTCATATTCTCCAGTTGCGGACAATGCAAACAGTTAAATAAGACTCGATCTCTTCCGGTTTCCCCGAAGGACGATCGAGTCCGTACATGATATATGTACGATTGGCCAGACCCCTATAACTGGGCAGTCGTACAAATGCTAGTAAGATGAGTGGATCTATTTCTGGAAAGAATAATCAAACTCGAAGTGAAGACAATCCATTGTAACCAAAGTGTCAGACTCAGCAGATTGCATGGCAAAAAGATTACCTGCACATACCTAGCCCGGAATATTTGCAAAATTTGATCGAGTCCAAGTCGGCGTAGTGAGTTCCCCGTAAGGCCGCACCAACGCGTTGCAGGCGCCTAACCACTTTGACGATCAAATGGAACGAACATTCCTAGGGTGATTACATAGCAAAGGAACGATTGACCTAACAAGAGGGAATCCTCGTAAAGTCGCGACAAATGCGCAGAGGCCCTTACTTTTCAGACTTACCCTCCAATGTCAGTAAACAATCCGATGTGAAGAGGTTGTGATTGGTGATCCGTAAAGCCGCGACAAATGCGCAGGAGACAATCACAACGTTTTCCTCAACCCTCGTGATATGTGCAAGTCATCTTTTTCCAAACAACGATTGATGATGATACAATGGTAAGCAATAGATTTGAATCGCTACCCTTCATTCGACCGTAAGGGTGGGTGTCCACTTGCTTTGACCTTCGGGCTTGCTCGCAACCTCTGGCCAAAGAGGGGCATCCGTAGACACCCCACCCAAAGCTAATCTTGATTTTGTTAAGACAATCCGAGAACCATGATCATATCCTAAACCTAACCCTAATCCTAACCTCGAGCCATCATGAGTCATCATTCAATCCAAACCATGTCCGAAACTGATCCATTTCTAGGGTCATTTTCAAGTAACAATCGAGCCAATTTCGAGTCATTTTAAGCCGAATATCCAAAACGGACTTTGTTTCACTCTAAAGACCCAAAAAGGACCCACCGACAAAATTTCGAGGAAATCTGCATCAAGTGGTAGTTTGACTATCACGGCGGTAGTCAAACCACCGCTTCTCTCAAAAAGCATGCGCTGAGCGCCCACACGAGAATGAGACCCAACCAGACCAAGGCGCAAGTAGCTGGCCTACCGCCGGCGGTAATCGGATTACCACGGCGGTGATCGGAGTACCGCCGCGTGTCGTTGTCGAGCAGTGGACAATGTGTCCCTGGGCGTCCAAAGTCAACTCTTCCTGGAATTTACCCCTCCCATCTCTATTATTTACTGTTTTACCGATCCCCTTAGCCAATGAGAGCATGCCATGTGGCATCTCTCTCCTCTCCACCAACCACCATGTGCCACATCACCTTTACCCCCCTCTTGTCCTCTATTTACCAAAAAACCATTGGAAAGGGCTATAAATAGCCCTCTCCCCTTCTACTTTCAAAGAGGAGGATATGGATGAGAGCCACCAAGAGAGGGAGAGAGTGAGAGAGAAAGAGTGAGAGGAAAAGAAAAGAAAAGAGAGAAAGAGAGAGAGAGTGAGGAAGAGAGTGAAGGAAGGGAAGGAGCTCCCAAGCCTTCAAGCCCACATTTTCCAGCCACCTCCTAGCCTTCATCTCAAACCTTCCCACCCACAAGCCTAGTCCAAAATGATCATGGTTCAATCTACATCTTAGCCTTTTCAAGAATCAAGTCAAAGATCCATTTGCATACAAGCATTCATCATGACATCTACTCCCTTCTCAACCCCCTTGCTTTCTCTAGATTCTCTAGTGGACGTATGCTCTGTGACTTGCCGTACATCTGATCCCGTCACATCGAAATTCCTAGTGATCTAGTCCACTTTTCTTGTGTTTTTGCATAAGCATCATCACATCCGCCCTCAGACACATTGTCGGACGTATGCTCGTGGCCTCGCCGAAATCTCGGATCTTGCTACATCGTAAATCCACATGTGACTAGTCCCATCATGACCGAAGCATCATCATCATCCCTTTGAGATTATTTTACCACACTAAGTCGAGACCGTACATTTGTACGGCAGAGAGGGTGCCTAACACCTTCCCTCTCAGAACCGAGGTCCCTTACCCTAATCCCGGATCGTAGACCAGAGTCAATCTAAGGTCCGGAGGATCTTCGGATTTCTCCAACCTTACGTATTCCGTGGTTCTAGCCGACCGCGGGATTCTGAGATTATTCGGCTAGTGGCGACTCCAACAATCACAAATCAGCTTAATCACCCCCAGGATCACCACACCCAGACATTTTTCACAACAAAGTGGACGCCCGATTTTTCAGTGTCTACATTGGGATAATGCTCCGAAATGATCTCGAAATACGGATGAACGTTGTGGATATAATAAATACATAACTGTGGGGCCCATGTAACGTTGATCTATTTTGAACCGTTCGTACAACTCGGAGTACGACGAGCGTCAGCGCTCGTCTTCCCGCTTGAAGGAAAAAGGGGCATTTTCGACCTTTGGAAAGGCGTCCGTACAGTGGGCGTATTCTCGCAAAGGAAAATGAGGTGGGCTTAGCCTCCTAAATGGGCCATGAATGGGTGTATTCTCGCAAATTTCTCTCTCTCTCTCTCTCTATATATATATATATATATATATATATATATATATATATATATATATATATATATATGGAAAAGGTTATATATATATATATATATATATATATATATATATATGGAAAAGGTACAATGCGCTCAACCCGACGATAAGTTCCTATGAGGTTGAGCTGTGTGGGCCCCATCGTAATGTATTTCGACCATCAACACCGTTCATTTGATACGTACCCTTAAAATTATGGGATATACCAAAAATCACCCATATACGGAACTCAGGTGGGCCATACCATATACATTTACGTGAAGACACTGTTAAAACATATAAAAGCACTTGGTGGAGCCCGCTGAGTTTTGCATACGCCTGAAACCTGGTCTGAACCCTCATTCAAGTGGGACACACATAATGGATGGTCTGGATTTGCAAAATACATCTCGGGTGGGCCCTCAAAAAAGTTATAAATGTTTTAATGGTGCACGGCCCCTCCCCACTTCTACATGTGGTGTGGTCCACACAAGTCATGGATTGACTTTATTTTTGAGACCTAGGCTCACGATGGAATGGTGCATCTGACTGATGGGGTAGATGTTTGAAACACATCACGGTGAGGCCCACACAGCTCAACCTCATGGGGCGTTAAAATCAGCTCCAGCGCATTGTACCTTTTATATATACACTCCACTTTTATGCAGTCAGCGTCAAAGCATTGCGCGTGAATCGCCCAAGCTCGGTGGGGTCCACCACGTTGTATATGTCCAAAAGGGACGCGGTATTTCTGCCAAAGCCTTTGGCAGGAAGTTCACATAGGTGGGTCCCACCCGTGATGTCGGTGATAAATTCACCCTCCCAAGACCCGGGTGGGCTGCACGATGGAGAAGGTGAGCAGGGAAATTACTACCATTGAAATCTCCTTCACAGTGATATTTATATGCCATCACTATCATTCGTAATCTCATTTATGAATGAGTTACTTAGTACGCTTTTATCACGCTGAGTAAACTCAGTTAGGCCACCATGAATGTACGAGTTTATCCACGCTGTCCATACATTCTTTTCAAGCTCATTTAAGGAGTCAGGATAAAAATTGAAGCATATCCATGGCTCCAACGAATATTTCAGCTGTAGACATCCAGTCCTTACATTTTCAGCTCACTTGTTTCTTAGATTTGGCTCATTTTTAGACTTATGTACTAAATGCGCTCACAAAACGAATGAATGAAGTAGATTTCTCACAAACATCAACGTGGCCCCAACTTCCTGCCAAAGGCTTTTGCAGGAAATCCTCACTGTCCATCAGCTGGATATCATCATTTTCCCGGCCGTCTACTGCTGGGAACAGGCAGGAGCTTTGAGTGGCCACCATGATGTATGGATATCATCCATGCCATCTATCTATTTTCTGTGGCATTTTATAAGATAGGACTAAAATTTTAACCATATACAAGACAAGCCTGGATGCAGCAACGGATCAGCTACTCCCAGGCCACCAATCAATAGCTGATGGTCGATGCTCTGTGATCCCTATCATAATATATGTGTTTCAACCATGCCTCAATCTATTTTTCCGCATTATTTTATGATATGAGACCAGAAGGGAGGTATATCCCAATCTAAAGTGGACCACGTTATAGGAGTTAAAAACCTTTTGGGGGCATAAAAGCTTTGGATCAAGCTGATTTTTGTTTTTTCCCTTCATTGTACCTGTATGACCTAATAAACATATTAGATGTCAAATAAACAGTAGAGTGGGCGTTAGGAGGATTTTAATGATCCATATCCAATTACTATTGTTTTCCTGTGGTGTGGTCCACCTGAGATTTATACCCCTCTCATTTTTTCTATCAAGCCCTAAAATGATATGTAAAAATGAATTAACGGAATTGATGAAACACATACATCATGGTGGGGCCCACAGAACACTGACCACAGCCACCATCCTGGTGGCAGGGGGAGTAGCTAATCCGTTTTCCCCTGATGCAAGCTCACATGGGCCATATGGACAGGGACGATATACAATTGCACCCAGCATTGCTAAGTTCCAACGGTGTGGTCCATCCGAGTTTATTACCTGGGTGGGTTTGGTGAAAGACAAAACACATGATGGTGATTCAAAATCTAACTATTAGCCTCTCTTCCTACTTTTCCATTTGGCGAGGCCTACGTTGGCTGTGGATCTCTAACTTTTTATCAACCGAATTAAAATCCGGTATAAACATGCGGGTTGGAGAGGATTTTATAATTACAACATGGTGGCCCATATAATTTGGTGTTCCACGCCACGTGTAAAAAACATGCGATGGGGTTCCTGTACTTCCTCCTCCTCTCTCTATTATGGCATCTGACCTCCATTTGATGGCCATCGCCAGTCAAACAGGGTTATTTAACTGGTGTGATTTTTGTACCAAATTCCATCTCCAGTTCTATCGCACCAATTGCAGGGTTTGGATGCCATTTGGCTAGTGACCTCAACACGAGCCAGCCAGGTAGTGTCAAAGCTCTATGTACTCCACTATGATGTATATGTTTTATCCATGCCGTTCATTCATTTTGCTTGAACATTTTAGGATATGATCCAAAAGTTGAAGAAAATCCAAATCTAAGGTGGATCACACCGTGGGAAAATATTCTTGATTGAACATCCACTGCTAAAACTTCTTAAGGCACACTGTAACACACGGACCCGGATGAAGGGAAAATACAAACACAAATATTATGTATTATCTACCTTGTCTTGTATATGTATTTTCCATGCTATCCATTTGTTTTTCCCTATCATTTTAGGACATGATCCCAAAACTGAATCATGTCCAAAGCTCAATTGGATTATACCACGAGGAAATAGTGCGCGCACAATCTACGGGTCCAAAAAAATCGATTTTAATCAAGCCAAGCTTCCAGCAAAGTTGACCTTGTACTACCCTAGTATGAGCTTGGTTTGTTTTTTTAAACCAACTTGACTTTTGAGGCTTGGTTTAGTTTGAATTTCTATTTGAATCAATCCAAGCCCAGTGTTTTTAAATTAATTCAAACTGAGCTTTTGAACTATCTTGGTTTGGGTCCAACTCTAGTAATGGGGTACTGAGCAAATTCTGCGCAGCCCATCATGATCAATATATAATTATCCATGCCATCTATTTTGTTGTCCAGATTATTTTAGGGATAGAGCCCAAAATTAAAGCGTATCCGAATCTCAAGTGGACCACATCCCAGGAAACAACGGGGATGATGGTGTCCATTGTTGGAGCCTTCCAATGGCCCATAGTGATGTTTATTTATCATCCAAGATGATCATAAGGTTACGCGAATATGGATGAAGGGAAAATAAATATCAACTTAATCCAAAACTTCAATAGATCCAAAACATTATCTCCTAGGGTGTGGTTTTATTGAGCTTCGAATAATGATTATGCTACAATTTTGGGCCGATCCGTACTATCCTCATGCATCGGTGCTAGCTAGAGATGGTGAGTGCTGGCAGGAGCTCTGTTGGGTTAACCTTGATATGCGTTATATCTACATTAAAATAGATCATTTTAGGGCATGGTCTTAAAAATGAAGCAGATCAAAGGCTTAAGTATACAATGGCACAAGAAATAGTAGAGATTGAACAACTATCATTAAAAACCTCTCAAGGCCACAAAAGTTTTAGATTAAGCTGATATTTATGTTTTCCCTTTATCCAAGTCCAAGCGACCTTATGAATAGGTTTTATGGCAAATAAACATCATGGTAGGCCTTTGGAAAGGTTTCAAGGGTGGATGTTACTATTACCAATGCTTCTTGTGGTCTGGTCCACTTAAGCCTTAAGTCTGCCTCCTTTATGAGCTCATGCCCCAAAATGATATGTCAAAATAGATAAACCAATTGCTTCAGACACATATCACCGTGGGCCCATCGAGCCCCTTTCAGGACCATTAGTCTCTAGCTAGGCCTTGATATGGATATACCACTGTACCCATTCGATGCCTTACAATGTTAGGTTGTTGCCTTGAAATGAGCTAGACAAGCACACGAAGAATGCCGAAAAATGAGCCGGAAAAACACATAAACAATGGTGATAAAACACATATATTAGTGCCCCACAGAATTTACTCAGTTAACAAACCTTCCCTCGATCGGAAGAGAACATTAAGGTATCCTGTAATCATACAGGATATGCAGCCCATCATTCATCACAGAGGAGCCTGGCAGATATAAGCCATTGATTTTTCGTGTGCTACATCAATATCACTGAGACAATCGTACATACAGCTGCAAATAGTCTTTTCCTGGTGGGGGAAAAGCATCTGTCCCTGCAACGACAGGCTTTCAAAGGGAAGGCACATCGGTTACCTGCTCGGCTGTACCAGGCTTGAAACCAGTCGGCACTAGGAGGAGCCCACAGTTATGTATGGGTTTATCTATACTGTCCATTTATTTTTTTCATATTCTTTTAAGTGTATAAGCCAAAAAATGAGGCAGATCCAACTCTTATCTGGACCAAACAGTGGGAATTAATCTATCACCGCTAAAAATTTCTTGGGATCTGGATCAATCTGATATTTGTATGTCGCCTGTGTGCCTCATTAACAGGTTGGATGGAAAATAAACATGAAGATGAACTTTAGGAAGGTTTCAATGGTGGATGTTATTATCACCATTGCTTTGTCGGCGTGGTTCAATTTGAACCTTTGATCTGCTTTATTTTAGATCATGATCTAAAAGATGAATCATATTCAAAGATCCAATGAACCACACCAGAAATAGCATATAATAATTTTCACTGTTAAAACATTAGTAGGACCTACATAATATTTATTTTTCATCCAGTCTATTCATAAGGCTAAAAAGACCGGGATAAAGAGCAGAAACAAATACCATATCGATTCAAAACTAACGTGACACCTGAAAGGGTTGGATGAATCCCCCATCCCTCGTGATGAGATCCATAGAACTTGCTTATGTCAATTCAGGAGCTAGAAAGCTGGTGTGTGGTGCCAATCCGCTTGCTTCCCTTTGAAAAAGTGCAGCATGGTGACACGGATTGGATACTAACCGTCCTTCCCCACCGACTCCGCCCGACACGTGCGAAGATCTGAGGGCCACCGTCATGTATGTATGGGTTTTAACCACACCGTCCATCCATTTTAAATATCATTTTAGACTTTTAGTGTATCATTTATAAAATAATACGGATCCAAGGCTTAAGTGGACCACACATTGAAACATTGGGTACTTAACACCTACCGTTGAAAACTTATTAAGGCCAAGGAAGTTTGGTACGGATGTTTCTGTTTTCCCTTCATCCGGGCCTTTATCTATCCTATGGATAGGTCAGATGGCAAATAACGTTCACGTGAGCCCTAGGATCATTTCCTCAATGGACATAATTATCCCACAGCTTCCTGTGATGTGGTCTACTTGATTTTTCAATCTACCTCATTTTTGAGCTTATTTTATAAACTGATTTGTTAAGACGAATAAACGGTGGGGATGAAATCCATACATTACCGTGCCCCCTCAGAGGCGCCAAGCTAGGGAGAGGCCGTATCCAATCTGCATCCCGGTGGAAGTCCAGCGAGGACGGGCCTACCGGGGATATGAAAAATCTGTAATATGTACGGAAGTGGATGAAGTACTGGGTAGCTCTCCTTTTTTATTTTTATTTTTATTTTTTATTTTTTAATTTTTTAAAAGGAAAAGTGGACTCCTGCCACTCAAGCTTCATTAAAGCGGATTGACTACCGAGTAACTGCGTACAACAAGCGTACAGAGTAAACTCTATGGCCCACTGTCATTTATGTATTTGATCTTAAACCAAAAAATCAAGTATATTACAATCTTATTTAAACTTCATTCAAGGAAACAGTATGAATGAAATTTCTACTGTTGAAAACAGGGGGGTGTAGAAGTTTTAGATAGCTGATATTTGTTTTTTACCTTCATCCATGACATGTGTGATCTTATAAACATGTTGGATGATAAATAAACATTGTTGTGGGCTTTAGGAAGGTTTCAACGGTCGAGATCAATACTCCCACTGTTTCATGTGGTATGGACCACTTTAGCTTATAGTTGAAATTTGGGCTCATGAGCTAAAATGATCTAAAAAGCGGATGGACGGTGTAGATAAATCACATACATTCACAGTGGGCTCAACGGAATTTACTTGGTACCAAATCCGATTTCAACACATACAGTACCGAATGGCTTTGAAAGCTTTTGCACTTGCAGTTATAGTTAACATGGTGGGTTAAGATTCGGTATCTAACATCATTGAGATTATGCCCCAAAAAGAACGGCTTAGATTAAAGTGCATTCCAGGCGCTTCTTTAAGGCAAGCTACTTTTATGCAGTCAGCATCAAAGCATGGTGCATGAACCACTGAAACTCCGTAGGGTCCACCATGTTGTATGTGTCCAAAATGACGCGGTTTTGCTGAAAAAGCCTTCTGCAGGAAGTTAACCAAGGTGGGGCAACCATGATGTCTGTGATAAATTTATTCCGTCCGTTTATTTGTTAAGATTGTTTTAGGATATGCGAATAAAACTGAACCCACAACTAAGTGTGCTGATAAAAAGAAAAATTGGATAGGGAAATTATTACCATTAGAACCTCCCAGGTCAACAGTGATGTTTTGATGTGGTGTAGAGCGGGCCTGCAGACACTTTCATATCCAAGATGGATAAGAGATAGGTATAAAAGTCATCGAGATCCTCGTAACCTTAAAATAAGCATATCTTGCAAATCGAAATGAGTTACTCGACATACTATATACAATTTTGGGTAGGACGAGCTGAATTTTTGAGATTCCAATCGAAGGTCGAATTCCATATTTATTTTCATTTTTACTCTAATTAGTAAGTTTTAATGTGATTAAAACTCTTCATCCGTTGGGCAGGAGTAGTTTCCAACATGAAAAGTCTTTAGAATAATTAGGAGAATAACGTGGTTAAGCTATATAGAAAACTTACTATAAAAAGTAAATTTACTATTTATAGTAAGTTATGAATTTCTAAGAGTTTTAATTTTATTTTGCTTCTAATTTCTCTCATATTGCTTGGTATCCCTATTTAAAGGGTTGTGAACTCATTTATTTCAATTAATCAAGAAGTTCTTTTCATATATCTTAAAATTATTTCTATTTCTTTTACTCGTGGATTCAGTCTTTGTGAGGAGTCCTTTTCTCGAGGAAGACTGTGCTCGACCTCATCACGTTCATCCCTGCGTCATCATGCCATCCATACCATTCATAACCTCATTTCTAATGGGGGAACCGAAAACACAAATATTATCTTAATTCAAAACTTCCACAGCCCCCATGCATATTTCAACTGTGAACATTCAATTCTCACATTTTAGCTCACTCGAGTCTTGGACCCGGCTCATTTTTATCTTATGTTCTGAAATGAACTCACAAAACGGATGGACAAAGTAAGTTTTGATGAATGTGATGAGGATGATCATTGTCTTCCTCAAGGATAATTAATTCGAATCTACATAGCATTTCTAGACTCTCATTGAGACTTATCAAATTTATGAAGAAAAAGCAAGAAAATAAAAATTATATTTTAAAATTTTCATAACATGAAGAAGCAAGAAAATAGAAATAATATTCTAAAAAATTCATAACTTAGTCTCTAAATAGTAAATTTACTATTTATAGTGTCATATTTGTCTTAACCACGTTATTCGCCTAATTTTTCTAAGCTCTTTTCATGTTGGACACAACTCTTAAAGATCAAAAGATGAATAGTTATAAACAAACTAAAACATACTATAAATAGTAAAAATAGAAATAAAATGGATTTTCGACCATCGATATGATGGAATCTCGCAAATTCGGTTGGCTAAAGTAGTTTTTCCTACCCCAAAATCATATATGATACATTAACTCATTCCAGTTTGCGAGATTTGTCTGCTGTAAGGTTCTAACAGTACGGATCACCTTCGCCTTCGATTGGGCCTTCTTTGGTCCATCCTAGACATGAAAGTGTCCACGACCCGCTCTACATCAATTTCTCACAAACATCATGGTTGCACTAATTTCCTGACAAAGGCTTTGACAGGAACGTGAAAGTTACATGGTCCATCAGTTAGGAATCATTGTTTTGGACGTGGATTGCGTCGTTCTCCCCTCCCCTCTCCAGCTGGGAATGGACAGAAGCTTTGAGTGGCCATCGGTAGGTATGGGTCCATCCATTTTACCGTGACATTTTATAAGATAGGACCAAAATTTCAACCTTACACAAGACAAGTCAAATACAAGCTCACATGGGCCATGGGAACAAGGACAATTTACAAATAATTACACCCAGCATTGCTAAGTTCACACCATTCGAGTTTCCTAACAGGTTTGGTGAAAGACAAAACATATGATGGTGCCACACAAAAACCCACAAGTAACATCTCTTCCCACTTATCCATTTGGTGGGGCCTAGTTTGGCTGTGGATCACTGATTTTTTATCTACAAAATTAAAAACCAGTATAAAACCTGCTGGATGTAAAGGATTTTATAATTACAACATAGTGGTGTTGAAAAATCTTAAATCTGATGTTGCTCGACCGGTCGTGGGTCAACCATGACCGGTCGTAGGAGCTGCTCGACTGGTCGTGGCTTTCACGACTCGAAGTCCAGCGAGCTCAGTTTTTTGGTGTCTGGGATTCACGACCGGTTGAAGGGATACCTTGACCGGTCGAAGGGGTCCCACGACCAGTCGTAGACTCGACTCGACCAATCGTAGTTACGCAAATTCGTTTCCGAATTTGATGCGGAATGCGGATTCTGTGTCACCTTTCGCAAGGGTGCGGAAGGGGAAGTTGCCTAAACTATAAATAGGTGTCCCTAGGGTTTTTCTAGGGTATGAAAAATAATTCTAAAGTTTTCTAAAGGAGTTATAGGGAAATTAAAGGGCGTAGCAAGGGTGAGATTCAAGATTGTTTGAATCGGGTAAGTCCTCTCTCTTGTAATTTCTGTTTCATAGTGGATTTCTGTCACTTTGTGCCGTGGTTTTTTCCTGAAAGGGTTTTCCACGTTAAATATGTGTGTTCTCTCGTATGTTCTTGGTGCCATTGAATTACTATCCTAGATCTAGATCTGTGTGATTCCGTAGTTAAAATCCCAACAAGTGGTATCAGAGCTATTATTGGGGCACAGATTTGAATTTGCAGGATTAGTAATAATGGCGAGCACTAGGTATGAGATTGAGAAGTACTCAGGAAAAAATAATTTTGAGTTATGAAGATCAAGATGATGAGTTTCTTAATCAAGCAAGGCGAAGATGGTGCTCTTGAGGATCGAAAGTCTACTATGACTGATGATGAATGGAACACTCTTGATAAGAAAGGCATTATCATCGATCCGTTTATGTCTCATGGATAAGGTTCTCTACAACGTCATGATGGAGAAAACTGCGGCTAAGTTATGGGTGAAGTTAGAGGATGTCTATGCGAAAAAATCCTCTGAAAATTGCCTACACTTGAAGTGGTAGTGGTATAACTTCAAGATGACAGAGGGTGGAGATCTGGAGGCTCACATCAGCAACTTTAATAAATTAGTTTACAAATTGCTGGATATAGAGGAAGTGATGAAAGATGAAGAATAAGCATATATGTTGCTAAATTCTCTTTCGGCGTTGTATGAGTCATTCAAGGACACTATGTGCACTATGAATAAAACCCCGAGTGTCGACACTGTTATTTTAACCCTTCAAGGGAAGGTTATGAGAAAGCTAAACGGCGATATGGGGACATCTTCTGATGCACTATTTACAATGGGTAGAAATTCTGAACAAGGGCAAGGGCAAAGGAAAGGTAAAGTGCTGGAATTGTGGGAAGGAAGGACATGTGAAGAAGGATTGTGAAAATCCTAAATCGAAGAGAGAAGATTCTGAGGCTTCGTACAGGGAAGCCAATGTTGCCCGTCAGATGGATCGAGTGGATGTGATGGTGATGATTTGTCTGTGTCTACTATCAGGCGGCCATACGATGATCATAAGGACGAGTGGATGCTAGACACAGGGGCATCTTTTCATATGACTCCTCATCGGAGTTGGTTCACCAGCTACAAGGAGTGCGATGATGGACATGTATTTATGGACAATGATATTGCCTGTAATGTTGTGGCTATGGGTTCGATGTGCATCAAGATGTTTGATGGGGTGGAGCGTACCTTGACTGATGTCAGGCACGTTCCTGATTTGAAGCAGAATTTGATTTCTCTTGGTGTGCTTGAGGCAAAAGGATGCAAGTACACATGTATTGATAATGCTCTTAAGGTATCTTAGGAGGCACGGGTAATCATGAAAGCGCAACGACTCGGTACATTGTACAGGTTGATCGGGAGCACTTTAAAAGGTGGAGCTACATTGGATGTAGCGGATTCCACCTCTGTATGTGTGTAGCATGTTGGGCATAGCCACATGAGCAGGCAGGGCATGAAAACTGAGACGTGCAAACAAGGATACAGAGCAGGTGGAGCAGTCACCTGTGAAAATAATCACACGGCATAATCGCAGGATATCGGCGAGGTACATGGACGACTCCAATATCGTAGGGGATTCATCTTCTATTCAGATAGCTCTAGGTGAGCCTGATGCTGAGAAGTGGAAGGTGATTATGGGCGATATGATGGATTCGTTGTACCAAACCGACATATGGGAGTTGGTGGAGCTTCTAGATGGCCGGAGAGCGGTTGGATGCAGGTGAATCTTCGGGAGGATACATCATAGATGCAGGGCGAGGTTGGTAGCGAAGGGTAATGTTCAGAGAGAAGGGATCGGCTTCTCAGAAATATTCACGCCGACGGTATAATATGTGTCTATTAGATCCGTGATTGGCACTGATTGGCCAATGTGATCTTGAGCTGGAAGTATGGATGTAGAGTCTGCACTCCTGCAAGGAAGAGTGAAGAGCAGATCTACATGAAGCAACCAGAGCGGTTCAAAGTTAAAGGGGCTGAGAAAAGACTTTGCAGGAGGTCGTGGTTCGACCTGTCGCCTAGGTAGTGGTTTGATTCCTTCATGGTGAGTCAAGAATTGATGACATGTAGATAATCAATTATGACATGTTTGAAATCAATGTACTGAAGACTCGGTTAAGTGGGACATTCAGGATGAAGGATCGGAGGGCTGCAAAGATAGTTCTCGGCGTTGAGACTGAAAGAGGAGTAGGCTTTAGTAATCACAGGCAGAATACCTTGGGTAGGTATTGATCAAGGAGGTGATGGACCAGGTAAAGTCGGAGAGCATTCCCTACGCATCTCTCCTCAAGTTTTCCTCAGGACATGTCCCAAAACAGATGAGGAAAAGTAAGATATCTCATGAACCTTATTCGAATGCGGTTGACAGTATATGCCATAGTCTGAATTAGACCAGTTATTTCACAGGCTATCAGTGTTGTGAGCAAGTACCCTGACAAGCAATATTGGATAGCAGTGAGATGGTAAGAAGACTACGTCTTTTCTTTTGAGAAGAAAGGAGTAAAGGTGGTTGATCATGTGGATTTTGATCCGGCAGACATGTTCACCTAGATCGTTCCTGCAGAGAAGTTCAAGTTCTGTGTAACTTCTCTGGGCTTGGCGATGACGTAAAAGAAGGACGAAGTGTGCACGAGAAGCTATGATGTGATGCGGAGATAAGAGAAGAGGTCAATGAGCTACATAGTTGAAGATTGAAGATTGGTGGAGATTGTTGAAAAATCTTAAATCTGATGTTGCTCGACCGGTCGTGGGTCAGCCACGACTGGCCGTAGGAGCTGCTCGACTGGTCGTGGCTTTCACGACTCGAAGTCCAGTGAGCTCAGTTTTTTGGTGTCCGGGATTCACGACCGGTCGAAGGAGTCCCACGACCAGTCGTAGTTACGTAAATTCGTTTTCGAATTTGATGCGGACTGCGGATTCTATATCGCCTTTCGCAAGGATGCGGAAGGGGAAATTGCCTAAACTATAAATAGGTGTCCTTAGGGTTTTTCTAGGGTATGAGAAATAATTTTAAAGCTTTCTAAAGGGGTTCTAGGAAAATTAAAGGGTGCAGCAAGGGTGAGATTTAAGGTTGTTTGAATCAGGTAAGTCCTCTCTCTTGTAATTTCTGTTTCATAGTGGATTTCTGTCGCTTTGTGCTGTGGTTTTTTCCTGAAAGGGTTTTCCATGTTAAATTTGTGTGTTCTCTCGTATGTGCTTGGTGCCATTGAATTGCTATCCTAGATCTAAATCTGTGTGATTCCGTAGTTAAAATCCTAACAGGTGGCCCATATGATTGGTTGTCCCACGCCATGTGAAAAAAATAATTTGTGGAGGGTTCCCGTACCACCTCTCTCACTGATGGAGGGTTCCCGTGCCACCTCTCTCACTGATGGAGGGTTCCATATGATTTTATCTAACTGTCCATTTAACTGCCATCGCCAATCAGACAGGGTTATTGAACTTGTGTGATTTTTGTGATAAATTCCATCTCCAGGTCGGTCTCGCTATTTGTGGGGCTGGTTTGGCTAACAACCTCAACATTAGCCAGCCAGGAAGTATTAAAGCCCTATAGACCCACACAATAATGTATATGTTACATTTCATCCATTTTTCTAACACATTTTAGTTGTGTTTCAAAAAATCAAGAAATTCCAAATCTCAGGCCGACCACACCACTGGAAAATATTTTTAATTGAACGTCTACCCTTAAAACTTCCCAAGGCACACTATAATGTTTATTTGTCATCTAAAAACACAAATACAAATATTAGCTTGATCCAAAACCTCTGCAGCCAAGCAAAGTTTACAACAGTCCAATCCCTGCTGTTTCCTCTTGTGGGGTCCACCTGAGATTTGAATCTGGGTCAGTTTTGAGCTCATGACCTGTCTGAAAATCTAGATAAACCGTGTCCGATTAGTAAGTAAGAATGCTAATACGTAAACCCTAATAAATGGCTCAAGCCCACCATTCAATCATGCAAGATGGCTTAAACAGTATCCCCATGTGCCGTTACTCATCAATAAAGCTGTCTTTACCCGATTGGAATGTCTCCATATAGATTGGTGTATGGGAAGGCTTGCCACTTGCCCGTGGAATTGGAACATAGAGTCTACTGGGCAATAAAGAAATTAAACTTTGATATGGATCAAGCAAGTGGATAAAGAAAATTAGAGTTGAATGAATTAGAGGAGCTGAGGAGAGACTCTTATGAAAATTCTAAAATATACAAAGAGAGGACCAAAGCTTTTTATGACAAAAATATCCTGAGGAAGAATTTTGAACCTCAGCAAAAGGTCTTATTATACAATTCCCGTCTCCAGTTCTTCTCGGGAAAGTTAAGATCAAGATGGACATGATCCTTTATTGTGAAGAATGTTTATACTTATGGGGCTGTTGAGATTGAGAATCCACGTAATGGTAATGTATACAAGGTTAATGGTCAGAGATTGAAGCCTTATGTGGAAAACTTTCATTTGGGAGAGGAGTCCTTCCCTCTTCATGAGCCAGAATATTCAGATTGATACTCCTAGTCTGACGGAGCATTTATGTGGGATTTATATCATATTTAATTCTTTTTAGTGTCACATAGCAGGTGAGTTCTTCATGGTAGGTACTATCCACTATTTCTTTTATTTTTATTGTTATCTGCATTACATTATCATTACATTGGGGACAATGTAGATTTTAAGTTAGGGGGTGTGGATAGTCATCCATGTGATAGTCATCTATATGTATATTAGGTTTTTTTTTTTTTTTTTTTTTTTCTTTTTTGGTTTCAGTTTATTTTATTATTATTATTATTATTATTATTATTATTTAGGTTTCAGTTTTTTTTTATTTAGGTTTATGAGGAAATTTTTTCAACATTTTCAAAATAATATGTTTATATACAAGAATGTAAACATGATATTATGCGAATTCCAAAGGCAAAGTTAATACTTAGTCTAGGTCGATAGTAGTCAGAATTCCGACAACTGAAAATTATATACTTGAGTTCAATTATCTAATCACTAGTTTAAAGTGAGTTATAATTTGATGTACTGAATTCACAATACACCCTACCTAACTAAGTGAGGAATATGATATGTGAACTAGAATAACAACTTTTAATTCAAACAAGGTTGAATGAACTTATATCATTGATATATGTTTAAAAGAGAGAATATTAAAGAAAAAAAAGAGTGATGGAAAAAGAAATTATTATTATTGAGCATGAATGCAATGACCATAACAATCGTGTTAGTAATCCGGAGTAAGGATACCTAAGTATCCATTACTATTACCATTACAAGTATGATACCTTAGGTTATGAAGCAAACCCAGTAGGAATCTTCATCTAAGGGTGGTCTATAATAATGAGAATATGATGATAAAAGAAGAAATGACATGAAAAAAATGAGATAACTAGATATTTCATATTCTTGGAATGATTGAAAGAAGTTAGGATAGGGAACATGCATATTTCTCAAAGTTAGACTATTGTCACAGAACACCTAAGGATATTGGATCATAACTATTCTAAATTTTGATCAGGTCTCTGAACTCAAGGATGTAATGGATTAGGAAATTGAGATTCTAACTAACTTCAGACTTAAGGTAAGTATTGTTTTGTTTTGGAATTCATATGATGAATGAAGGCATATTTGTATAAATTTTTTAGTGTTGAACTATTTTTCATGTTTTCAATGTTTGTGGGTAACATTTCTGGAAACCCTCACGAGACTATAACTTGTCCACTAGGGGAAACCTAGGGGTTTAAAGGCTTATTGTATATGCTAAATGCAATCGAGATTACCTGCGAAAGTGGTGTAGTTAGATTTTTTTCCATTTTAATTTTGTTTCTAAAATTTATTTTTATTTTTTCGCTTATTTTGCTCAGGACTAGCAAAATGCTGGTTGGGGAGGTGTGTTGAGACTCAAATATTGTATAATTTTCTCCATTTATATCTTGGTTTTATGAGCATGAATCCGCTTAATATTTTATTTTACTCATGTATGTGTTGCAAGGTGAATTTAAATGTTGGATTGAAAAAGGGTGTTAAAAGTATGAATTTGATTCAAAAGAATTACCAAGGCAAGAGATGGATCTTAAGAGACCAAGATTGAAGAATTTACATGTCAAAGATTCAAGAAAACTAAGTGAAGAATGAAGAAAATCGAAGATTTGAAGTGAAGAATCCTAAAATCGTCCTGAAAAAGTGTATTTTGAAGCTGTGAAGTTTATTTTGAAAAACTGCACAGCAGTAAGTCTGTTTTAAACGAACTATGTAGCGAGAAGTCTATTCTGGAAAAAGACATTTGAGGCGGTTTCTAGGGTTTTTCAAATTTGTACGAAAATTGGAGGTCCCTACTTATAAATAGGGCTTCCTAGGGCATTCCTAAACATTTATTCAGAGCATTCAAGAGCAAAGTTTAGGGTTTTTAAAGAGTTTTCAATTTTATTTAAGTTTTATAAATTATTATTTTTTTCTTTTAGATCTTTTCTATTTGCATTTATTCTTTCTTGTTTATTTCTTTCTCTATTCTAGTTATGTTTTTCTAAATTCCCTCTAGCCCAAGCTAGAAGGGAAGTACATGGGTTTAATGTTTCTTTAAGATTATGATGATTGATTGTTTCAATGATTAGAAGAATGGTGTATGCATGTTATCGATTATTTAGGTTTTGTTTTTTATCCTCTTGTAAGATCCATATGTTTCCATCATATGAGATCCACATTGATGGATAGCTTATCCTACATCAATCAGATTTCCTAGATAGGAGAAGTTCTCAACCTGTTATATTTGTTTGACATTTATTATCCTATAGATATTGAATACTTAAAATCACTGGCGCTTGAGAATATATGTCAATGGTGCAAATCTATGATTTTCTAATTTTTTATATCATTTATTAAAATATTTAAATAGTTTTATTTTTCGATTAGGCTGACCATAGTGATCAGATCCTAGTTGTGTTATCCAAGTCATTATGATTTTGGAACATTAACCTATATGTGGAACTTTGAACCTTGGGTGTTATTTTATTCAGTTGAATTACATCCATTCAAAAATCCCAAAATCAAATCATCAGTTTAGTTTTTATTACTTAGTTTGTTTTGCATTTGATTTTTTCCTTCTCACAATTCATCTCCCTGTGGGATCGACCCTATATTCACGGGATATTACTTATGAACCTCTGCACTTGGAAGCAAGCAATCAGCAATGAGATCGCTTGAAGCTTTTGCAAAACCACGGCCATCTCCAACTGCAAAACCGCCCATTATCTGACCTTAAAGTCACTTTCGACAAGAATGCCTCAGCTCCATTGGATTCAGCTTTGACCTTTAGACGCTCTTCTTCCTCCTCCCTCCTCTTCCTCATTGAATGAGTATGCAACATCCTTAACTAACTTGGAGCTGATTGAAGTCACAACTTCTGCAGCCTTTTCATTGACAATAATGGTGTCTGCATGCAACAACGAGAACATCTTTGTCTTTGGATTGTTGGTTTCTGATTGCAAGTTCTGGAACCCAAGAGATACATTAAAAAACATTTCAGGCTTCAACACCCGATCGTTCTTGGCATTTAAACTCAATCCCAACTCACGGAACTCGAGACCGATTCCCGTTCCTACTGACTTTGTAAGGTGAGAGGTAAATTCAGGAGCATCCCTCTCTACCATCGAGACTGTTGCTTGGTAAACAACACTGACCTTATTCCCAGCCTTCAATGCACCTATCGCTGCCTCATGGGCCTTGAGGAGAACCTCATAAGCCTTACTCTGCATTGCATTTGCATCAATGAGAAATGTTCTAGCAATGTCGGATCTAGAACAACTGAAATCCGCCATTAAAGCTATGTCGGATTTAGAAGAACTGAAATCCACAACAAACCAAATAAAAAAAATGTGGAGATAACCACAAATTTCAGAGAAGGTATGTCTCTTCTTTCCTTTCTCTTCTATTTCACAAACAGAATGTAGTTCATCTGCAAATTACAGTTTTTTTAAGGATGTAGAACTTTTAAAAAAAATGAATAGTACTGGTTGAAAAGAAGAAAAAATAACATTTTCATTATATATATATATATATATATATATATATATATATATATATATATATATATATAGAGTCCCGGTCTCCTGCGCGACGTCCCGCACGGAGCTTAAATACGAACTCCATTGAGAGCCGTTAGATACGAACAACCGCTAGGATTCATCCGCCGTTCAACAGGAGACTCTCCGGATAGAAGACTCGCGGCAGTTTTTTCGGACGCACGCCGGTCCTTCTCAATTGATGTAACCAAGTTCTGTGGGCCATACCGTTATGTGTGTTTTGTATCTACACCTTCCATCCAGTTGAGGACACCATATTACGGCATGATCCATTTTTTGAATCAGATTGAAAACAAAACAAACCTTGCGTATCGTTCAGACATCTTGATGACGAACGGCCAGCCCCTTTGAATCTTTTGGACGGTCCAGATGGACGGTCCGAGCACCGCCATGATCGTGCAACGGACGGAAGTCCGGTCTTCTCTCGGAAACGCGTATCTTAACGCAGGCAGGGAGCTACGCTGATGCTCGGTCGGGCCCACTTCAGCTGACGTATGAAAAATCCATGCCGCCCACCAGGTTAAGCTCGAAAAACCAGTTGGAATTGACTGGTTTTGAGTTAGATTTGGTGTGGCGTACTTGGTTTTCTAGTCCGTCTGTCTTACGTTTGACGGTTAAAACCAATATATCTTTGTCTTTCGAAATGCCGCCACCTAGGCGATGGTAATATGGCCCATTATGGTTTAATGGACGGTCCGGATTGGACTTTAGAATTGTGATGGTGGCACACAACAGAGGACCACAAGTCCCTGTTCGGTTTTGGTTTTGAATTGGAGCCAGCGTCGGGTCATTGGTTTTAGTTTTATCCACGCCCGGACGGTAGGGCTCTGTGGGGCCCACCGTGATATAAGTGTTTTATCCACGCCATTCATCGCTTTTTTCATATCATTTTAAGGCATGATCGTTAAAATAAAGAAGATCCACAGCTGTAGTGGAGCACAAAGTGGGTATTGAACGTCCATCTTTAAAAACTTCTTTGGAGCACATTGCTGGATCGTAGAAAAGTGGGCCTCACAAGTTAGAATTCAAAACCCGTGTACAGTGTACAATACTCAGGCCACGGATCATACACATCTTATACCTTTCTCTATATAAACTCCGGCCTCTCCTGCAATTTTCACAAATCGCATGTTCCCTTTTTCAATCAAAATTCCTCAATTTCTAGGCTTTGCAATTTCGGTCGGAGGATCTCTACAAATCTCTTGTCACGAATATCATCTCTGTGAGTACATTTTCCTTTAACGTTATTTGAATTCTATAGTTGATTTTTTATGTATTTTTTGCTGATTTGTTTGATTGTTTTCGTTTTTCCTCAATTTATAAGGTTTCAGTTGTAGATACATTTTGATTCTATTTATTTTACGGTTGTTTTTCATGCTTGATTCTTTTCGTTTTCCCCCAATTTCTTGGGTTAATGCTTTTAAATCGGCGTTTTTTTATTTTTTATTTATTTATTTTTATTTTTTGTGATTTGTCGTTTATGTTAAGATTCTTTTTAGAGACCCTAGTAATTGAGAGGGGAAGAACGATAAATAGAGGAAATTGAAGAAATCAGAAGGTATTGTTTGATATTGCATTGTACACACGTGTTCGAGATCACGGCCTTGTATCAGGTGGGATTCAATCTGTTGCTCCATAATGCAGGATTTTCCACAGATCCTGTTGGCTGTATTTGTGTATGATGAGTAATGTCGCTGGTGATTTTCTTCTGTCGTCTGTTTTTCTTTTGCGAGCGTGGCCCACCTAATGAGAGGATTGGCCTAATTAATGGGCAGGCATGTTTCCCACGCTTCCATTCGTGGATTTATTCTTTCCTCGTGTTGCTGCATATCAATTCGAGGTTTGTTTGCTAATCTCACACTTCTTTTATGGCCCAATCTGCTCCATCTCCTAATGGTTACCAACATAACACGTGGAGTGATAGTCAATTGGTCTATAAGTGGACCCCACCTTGTAGATTCCCTGGCCCAAAAACTAGGTGGGTCTATTTCTAATGTGGGTTGCCATCTCTAGAACTAGTGAATGGATGATTATTATTATTATTATTATTTTAATTTTTTACCGATATTATTTGTTTTCCAACATAACATATGGAGTGAGGGTCCAATCGGTCCATCTTTCAACCACATCTCTGTGAGAACGACATCAGGAAGACGTGGATTACTTTTTGGTCGATATGGAATGTGCAATCAGCCTTCTACTGATAGGCCCACCTGACCAAGTTTGATGGTGGGGTGTTTGCCCTCTTTGAATAGGTGGGCCATTTGCCATCTATGCAAGGAACCCACATGGGTATTTTGGTCCATTCCAAATGTGATGATTGGCCCACCTAAGAAGCCCATCTAAGTAGAGATGTCTGAACTGGGGCGTTTCCACCTGAACAAAAAGAGTCGTGGCTTGGGTAGACCATGGACCAATCGGAATGCACAAGAGGTGCTTTTTGCCAAGTGAGTCTCCTTAGGCCAAAGACTGAGAGAAAATTTCTTTAGGCCAAAACTTAAGTGGGTAACATGACTAGAGATGCGACATAACAGGAATCAGTGTGGAGGAACTCCACCATTGAAACATTCATGGCCACCAAAGTTTGGATCAGTTGACATTTTTGTAGATTCAATTCATCCCAGTGGGAATGACGGTTTGGATGGCATATAATTATCATTGTGGAACCTGGAAAGGTTTCAACAATAGGCATTCCTTTCTCACTATTTTCTGATACGTGGCACACTTGAGTTTTTAATCCTTGTATTTGCATTTTTCCTTACTCAGGTCTATGTGACTTTATGAGTAGGTTGAATGGCTAATCAATGTCATAGTGGCCCTACAAAATTTTTTATGGTGGGTGTCATTGTTGGGCTCATGTCTTTTTAACTGGGCATATTAATTTGGAAATTGATAATTTATAATTGTCTTGTTATTGTTGACTTTGGACCGTTTAATTTTTTCATAAATCTGAAATAGAAATATTGATTTTTGTTATGAGTTGTGTTCATTTACTAACTTTTATACAATTTCATGATAAACTATACCAAAACTTATTTTTGTTATGAGTTATAGAAATGCACAAGAATTTAATGGCACAAGTTGGCACAACTTCTATCCGTCGTTGGATTCCAGAAGTAGAAGAGGGGTTGAAACCAATAATTGAAAAGACTACTTTCTCTTCAGTTGATGCGGCGTTTAACTTCTACAACCATTATGCAAAGAAGGCAGGCTTCAGTGTTCGTAGAGGATCAAATAAATACAATAAGAATCAAGAAGAGATCTGGAAGACGTTTGTATGTTCGAAGGAAGGGACAACAGATAACAAGGTACAAATGAAGCATGGTGTAGTAAAAAGGCGACGGAGTATTACTCGAGAAAGTTGTAAAGCTCGCATGACAATTAAAAAAGAGGGTGGTGGACCAAACTATATAGTGAAAAAGTTTGTTGAGGAGCACAGTCATGAGTTAGCGACTCCTCGAAAGAAACATCTTCTTCGATCACATCGTGAGGTTTGTAATGCGCAGAAGAATTTGGAAAATACATTCACTCAATCAGGCATAGGCATTTCGCAAACTATGAATGTTTTGGCAATTGAATCAGGTGGTTACGAAAATATCAGATGCATTGAACAAGACGTGAGAAATTATGAAAGAGATAAAAGAAAAGAAACCAAGGACTATGATGCTCAACTATTGTATGAACATTTTTCTAAAATGAAGGAATTGGATCCATCGTTTGCATATAATGTGAAGGTTGATGTGGAGGGCAGATTAACACATTGTTTTTGGGCTGACCCGATTTCACGTAAGGCTTATCATCACTTTGGTGATGTTATAGTATTTGACACCACGTACAATACAAACCACTATGAGTTAATATTTGCACCCTTTACAGGAGTTAATCACCATGGGCAATCAATTATATTGGGTTGTGGTTTTATCCATAATGAGACCACTGAATCTTTTATCTGGTTGTTTGAGAAATGGTGTGAAGCAATGCCAGGGGACCCACCGAAAGCGATCATAACAGATCAAGATCCAGCAATGACAAAAGCCATTGCTATTGTATTTCCGAATGCTTTTCATCGTTATTGTATTTGGCATATTTTACAGAAAGTCCCTGAAAAGTTAGGTCACATAGCTTTCAAAGATGAATTTAAAGTACCTTTTTATGATAGCATATGGAATTCTGAGAAGCCGAAGATTTCGAAGTAAAATGGAGCAAAGTTATTGAAGAAAATGAGTTGGATCATAATGATTGGCTTGCTTCTTTATTCAACATTCGTCACAAATGGGTACCAGCATATTTAAGACATGTTTTTTTTTGCGGGTATGTCTAATAGCCAACGAAGTGAAAGTACGAATGCATTTTTTCGTAAATATGTGTCGAAGAATAACTCGTTAATGGATTTCATAATTCGTTTTGATCGTGGAGTAGCACGACAGAGACACAATGAGTTAGTCGCCGATCATGAAACAATTAGTAGCAAGCCGAGGTTGAAAACTTTATTCGCCATGGAGAGAGAGCTTGGAGAGACTTATACTCGGTCTATTTTTTATAAATTTCAAGAAGAGTTGTATGAAAGCACCATTTATCTTTGCAATTCTTTTACAAAAGATGGAAGGCCTTTGCATTTACAATGTTGGAGTACGTGAAGGAACATCTCCTGAACGGCTAGTTGAATTCGAGATGGAATCTAAACAAGCAAAATGTAGTTGCTTGAAGTTTGAATTTGAGGGCATACCATGTAGGCACATATTATGTATACTACGACAATCTCGGATACCTAATTTGCCAGACTACTATATTTTGAAAAGATGGACAAGGGATGCTAAACTGGATTTTGTTTACGATGCGAGTGGTGTGGAGTTAAATAGAGAGAAACATGAATCGTACGCTCTTCGATATAGCAATTTGTTAGACATTTCTAGAAATCTTGCCAAAGAAAGCGCTAATTTTAAAGAGACATATCATATGTGTAAAGAAGGGCTACAAGATATTCTCAAACGGGTTCAAGATCATAAGTTGCTTGCTGGTGAGACATTGGTGCCAAAAAATAAGAAACAAATAAAGAAGATTACTAAAGTAATCATTAAAGACCCAGTGCGTGCTAAAACTAAAAGAAGTGGAAAAAGATTAATTTCTGAAAGGGAAAAGGTTGCTCGTAAGAAAGATAAAAGAAGATGCAACGGATGTGGGAAGTGGGGTCCTGGCCATGATAAACGTAATTGTCCAATATGGAAAAGACTGTAAGTGTTTAATTCGTTTTATTCATTTATATTTGATTGATTCCTTAATTTTATTTGTTAAATTATTATATCCTTATTTTCTTCATTCTTTAAAATGATTTGTTTGCAGAATAAGATCTCCCACGTGCCAAGAACCATCAATGAATGAAGTTGATATGCGTGAAGAACCATCAGATGACGAGGTTAATATGCATGAAGAACCATCAGATGACGAGGTTGATATGCATGAAGAACCATCGGATGACGAGATTGATATGCATGAAGAAACATTAGATGATGAGGCGGAGACGTTAAGTCATGACACACCACTATCTTAATAATGTAATTAATAGCAATTTTTTAATTTACCCATTTACTTGGTAATTATGTAACTATGACTATAAAAAACCATGCATATGAAACACAAGAGTAGTTGATGATTATTTGAATGAAAAAATAAATGGGTATTGTGGTCCTCTTTGGATTGAAAGAATCTACAACATTGAAATGGAAACCCCATGGAAGGAATGAAATCGTGCTTCTTCAATGAATATGTTAAAAGATCAGTAGTGGTCGAGGGGCGAGAGTTGTCTCTCATAACCTTGGAAATTGATATCCACAATTTTTTAGGGAATTGAAAACATATTCCCATACTTAGTAAAACTGCAAACCAGTGTATGACTCACTGTCTTGAAAGTGTGTATTGAATAACTGTGCCCTACTCTCTGGAGTATTCTTCTCTCTGTTACTCGAAACTTGAAACAGAATATATGGCTGATGGACAATGCACTGAAAACTTGTAGTCCATATGCAACAGATCATTGCTTGACTAACTTAGATGCCTGCCTATGATATGGAAAAAAGAGGAGGAAATCTAATGGTTTTTATTCATATTCCTACCTTGTCGATAGCCTCTCTCTGTATCTACATGTAGTGCCAGCGTGGCTGACAGGTGCAAATATTAGATGTTGCATCCAAAAAAAAAATTAAAAAATCTGGTCCATTCACAGGGTGGGCTACAATGTCAGAAAGATGTTTTAAAAAAATAAAAAAAATATCCACCTTTGGCAAAGTACTTATTGATTCGTAAATTTGTTTTGTAAAATGTGGCCCACCTGATGGTTGGACTGACCTAATTCTTGGGGAAATTGCATGTATAATGAGCAGCTTTGTACTGGCTGTGTGGGCCAAGTAAAGCTCTATAGTGATTATTTTATTTTTGAAAGGCTTTGATGCTGTACTCCTGAGGATTGATTAATGAGAGGACAATCTATTGATACTCTTGAGATGCCATTTCATGGGACCTTGAAAGTGGGTTTTGATGGCTATTGGCCAATGTGTGAAAGGTGACCATAGGTGTCATGATATGACCAAGGGCATATTTCTGTCTGCATGTAGCAAACCATATGGATTGGATGAGTTGTGCTATTTATTTTTTAATGGTGCTGTTACTACCATTATCTTCTACCACCCATTTGTAGGTTACCAATGGGATGATTACTATCTTATCTATTACTACAGAGGTAAATTCTGTGGGGCCCACGAAATGAATGGTTTAGATCATAGACTGCTATGTTCAGTGTAGAGACAGCAATTTTAATGCAGCGGTGCAGGTGTGGGACTCAACTTGTAAGTAACCTGGGACAGTATTATCTGCAAGGCTCCATCATGGGATGGGCATGGCCTCATCCTATAGTGAAGATGGACAACTAAAACCAATGACCCGACACTGGCTCCAATTCAAAACCAAAACCGAACAGGGACTTGTGGTCCTCTGTTGTGTGTCACCATCACAATTCTAAAGTCCAATCCGGACCGTCCATTAAACCATAATGGGCCATATTACCATTGCCTAGGTGGCGGCATTTCGAAAGACAGCATATATTGGTTTTTAACCGTCCAAACGTAAGACAGACGACAGACTAGAAAACCAAGTACGCCACACCAAATCTAACTCAAAACCAGTCAATTCCAACTGGTTTTTCAAGCTTAACCTGGTGGGCGGCATGGATTTTTCATACGTCAGCTGAAGTGGGCCCGACCGAGCATCAGCGTAGCTCCCTGCCTGCGTTAAGATACGCGTTTCCGAGAGAAGACCGGACTTCCGTCCGTTGCACGATCATGGCGGTGCTCGGACCGTCCAAAAGATTCAAAGGGGTTGGCCGTTCGTCATCAAGATGTCTGAACGATACGCAAGGTTTGTTTTGTTTTCAATCTGATTCAAAAAATGGATCATGCCGTAATATGGTGTCCTCAACTGGATGGAAGGTGTAGATACAAAACACACATAACGGTATGGCCCACAGAACTTGGTTACGTCAATTGAGAAGGACCGGCGTGCGTCCGAAAAAAACTGCCGCGAGTCTTCTATCCGGAGAGTCTCCTGTTGAACGGCGGATGAATCCTAGCGGTTGTTCGTATCTAACGGCTTTCAATGGAGTTCGTATTTAAGCTCCGTGCGGGACGTCGCGCAGGAGACCGGGACTCTATATATATATATAAACCCATGATCTAAACTTCAATTCCTGGTTTCCAAATTCCTGTTATACAATCATCATCTGAGCCTTTCTTCTATCGATTTGGGTTGGCTTTAAATGGTAGATTGACAAAAAGAAATTATGATTGGCTGCCAACTAGATATTCACCTTCCTCTTTACCAAGGTCTTGGAACCGAAAATGGCAAAGGGTCACATTGATACTAACTCACATGCCAAACATAATTCCAAACTACACAATTAAGACTGCCAACAAGCTACTCGCGTATTGCAGCAACGTTTTAAAACAGCAAAAATGCCCCTATTCCCAATGGAGGTAAACTCCACACTGTTGATGGGGCTGACAGGTACAATCTGACACTGTTGATGGGGTTGAAACCTGTTTTGTACTTTTGTTATAATGAAATTTCAACTAATGAATCTGGCATTTGACAAGACAGATGAGCTAAAATACTATTTTCTAAATTCATTAAAAAAATTGTTAAAAATTATCTTTCTAATTTCTCCCCACTACCTCTGTAAAGTCTCCACCGGCTCTTTTTTCTTCGATCCATCTTCTCCTGACATGATAGAGATGACTTATTTTCTTTCCCTTTCCTGCATATCATAGAAATGGTACAAACATTATAAAGGAAAAGTGATTTAATATTATAAACAGTGGTGATCCAAATATAAGTTACACTACACCAAATCATTTTATGTTATTATGAGCAAGCATGTCCTGACCTGCAGATGCTAAAACATCACATGGGTTGAATCCCAAGCTACCTAGAATGTTTGGGGAAAAGCAAATCCCTAACCTACAACACAATTGGGTTTTTTTTTTTTTTCAAATATAAAAAACTCAAATTCCTAACTAGTTAATCCCCAAATCTTGGAAGCCCTGACAAGCATCAGCCCATAACAGAGAGAGATAGCAGAAAAAAAGATCTAAACAGATTCCAAAGTTAATAACAATAACAAAAAAGAAAGGAAGAACATAAAAAAAAATAAAAAATACTAGTGACCTATTTACAATTTCTCCTTTCTTTGTAGTCTTAAGAAAAATACATATTGGGATTAGACCATAGATCTAAAACTCACTGACTCGACTCAAAACTCAGTTGAGTCAGGTAAACTCAGTGAGATTTACTTATTTTTAATATGATGGCACACCTACTTAGTCTATTACCTTTATTTTAGAGTAGTAGCATCTACCGAGTTATATCCTCATGATGGATGTCTTGGATATTACACCTGTCTGTTTGTCACACTAGCATATGTGTAGCTTGTGCATTAGCTGGTAGAAGTATAAGGAAACATAGTGTGCATCAATCCAAGATAATGCAACATAAGCATTACCTGCATAATAACGACTCTTCAATTCCTCCATGCTTCGAGACGATGAAAACCTATCAGCTATCACTATAAAATGTAAATCGAACCATTCACACAAGTTAAATAACTGATCTGTCTCGTCCTTTGTCCACATCTAAGTAGACAAGTATATATAGGAAAGTGAGATGTTCACTCTACAATCACAACCAAAAAAAAGAAAGAAGGAAGACAATACTCATTGTCATCAGTGATCTAGAATATTTCTTTGTTGGGCCTAACCATAGATGAACCAGCTCTGAAGAATATCATTGATTGGATATTCTAATATGATCATGTGTCACATTGGGGAAAGCTAAACATCAAACAAAAAAAGAAAAAACAACAGGGGAAAGCTACCCTAAAGAAAACAGAGCTTTAATAGTTTTATTAGTAATTGTGGTCTTTATTTTTCTCAAGTTTTTTTTGTATGTTTTGTTGGTATTTATATATTATGAAGTTTGTACATATGTTAGCATATTGTTGCTGAATGTGGCAATCCAGTGCAACTAGAAGATGAGAAATTTGTATCTGAAAATGCTCTCTTTTCCCACTAGGATTTTCTAATCAACAGTTGTAATAGGCCTTACAAAGAAGCATACCAGGGATATTATTCCAATCCTTAAATTTATTTAATTAATTTTAAAAATTAGAGGTTTTGACGTACACCTGAGTATCCTTTCATCTGTCGTCATAAAAGAGCTTGCTTTTAAGCTCTTTTCAAAAACCCTACTTTTTTAAAAGATGGTCCAAAAGCTGTCTTATTTGACTTTAACTAAAGGATGGCTAATCAACCGGTCATTATCTCATAAAAAAATTACTTATCCCTATTTTAAAACAAACTCAATGATTATAACCTACAATATTTAGACTCCACAATCATGCTCGTCTCAAATCTGAAGCATAGGTAAGTCCCACGATTGGAAAAGGTCCACCATTTTCGCCATCTCATTTTAAGCCATGGGCCCAAAATCAAGCAGTTCCAATGCACAATTAGGTCCCATCACAGGAAAAAGTAGGTTGGTAGTTTATCACCATTGAAAATATTAATGGTTCATTTTTTTTAAAGCCATACAAATTGTTGAAACGATATTTTCAACTGTTCAGAAAGTTATTTCCAATGGGCTGAATGTAACCACTAAATTTTTATACCTGATCTAAAATTTCTTTAGCCCCATGACATATGTTCAATATATACATTTATTTGTTATTCTGCCCACCCGAGCTTTGCATCCAAATCATTTCTAAGCCCAAGCCCTAAAATCATATGAGGGAAATGGTGGGTGGCTCAAATTTCTTGCAAAGAACATGGTGGGACCCGTAATTACGGCAAACATCTACCATCATGTAGACACCTTCATAACTAAGATGTTGTGTTCTACATTATGCAATGTAAGTCCAATGAAATGTTACACCAAGGCGAGGCATCAATGGTTATTATGATATGTTAAATCTTAGTGGGGTCTACTTTTGTGATGCTTGTAGCAAATCCAAACCGTCCACCATTTCACCATCTTATTTTAGGGTGTAGGTCAAAAATCTAAGTAGATTTACACAAATGAGTCCCACAACAGACAAAAGTGGTCACTAGCTTACCACCATTAAAACTATCAATGGTCAATTTTTTATGCTTCTAGTCCATTCAAATTGTTAAAATGGCATTTCCAACTGTTCAGAAGGTCATTCACAATAACCACTTGATTTTTTTATTTTTATTTTCAATAATCTAAAATTTCTATAGCCCCTGACAATTTGTGCATTCAATATGCACTTTTACATTCTGTGTGGCCCACTTGAGCTTTGTATTCAGATCATTTTTTGGTCCAAGCCGTAAAATCACATGAGGGAAATAGTGGACGGCTTGGATTTTTCTCCAACAAATTGTCGGGCTCCATGATCACCATGACCATCTCCCATTGAAATTAGATGTGGGGTCAGATATGTGGCAAGACATCAGTTGTTATCAAATCTTAGCAGGACCCACTTCCTTTGTCCCCATCTAAAGATCTTTTCAAATTGTATTGTGCTCTCTCAGTGAATGCTATGAACTTAAGAAATGCTCTTACCTTAACCTCTAATGGGTAGGATGAATTCTAATATTTTATTTTGTTAATTGGTTTCAGTTGATTAAACTATTCACTTTTCATGGATTTGAGCTGGTTATTTGAAATATATGAAGGGTTGACTAAACTAGTCTTTTCTTGGATTGAATTTGGTTGTTTGTAATATATGTAGGAAGGGCTCAAAAGAGGGTTGAACAAGAGCAAGTAGCCAATACAAGGCAATGCATAGCCAACAGTTGAAGTTCCAGGTAATTTCTGTTGAAGTGAATTTTTGTTGCAGTAGGCCACTTGGGTCATTTCCTCTTTTATTGAATTGAGTTGTTACCAATTTTGTGAATAGGATCCTTATCAAACAATAGTGTGAATTATTTTTTGAATGACTATCAGGTGCAAGATTAAAAAATTTTTAATAATAATTTATCGATATATATATATATATATATATATATATATATATATATATATACACACACACACACACACACACAGAGATATTTTAGCGACGGACCAAATCCATCTTTACTAGGGGTGTACACAAACTAGGCCAGCCCGATTAGCCCGCTCGACCCGGCCCGAAAAAGCTCGACTCGGCCTGACTCGGAACTGAGTTCCGGGTCAGGACGGGTCAATTTTCAAAGCCCGTTTTGAGTTCAAGCCGAGTTCGGATCTCGACCTGGTTCAGCCCGACTCGGCCCGAAGCCCGACTCACCGACCCGACTGCCCGACCCGACCCTACCGAAAAAATTTGCATTATTGCATGCATTGAGTAGCTGTTTTCCACACATACAAACTTGACTTTAGAAGTTCTTAAAAATGCGAACTGTATAGTCATAACTGAATTTAAAAAAAAGTGGACAAGCTAGATGGGCACTAAAATTACCATATGAATTTATTTTTTTTGAATATTTCCTCATTTAGGATATTCATGCATATCTTTTGGAAATAGATCCATCTAAGCTTAATTAAAATTTCAATGAAGAAGTAAAAAAGGACTTTAGAAAAATTCAAGGAAAAAGACTTGATTGCAAGCACATCTATGTTGACCTTTATATAAGAAGATTTCATTAAGATCTTTGAAGGTTATAAAACCTCTAAGGAAATAATAGAGAATTACTTAGGCCAAGGATTTTATTAGTTAATGACAATGAAATTCTTGAGCACATGCAAGTGTCATTTATTTTGAATAGTTTACAACTTCATAAAAAATAGTTGTGATAGTCCTAGGTTGAAAGCAAAATTCTTAAACCTAACCAACCTTTCTCTTCAACTAGCTTTGGCAAGGAGTTTATTATCGTGGAACATGTATGACATCCGAACTATCCAACAGGTGCATCCTACCACCATGATTAGACGACTCAAAAGTGAGGTCTATCTAATTATATGGCACACACCTTAGAAATTTTTGTAGATCACTCAAAAGTAACGTTCGAAACTGGCCCGAACTCAGGTTCGAAACTGGCCCGAACTTGAAGGTTCGAATCGGCCCGAACTCGCCCGAATCCCGCCTCAGTCTTGCCGAATCGGGAGATGTTGGCCCGGTGACCAGGCCCGGTCCGGCTCGGACCTGGTGCGGCAGTTGAACGGGCCTGGACGGGCTGAGGCCAGTTCGACTCGGCCCGACCCGTGTACACCCCTAATCTTTACACTCTGAACATTGAAAATAATGACGGATTTGAGGTCTGTCGCTTACTTATATTAGCGACTTACCTTATCCGTTGCTAATTTCTAATCGTTAAATTTAACGATGGATTTGAGGTCCGTCGCTTACTAATATTAGCAACGGACCTTATCCGTCGCTAATGTTTTTAGTGACGACTAATTTCTTGAATTTTATCGACGGATTTTTTATTTTTTACTACGATTTTATCCGTCACTATTATGAGATGGACCTTATCTGTTGCAGATTAAACGACGGATAAAATCCGTCGTAAAACCAAAAACGACCCACTAAACAGCGACGGACCACGCGATGGACAAAGTCGTCGTTTATTTGGTTTTACGACGGATTTGGTCTATCACAAATCAGCGATTTGGGCATAGTGACATATTGACCTTGATACACAGATTAGGTGAGACGACCGATCCAGCCATGTGGGCGCGGTCCTAATCTAGCGGCCCACCTGACGCAGGGATGGACATGATGAGGTCGATCAGAGTCTTACTCAAGGAGATAACTACCCCATATCAAAGGAGCTTACCAAGACTCATTAATGAGATTTTTCGAATTCATAAGGACAAAATATAAATAAATTCTAAAAAATTCTAAATTTGATTGATAGATGATAAAAATGAATTTACATGCCTTTAAATAGTGATATATACCAAACCTTTTTTTTTTTTTTTTTTTTTTTTTTTTTTTTTTTTTTTTTTTTTTAACATGCACACACACCCCCACACACCCACGCTAGTGGAATTTCACCACCTATGGGTACTCGAACCCTTGACCAGGAGTTGAAACTCCTGAGAGTCTACCACCCGAGCAAGAGTAAGGAACCAATAGTGATACCAAACCTAAGAAGAAGTTTCATATTCAAACTCCAACTCGAACTCCTAAAATTCGAGACTTCTATAAATAGTAAACTTACTATTTATAGATAGTCATGATTCCTACTAGACTTCATAGTTTTTTTTTGTCAAAAATAGCTAGTGTCCTAATTGGCTGTTATTTTCCTAATTTTTCTAAGCCTTTTTTCATGTTGGATGCAACTCTTAGTTATAATCAAACTAGAACTTATTATAAATGATAAAATGAAAATAAAATGGATTTTCGAACCTATGACGAAATCTCACAAATTTGGCATGGGCAACCCGGCATTGCGGGTTGGGTGGCTAAATTAGCTTCTCATACCCAAAATCATATATGATGGTATGTTGAATGACTTATCCTGATTTGTGAAATATGATTGTTTTAGGGTTCCGACGGTCCGATCACTTCCGCCTCCGATTGGACCTCCTCAATTCCATCTTGGACATGAAAGTGTCCGGGACCCGTTCTACATCACCACCTTGATGTATGTGTTATAATCCACGCGGTCCATCATTTGCAAGCTCATTTTTTGGTGAGACCCTAGAAACGAATATATATATATATATATATATATATATATATATATATATATATATATATATATATATATATATATATATATATATCAACCGGATTACATAGTAAAAAATGGTCATTGAACGCCCACCATTAAAACTTTAAAGTGTCCACTGCAATCTTTATTTTCCATATAATCTATTAATATGGTCACACAGACATGGATGAAGGAAGAACACAATTAGTAGATTGATCTAATACTTTTGTGGGCCCCTAAGAAGTTTTTATTGGTGGAAATTTAATCTTTATCATGTGGTCCACCTAAGATATGTATTTGCTTTATTTTTGGGCCCATGTCATAAAATAAGTTGGAAAAATTGATAGACGGCGTGGATTTACAACACATCCATCCAATTGGGCTCCAAAGTGAGGGCCACACCCACTTAGTGGATCCGCACATATAAGTGTTCATTAACCTCGCCATTTGTCTTCACATACATAGTGTTGATAAAACACATACATCATGGTAGGGCCCACATAGGGCCGTGGCAACATCGCTGGCCACCTATTTGGTTCCAAGGATTAAATGGTATAGAATTAGCATCATTATTTCACAATGATTGCATGTATGAAAATACCATGGCATTAATTTGATGGATCGAAATCTTCCTTGATAAATGCACGGTATAAAGTGAAACTTGCATTTGGCGCATCATGGAATTCTAATCAATGAATTAAATTTACACCACCAGGTTACCTGTACACATATGCAGTGATAGATTGTGAAAGCTAAGGTTGTGAATGTTTCTTATGACAAAAACATTTCACATTCAATTATCAAGAGGTCCACACATGTATGAGAAAAGGGATCATAAGAGAACATTCAGTTCATTTGTCCGTTTGACATGATGAGTGGACCTCACATTCATCAATAAGTATCTTGAGATATAAAGGTCTATGATGTTCCACATGTGTGCTACAACGCTATTAGTGGGATCACAGTGGTATGTATGGATGTACATATGCAAATAGCACTTTAGGCCAGGCATTTGTTTAATCACGGTGGGAAAAGTGTCGGTGTCTGTTACAAAGGATTGGCATCAAGTCCTGTCCAGCCAAGATGTGCAATATATATAATGCCGACACATTGACCTCAAAACGCTGGTTAGGTGCGACTAGAGATCAAGTCAAGTGTGCATGGCCCTGCTCTTGGGGCCCACTTATAAGTATGTGTTGTATATCCCACCGTCCATCAGTTTTCCCAGCTCATTTTATGAAACGGCCCCAAAAATACTCTAAAATGAACCAGATACGAATCTCAACTAAAGTACATTGCAGTAAACAGTGGTCATTGAATGCCCACCATTAAAACTTTCTAAGGTAAAACAATAATATTTATTTTTGGGACAAAGTTGTAACCTTTGTAAAGGAAAAAAACACAAATAACAGATTGATTCAAGGCTTTTGTGACACCCAATTAGTTTTCAACAGTAGAAATTTAACCCCTATGGTGTGGTCCAACTAAGATCTGTATTTTCCCCACTTTTGGGTCCATGCCTTAAAATAAACTGGCAAAACTGATATAGAACACATGCATCAGGATTAGACCCACAGTGAGGGCTGCACCCACCTAGATGGATCCGCACCTAATGGGGATCATTAGTCGGAATGAATCTTCACAAGAGTTGTTAAGGGAGGGTAAAATTGTCATAATACTTTTAATTTTTTTAAAGTAGGTATTGGCTAGAGAAAACGACTTTATGCTCTTGGTAGCGTAGGGTGGACGATACTCAGCATTTAGAAATTACTTGAATATTGTATACATAGCATATTATAATTCAAATTAAACTGTCCATATTATATATAATAGCTTAATTTTATTATGAATTCAAAATTACTTTTATTTGATTATCTGACTATTAAATTAATAGATAATAATTAGACCACTGAAAATGAAAAATATTATACCTTATTTCAAAAAACAAGTGTCCATAAATTAGAGGTTAGGTTCTGTAGGTTACCACATGCCACGTGTACCATTTTCAAGTGAATGAGTATAAAGTGTCTCAGGGAGTCCAAGTACCAAATGATTTTCAAAAAGAAATTTCAAGCCATCTGATTTGACCTCCTACATTCGGTCGTTGAAATTGTAAATTGAGATGGGCAGGAATTAATTTGGAATGAAAAATGTTATTTGCCCACGGGTGATGTAGAGCAGGTCGCTGACAGTTTCACGTGTAAGTTTGTTTAAAGAAGGCTCAATCCGAGGCCAAAATGGTCCAGATTGTCAGAATCTTAAAACAGGCACATATCTAGTAACTGGAATGAGCTATTGGACTTAACAAATATCATCTCGATCCAAAACTTTATGGTCCCTAAGAATTTTTCAATGGTAAGAATTTAATCCACACCATGTGGTCCATTTGAGTCTTGTATCTTAGCTATTTTTGGTATCACAATCTAAAATAATATGGAAAAATCGATGAACAGTGTGGATAAAATTCATATATCACAGTGGCTCCTGGTGGCCCTAGGAGCCTCCGCCTGTCTAGATGGGGGTAGTACCTAATCCGCGGACTTTGAAGTGCTTGTGTCATTCCTGCCAACCGCTTAGATGTTAGGAGATGCATGCCCAGTAATTTTAATTGAAGCCCACTTAATCAGTCGGCCCATGCAATTTAGAGACGATTTGGTGGGCCTCACTTTAATTGGTCTAGCCTAAAATGTTTGACCAGTCCAGCCACGGCCCACTGTATGAATGTTCAGATTATGTTGTGGTCTATAGGTGGGCCTAAGAACTTGGGTTAACAACAGGATGAGCTAGACTGTTGTGGGTCAAATTCTGGCCTGATACAGGTGGGCCCAGTTTTATATTAGAGGCCTGTGTTCTTGTATGGGCCTGATTTTGAAGCCTGGCCTGTAATAGGGTCAGGTATCAGCCTGAATCAACAAGGGGCTCGTGACTGGATGCTTGGAAGAATTGTCTTGAGGCCCAACCCGAACATCGGCAGGCCTGTTTATCATGGTTTTAAGACCCTGATAAGCCTGGATTGACTCAAATCAGACTTGTTTAGACTTGATATGACGAATCTCCCCAACTCAGGTGAGTCAGGCCGGTTCATCCCCCACTAGAGTGAGTTGGGCTGATCAGCCCTGACTTGGATGAGTCCCAATACGACTCTGAATTGAATGAGTCGGTCCAAGTCGCCAGTATTTTAATCACACCGTTTATGCTAGTAACGGGTAGGTTTGAGCCTAAGTTATAGGCAGGACGTTGGGCTGGGATGACCATCTCCCAGCCCAGACTGGGTGGGCCCATTGCCACCCCTACCAATCACCAGCCTTTAGAAAAGCATTTGAGAAGGGAAATAATTAATGCAATTGCCTCATACGTGGAAACTAGGAACGCGTGTTCAAGACTTGAGCCGCTTATTCGACTATCTCCATTGGGTATATTCCATATCTGAAAAATAAGCCCAATCTAATCATTAAGTGGTCCACACCTGGTATTGGACCCGCTGTTCAATTTTTTTAAACCGTTCATTTATTTTGTACACGTGTATTCTACCTGATGATCAATAATATCAGTTTATTTTGAACATGATAAACAGTCTAGATCAATGGATTAGACTAAGTGTCCCAAAGCAACGAGGAGAACTATAACTTAAATAGTTCTATGAAGCATCTCTTATCGTATTTCCAACTATAAGGGACTCAACTGAGATGGGTATTGTGTTGATGTGGAAAAGCTCCGTGGGCCCCACCATAATATATGTGTTATATCTAAATTGTCCATGCATTTTTCCAGATCAGTGAGGCAGATTCAAAGGTCAGGTGGGCCACACCATAGAAATCAGTGGGGTACAATGATGCCAACTGTAGTTTAAACGGAGGGGTTCGTTGTTTTTTTTTTTTTTTTCGTAGATGTTGTGAGGCCAGTAACAGGTAGAACCGTAACCATGCAATGGTTCAAAAATCAAGCAAGTCCCCTCTCCATGATGGTAGCACATTGACATTGAATATAGGTTCTGGTCTTCTTTTTTTTACATATTTGTCCATTCTGTCAGACACGCCTTGATTCTTAATAAGGGCCACCTGATTAGTGGATCTAGCAATTAATGTATACTGTAAATAGTAGGGCTGGCCTGTCAGGTTCCCTGGCTTGGCCTACTTTGGGCTAGACATGGTCTGGGAAATGTGACTCAATAGCCAAGCTCGAGCTTAAAACTGAAGTCTATTTATTAATTAAGTTGGGCAAAACTAGTAGGAACCCGCTGTTGTGGGTGCTACACGTCTAGGTCTGCATGAGCCGCTCCCCATATCACGGTTTGTGGTTGTAGAAGATTGATGATGTTCTCCTACTAATTATTTTCCTCATGCCAACACTGGATCCTATGTGGGACCCGTCATGGGGGGTCGAGTCGAAAGATATGACCGAGTAGGAACTCTTGCAAGTTGTGTTTCTATCCTACCTGCCAATTAAATTGTTTCATCCACGTTCCCGACTGGGTGCATCTAAACTCGATCCTAAATTGTCGATCGTTAACTCTCTTATAAATCGTGTCACCTTATGTGACTCAAATTCTAACATATCGTTTCGTGTTGTGAACTGCTAGAATTCTTCAGTGTAATCTGTAACGGTTCGATTTCCTTGCTGGTAATTCTGGTATTGTTGGAATAATATTTGCTCGTAATCACTGAGGAGGAATCGCGTTTGAAGAGTGCGTCTCATCCGTGACCATGATGAGATGAGCGGCTTGTTCTGACGGGCATGTGAGAGTTGTAATTTCTCTCACCATGCAGAAACACCATATTTTAATTTAATGTAATCAAAATATCTCTTTACTTCGGCTACCCAATCGAGGAAATCTTCTATGCGTAATAAACCATTAGAACTACGAAATTCAACATTACCTCGATAGTATCTTTCAGCACGATTTACATGATTGTCTAAACACTTTTCATGTTGGACACAACTCCTAAAGCCCAACGGATGAAGATTTATAATCAAACTAAAACTTACTAAAAATAGTAAAAACGGAAATAGATATGGAATTTGACCGCGGATATGATGGAATCTCACAAATTCCACATGGGTAACCAGCATAGCTGAGTTGGTTGGCTAAAGTAGCTTGTCCTACCCCAAAATCATATATGGTACGTTGAGTAACTTATTCCGGTTTGCGAGATATGTCTGTTTTAAGATTCTGACGGTCTCGATGACTTCCTCCTTTAATCAGGTATTATTTGGTCCATCTTAGTCATGAAAGTATCTGTGACTCGCTCTACATCACCTGGGCGAGTCCCAATATGACTATTAACTGAATGACTCGGTCCAAGTCGCCAGTCTTTTAATCACACCCTTTATGCTGGTAACGAGTAGGTTTGGGCGTGAGTTCTGGGTAGGACGTTGATCTGGGATGACCATCTCCCAGCCCAGACTGGGTGGGGCTCATTACCACCCCTACCAATCACGAGCCTTTAGAAAAGCATATGGGAAGGGAAATGCTTAGTGCAGTTGCCTCATACACGGTCGGTATTGTGTTGATGTGGCAAAGTTCTATAGGCCCCACAATGATATATGTGTTATTACCACATCGTCCATTCATTTTTTTTTATATCATTTTAAGCCATGAACCCAAAAGTGAAGCAGATATAATGGTCAAATTGGGTTTAGGCTATGCATACAGGCCCTAGCTTTTGGTTTTCAAAAATACATTCAAAAGATACTCTCTTAAAAAAAAAAAATAATAATAATAATAATAATGTATTTTATTTTATATTTAATAACTAGTTTAGATTACACAACTTATTAAGCAACTAATAGTAATTAACAATCTTCTAAATTATTATTCTAATTTTAGAGGTGGTAAGTAGGTTCGATCCTAGGCTAAGGTTGGGCTTCGGTTTGGCTTTTATTAACTTACAGTGCTGGGCTCAAGGCTGTACATTTTGGCCTGTCATGAGGTTATGCCGAGCTTGGGCATAAGTCCTATCATGTGGGCCGGGCTTGGGCTTAAGTCCTACTATGTGGCCAGGCTTGGACACAACAGAATGATTTCAAATCCAGGGGTTACAAATCTACGCTCCCAAATAAGCCATAAATCTTACTAACATTTTTAAACCACATGAAAGGGATTAATATATGATATGATATTAAGTTAAACCAATCTTGATAAAGTCTTGAATTGATGATGGATGAATTGAATTCAATAAGCCCATCAATATTCCCAGCACTCATCACGGTTCGGATTTTAATGATGGGTGTACGCGATATGACCCATCTGAGTTTTCATATAGCCAGATTTTTTTAAGAAAAAGGCTCACGTCAAGGAATGCACATGATAGACAAATTGGATGTCATGCGCCCATCACGATGGCCCCACACAAAGGTGCATGTGTATTAAACATTATACTCTGCCAAGTATCAAACAATTGGCTTGTAAACTCTTTTACCTATAAAGTCAATCATAGCATTTTATTTTTTTGATTTTTTGAAAAGAAAAAAAAAAAAGGTTTCACCGTTGGAGTACACAACGGCATGATTTTTAGATATCATTTTAGGACATTATACTAAAACTAAGGTGTATACAAAACTCAAATAGGCCACACGAGAGGAAACAGTGGGGATTCAGCGTCCACCGTTGAAATATTTATATGGCCACAAAAGTTTTGCATCGGTCTAATATTTTGGCGTTTTCACTTCATCCTAGTAAAAATGACCTTATAAACAATATGGATGGCACATAAACATTAAGACGCTTAGGAAAGCTTCAACTATAGGAATTTCTTTCTCCACTGTTTCATCTTGTATGGCCCAGTTGAGTTTTTGATCATCCTAATTTTTGGTTACATGTCTTAAAATGAGCTCTAAAAATGGATGAATGGATTGGAATTCTTATAAACATCATGGTGGACCCCACCATACATCCCAGCGCTAGAACTTCATGTAAAAGGCTTTTCCTAGTGAATCCGCATCCACGCTTTTCATTGGAAACGGACGGGCTACTCCCCTGCCACTCGGTGCTATGTGGGCCCACCATGATGTATGTGTTTCATCCATGCTGTCCATTTATTTTTCTAGATTATTTTATGGACCGAGACCAAAAATGAGGTATAACCCAATCTTAAGTGGACCACATTACATGAAACAGTGTTGAATGAACGTTGACCCTTAAAAACTTTTTGGGGGCCATAAAAGTTTTGGATCAAGCTGATCTTTGTTTTTTCCCTTCATCTGGGTCTTTATGACTAAACCAATAGATTGGATGTCAAATAAACAGTACAGTGGGCCTTAGGAGGACTTTAATAATGGATATCCAATCATCATTGTTTTCCTGTGGTGTGGTCCATATGAGATTTATATCCCTCTCATTTTTGGGATCAACCCCTAAAATTATATGTAAAAATAGATTAACGGAATGGATGAAACACATACATCGTGGTGGGGCCCCAGAGAGTCTGACCACCACCACCACCACCGAGTGGTGGTGGGGGAAGTAGCCAATCCGCTTTCATTTCCATTTAGGATTCAGTGCCACATTGAGCAGTGGGACTCGCTATTGAAGTGATGTCACCTATTTATATGGGTCCCACTATGATATATGTTTTGTATCCACACCGTTCATCCATTTGGAGAGATCATTTTAGGGTATGAGCCAATGAATGAATCAGATCCAAAACTCGAGTGGACCCTGCCACAGAAAATAGTGGAGAGAGTCACGCCCACCATTTATTACAACTGAAGCCAATCCAAACCTCGTCACTTTGTCTACTGAACCCCGTCACTTTGTACTTCAACTCCGTCACTTTATCTACTGAACCCTGTCACTTTGTTTTGCAACCTCGTCACTTTGTCTAGTGAACCCCGTCGCTTTGTACTACAACCCCGTCACTTTGTCTACTGAACCCTGTCACTTTGTACTACAACTCCGTTACTTTGTCTACTGAATTCCGTCACTTTGTACTGCAACATCGTCACATTATCTACTATACCTCGTCACTTTGTGCTACAACCTCGTCACTTTGTCTCATGTACTTCACATTACTTTGTCTTTTGCAACCTCGTCACTTTGTTTAGTGAACCCCGTCACTTTGTACTGTAACCCTGTCACTTTGTACTGCAACCCCGTCACTTTGTTTACTGAACCCCGTCACTTTGTACCACAACCTCGTCACTTTGTCTACTGTACCCCGTTATTATGTGTTGCAATCTCGTTACTTTGTCGAGTGAACCCCGTCACTTTGTACTACAACCTTGTCACTTTTTCTATTGAACTTCGTTACTTTGTACTGCAACCTCGTCACTTTGTCTCATCGTACCCGTCACTTTTTGTATCGCAACCCCATCACTTTGTCCTCTCGAACCCCGTCACTTTTGTACTATAACCTCGTCACTTTGTCTAGTGAACCCCGTCACTTTGTACTACAACCTCGTCACTTTGTCTGGTGAACCCCGTCACTTTGTACTACAATCCCGTCACTTTGTCTAGTGAACCCCATCACTTTGTACTGCAACCCCGTCACTTTGTCTACCGAACCCCATCACTTTGTATTGCAACATTGTTACTTTGTCTACTATACCTATCACTTTGTTTACTGAACCCCATCACTTTGTACTATAACATCGTTACTTTGTTTACTATACCTAGTCACTTTGTGCTGCAACCTCGTCACTTTGTGAAGTACCCCGTCACTTTGTGATGGGGATTTACTAGACAAAGTGATGGGGTTAAGTAGGGTTACTGGACAAAGTGATGGGGTTAAATATGGTTACTGGACAAAGTGACGGGGTACAGTAGACAAAGTGACAAGGTTGCAGCACAAAGTGACTGGGTATAGTAGACAAAGTCACGATGTTGCAATACAAAGTGATGAGGTTCAGTAGACAAAGTGACGAGGTTGCAGTAAAAAGTGACGGAGTTCACTAGAAGTGACGGGGTTGCAGTACAAAGTGATAGGGTTCACTAGACAAAGTGACGGTTCAAGATACAAAGTGACTGGGTTCAAAGACAAAGTGACGGGGTACAGTAGACAAAGTGACGAGGTTGCAGTATAAAGTAACGGGGTTTAGTAGACAAAGTGACGGGATTCACTAGACAAAGTAACGAGATTGCAGATAAAGTGACGGGGTACAGTAGACAAAGTGACGAGGTTGTAACATAAAGTGACGAGGTACAATAGATAAAGTGACAATGTTAAAGAAAGTGACGGAGTTCAATAGACAAAGTGATCGGGTCATAAAGACAAAGTGACGGGGTTTACTAGACAAAGTGACGAGGTTAAAGACAAAGTGATGGGGTTTAGTAGACAAAGTGAAGGTCACAGGCAGATTCAAAGTGATGGGGTTGATAGATGGGACAAAGTGACGAGGTTTGGATTGGATTCGGCTTGTAATAAATGGTGGGCGTGACTCTCTCCATTGTTTTTCGTGGTGGGGTCCACTCGAGTTTTGAATCTGATTCATTCTTTGGCTCATGCCCTAAAATGATCTCTCCAAATGGATGGACGATGTGGATACAAAACATACATTATAGTGGGACCCATATAAATGGGTGACATCACTTCCCTATCATGATGTATGTGTTTCATCCATTCCGTTAATCTATTTTTAGATATAATTTTAGGAGTTGATCCCAAAAGTGAGAGGGATATAAATCTCATATGGACCACACCACAGGAAAACAATGGTGATTGGATATCCATCATTAAAGTCCTCCTAAGGCTCATCGTACTATTTATTTGACATCCGATCCGTTGGTTTGGTCATAAAGACCCAGGTGAAGGAAAAAATCAAAGATTAGCTTGATCCAAAACTTTTATGGTCCCCAAAAAGTTTTTAATGGTCAACGTTCATTCAACATTGTTTCATGTAATGTGGTCCACTTGAGATTGGGTTATACCTCATTTTTGGTCTCGGACCATAAAATGATCTAGAAAAATAAATGGACAGCATGGATGAAACACATACATCATAGTGGGCCCACATAGTACTGAGTGGCATGGGAGTAGCTAGTCTGTTTCCAATGGAAACTGTGGACGTGGATTCACCGGGGAAAGCCTTTTGCATGAAGTTCCAGCACTGTGATGTATGGTGGGGTCCACCATAATGTTTATAAGAATTTCAATCAATTCATCTATTTTTAGAGCTCATTTTAAGACATGTAACCAAAAATTAGGATGATCAAAAACTCAACTGGGCCATACAAGATGAAACAATGGAGAAAGAAATTCCTACAGTTGAAGCTTTCCTAGGCGTCTTAATGTTTATGTGCCATCCATATTGTTTATAAGGTCATTTTTACTAGGATGAAGTGAAAACACCAAAATATTAGACCGATGCAAAACTTTCGTGGCCATATAAATATTTCAACGGTGGACGCTAAATCCCCACTGTTTCTTCTCGTGTGGCCCATTTGAGTTTTGTATACACCTTAGTTTTAGTATAATGTCCTAAAATGATATCTAAAAATGGATGAACGGGTTGGATTTATCACAAACATCGCAATGGGCCCATCCAAAATCCTTGCCCAAAATCTTACTATAAAAAGGCTTTGGCAGGAAATCCACGTCCCGTTCGGATTGTGTACTAGTCTTATCGTACTGAGTAAACTCTATTGGGCCCACTGTGAACTCATGTGGTTTATCCATGCCGTCCATCCATTTTTTCAGATCATTTTAGGGGTTGAGCCCAAAACTAAAGTATAACAAAAGCTCAAGTAGACCATACCAAATGAAACGTTGGAAGTATTGATTTTAACCATTGAAATGTTTCTAAGCCCCCAATGATGTTTATTTTTCATCCAAATTATTCATAAGATCACAAAGATATGGATGAATGGAAAAAACAAATATCATCTTGATATAAAACTTCTGCGGCCCCCAACAACTTTTCAACTGTAGAATTCAATTCACACTATTTCAGGTGGTGTGGTCCACTTGATCTTTGAATATGATTAATTTTTGTTGTAAAGCCCTAAAATTATATGATAAAAGAGCTGGATGGCATTGATACAATGCAGGAATAACAATAACGGTGCTCCACAGACTTTACCCATTACGTTTTACTGTACTGAGGTAGTCTGTGCGCAAACCGCTTCCGTTAGTCTCCGTTATAGTTCTTATTAAATATACTTTTTAAAATATATTTAAAAAATTCATGACGTGGCACTTATAGTGACGCGGACCAATGAAAACGCTGGAGGCAGGGAGTTCCTGCCTCCGGGAGGCAGAGGATCCGCACTCTCAGTGTAAACACTTCACATATGATGTCTTTCATTTAAACACATCCTGTGAAAGGAAAGTACTTAAAGTATTTACATCTTAATCATTTTATAGGCATCCAAATGTCCTCAAAAAATAAGAGAGGGAATTATTTTTTTTTCTATAAAAACAATTTCTTGGATAATGCTTTCCACCAAAAAGTAAACTCCCACTCAAAGGAAAGCATCATTTTCTTGAAAAGTATTTTTCACTGGAATACTTTCCAAACTCTCATACAGGCTGCTCTCTTTAACATAGAAAAGTTTTCCTTTTTTGAATAATAATTTACACCTTCTAGAAATCCTTGTTTCCAAAATCCATATAAATGATAGTAGATTTTGCCTTTGTACTTCTGGTGGAAAAATTTTACCATATCTCACTATCGTATTAAAAAAGTAGAGGAGAAAGTTTCTCTTTTTAGAGGTACTACAATTATGATTATATTTTCATTTTGTACAATTGCAGATCATGGATGTTTAATCAAAATTGTTACTATGATGGGCCTCATTTTGGATTGGCAATATGAAAATGGCCCAGGTTGTAGGATTCTACCTATAGAGTATTTCTCTTCTCCTAAAAAAGAAAAAAAAATTTCAACCAGTTTGAATTTTCTTCCTTAACATTCTATTTGTTGGGCTACCATTAAGGGTTAGGAATTTCCATCTCTAAATTTCTTTGGTACATGGGCCATCAATGTCAATGGCTTGGATCATAGAAATAGTATGAAAGCTCAAGCCAAAAATGGTAGTGTACAAACATTCAGGCCCGCCAAGCATTGTATCGTTCCTAGTATTTTGTGTAACAAGGGTTAAAAGTATTGTTGGAAGCAGATGGAATCAAATCATCGTAACTATACATATTCACAGCAAACCACACAGTATGCTGAAACCAATCTTCAATCTTTTTGAACATGACCAGAAACATGGCATGTATCTCTTGCTCAAATGAATCGAATAGTGGGAACCATTGTAGATGAGTATGTAATCAAATAAAATTTATCAAAACAATCCCACACCAAGTATTTAAATCAATACTCAATACTTTTTTACAACATTTTTTTCTCTACTATATATAATAATATATAATATGAGTTGTTTTAATGCACAAATAATAAGCACGAGAAATCTTACTTTTTAAGGATAGTGGTGCTCCCTGTGTCCGGCAATCCCCTTTAGCTTTATTCGAACTGTGGCAGTATTGTTGGAAGGAACCAAATACAACAACATCGTTGTGATCTTTAGCGCTAATTTAATCCACCATAGCGATAGCCAAAAAACTTCTAAGATTCGAGCGGGCCCACCTCAGATGTGTACTCAACTCTAGTTTCATTACCAAATGGAGAAAGAAACTATAGGAGACTTTAACTGCACAATCATTTGAAAGATGACAGAGATAGAGAGGTGAGTTTGCATAGAAAAAAAAAAGGTATTTGGGTCATTTGTGAGTGAGGCTGAGTGTGCAAGATGCTGGCATGTGCGGCCGCATTTAGTGGTATGGATGGAAAGGCTTTATTTGTAGGCCAATAGAGCTTCATTGATTATACATTGACAAACATATACATAGGAAATCATTTGTAATGGCCATATAATGGGAGGCATCTATTTTTGTGGGCCCCACGTATAACTATCAAGTAGTCTCAGGTTAGAAATAAACAACAGGAAAAAGTGAATGTTTCATTGCTAAAAACTTATCGGCGATCGGGATCTCAGCATCATCAAGGACATTCATGTATCTTGGTGTCCCTATTTTCCAAGGAAGATCTAGAGGTCAGTATTTCGAGCCGATGTTGGATAAAATAAAATACATAGTGGCTGGATGGAAAGAGAGATGGATGTCTTCTTGGCTTTATAAAGCCTTAGAACCGTACACACCACAAGTTTGTTGGCTTTACAAAACCTTAGAACCGTACACACCACAAAGATGTAAAACTAATTTAACTTGCTTTTCACTTGCTGCACTAATGCTGTAATCGGATACACATTGTGCCTTTTATAGGCTTTTTCACCAACTGTGAAATGACTATAATACCCTCACTACATTTACTCTAGCTTTTTCAAACGTTTGGAAATCCACCAGCCATAACGTGTGCAAAATGTGGAAATAGCCATAACGTGTGGCTGTTTCAAATACCATGAAAATTCTAGACGTTGCTGGAGTATCTGAACCGTCATTTGGTTTGGACGTTTCAACACTCCCCTTCAAACCAAAATAGGCTTCATTCCAAGCATCGATCTTAGTCGTCTGAATGCATCTGTCGATAGTGTCTTAGTGAAAATATCTGTCACCTGTTCAGTAGTATGACAATATTCCAATTTCACCATTTTCTGCTTTACTTGATCTCTTAAGAAGTGATACTTGTATCGATGTGCTTGCTCTTCCATGCTGCACCGCATTTTTGGCAAGTTCGATTGCCGACTTGTTATCCACATATATAACGGTGGATTCCTCATGTGGATGTTTCAAACTTTTTAGCATGTTCTTCAACCATATTGCTTCACAGTTGGACGACAATGCCACGCTACTGCTTCACATGTGGACAAAGCAACAACACTTTGCTTCTTTGAGTTCCATGTGAAAGTAGTCGATCCAAGATAGAATACATAGCCAGTGGTGCTCTTTCTTTCATCTTGGTCACCTCCCCAATCACTGTCTGAGTATCCATACAACATTACTTCATCATCGTATGGATAGAAAAAGACCGAATTCCATTGTTCCTTTGATGTACCGAGGATTCTTTTGCAGGCTAGCCAGTGTGATTCTTTTGGCACTTCCATGTACCTACTTAGAAGCCCAACACTGTAGACGATATTCGGCCTTATAATTGTGAGGTACCTTAGGCTTCCAATTAGACTCTTGAACATAGTCGAGTCAACGCTTCTTCCTTCTCCGTCCTTTGTCAGTTTTAAGCCCGTTGCTACAGGCATGTTTATGGCATTGCAATTGGCCATCTTGAGCTTTTCAAGTAATTCCTTGACATATTTCTTCTGAGATATATAGATGCCACCATGTTGTTGTTTCACTTCAATGCCTAGAAAAAAGGACATTAGACCTCCGTCGGTCATCTCGAACTCCTTAAACATGACCTTCTTGAATTCATCAAACATCGGTCGGTTGTTTCCTGTAAACAGCAAATCATCAACATACAAGCATGCTATAAGCATATCGCCATGAGCATTCTTCTTGATGTAAACTGCATGCTCACATGGACATTAAGCGAAGCCATTCTCTTGAAGATAGTTGTCGATACGTGCATTCCAAGCACGTGAAGCTTGCTTCAACCCATAGAGGGCTTTCTTTAGTCGATACACCTTGTGTTCCTCCCCTTGCATAATAAAGCCTTCAGGCTGGTCAACATAAAAATTCCATTCAGGAATGCAGATTTCACATCCAGTTGGTAGATCATCTAACTGTGATGGGCTACAAGGGAGATAATCATCTTCACAGTGTCAAAGCGAGCAACAAGAGCGAAGACTTCTTCATAGTCCACCCCGTACTTCTGTTTGTAACCCTTTGCTATGAGTCTTGTCTTGTAGCAATCGATCTCACCATCAGCATTTCGCTTGATCTTGTACACCCATTTGAGACCAATGGTCCTTTGGCCTTTAGGGAGTGAGATCAGCTCCCATGTGTGATTCTTCTCGATAGCATGGATCTCTTCTTCCATAGCCTTTCTCCAACATTCTTCATTCACGGCCTCCTCGAATGTGAGAGGCTCATGGTCCGCATACAAGCAGAACAAATTTACTTCCTTAGTTTCGGCGTATATATCGTTGAGGCTCCTCATTTTGATCGGAGCCATGAGTGAGGGACAACTGGATGATGATGTGCTAGCTGAATTTTGATTTGATGGAATACTTCCAGAGGAGATGGAACATATTGCTGGACTTCTGCGTGCAGACGGTTCGACAAAAGAGGGTGTTGCAGGTGTCTGCTCCTGGTTTTCATGCTTCACTTCTTCATATTCTTCGGTCTCGACCTGATTTCCTTTGGTCGAATCTTCCTGGCTCCACTTCCAGACTTCTTCCTCGCAGAGCACCACATCTCTACTTACCACCACCTTATTAGTTAGTAGGTTGTAGAGCTTGTACGCCTTCGATGCTTCACCGTAGCCAATGAAGATGCACTTTTCACCACGATCACCAAGCTTCTTTCTTCTTGCTTATGGAACTTGAGCGTAGGCGACACACCCAAAGATCCTTAGGTGCGCCACGCTTGGCTTGTATCCACTCCATGCTTCCTGCGGTGTCTTGAATCTGACACTCTTGGTCAGACACCTATTGAGCAGATAGGCAGTACATGCAACTGTCTCTGCCTAGAAATTCTTCAGTAGACTTTTCTCCTTCAGCATGGTCCTTATCATGTCGAGAATAGTACGATTTTTCCATTCTGCTATGGCGTGTAGGCTGCAGTGTGCTGTTGCTTAATTCCTTGATCCCTGCAATACTCTCGAAAGGCATTTGAGGTATATTCTCCACCTCTATCAGATCTAAGGATTTTGATTTTAAAACCACTTTCTTTTTCAACAAGGGCCTTAAAAATTTTAAAAATAGTAAAAGCAGCAGACTTCTCTTTGATTACATACATCTACAATTTTCTACTGAAATCATCAATGAAGGTAATAAAGTATTTATTACCTCCAAGAGAGATTGGCTCCAATGGTCCACAGATGTTAGTGTGAACCAATTGCAACGATTCTCTTGCTCTTCGGGATACTCCACTTGGAAAGGAGTTCCTTTGCTGTTTTCCAAGTGTGCACGCCTCACACACTTGTTCTGGAGCTTTAATGGTAGATAAGCCATGCACCATGCTTGATGACGACAGAAGTTTCAGGTCACTGAAATTTAGATGGCCAAAGTGAAGATGCCATGTCCAAGAATCATTCTTTGTTTTTCCATAAAAACACTTCTCAAGCATTGTGTTTATATGGAGCGGAAACATACGATTCTTCACCATCTGGACTTTCGTAATCAAATGTCCATGCATATCTCTTATGAAAAGAGAAGAATTCTCCATGTGTATGACATACCCTTTTTCGAGGAGTTGTCCAAGACTTAATATATTACTTTTCATGTTGGGCACATAGTACACATTGGAGATGTAGTTTGAAACACCATTCTTCTGAAAGATTTTGATTTTGCCTTTACCTTTCACAGGTGTCTTTGATGAGTCGTCGAATGTCACATCACCATGAACTCCTTCTGTGAGTTCTTCAAATAGGCTTTTGTTCCCGCACATGTGATTGCTCGCACCTATGTCGAGATACCATACATCTGGTCGATCACAACCTTTCTCTTGTGCAAGGAGCACTATAGAGTCTTCCTGATTATGACTCAATGCTTTAGCATAGTTGGATCGTTCATCGTGATCTATTGGTTTGCTCCAACAGTCTGAAGCATAATGGTCGAACTTGTTGCAATTGTAACATTGAATATTTTTTGTATTTCCACGTTCACATATGGATCGACCTCTACCATTTTCTCTTCCACGAAAATTAGTAATCTTTTGTTGATTTTGTAATTGGCTTGGATAATATCCACGCCCTCTGTCTCTTACAAAATTGCTAGTGCCACGGCCGCCTAGTTGTGTATGGTCATTCTTTTGTTCATTTAGAGTCAACTTAGACTCTAAGGCATGTTCAAGCGTTGAACCGGCATTCTTTTACAATTGTTGCTCTTGCACTTGCAACGATCCCATCAGTTCTTCAATGGACAGTTTTTCCAAGTCCTTTGATTCTTCGATCGCCATAACCACGTGCTCAAATTTGGTTGTGAGAGATCGCAGTGCTATTTCAATGACACGTATGTCTTCAACTTTTCACCATTTCTTTTTAAATTGTTAATAATAACAATTAGACATGAGAAGTAGTCAGAGATACTTTCACATTCCTTCATGTGCGTCACTTCGAACTCGGCTTCTAGTGTTTGAAGGCGAACCCGCTTCACTCGATCAACACCCTTGAAGATGGTGCCAAGGGTATCCCAAGCTTGCTTGCTTGTTGTTGCTTCAGCGATCTGTTCAAAGGTGGACTCATCCAACCCTTGATAGACAATAAACAGAGCCTTTTTGTCCTTCTTTATTTGATCTTTGAGGAACGCCCCTTTGATCAGCGGTGTAGAGAGCTTCTTCTTCCGTTGTAGGTTCTACATACCCATCGGTAACAATCTCCCATAGATCTTGCGACCCGAATAGCGCTTTCATCTGGATGCACCAGTTTTCATAGTTATCCTTAGATAAATTTGGAATCTGTGGCTGGATCGAGGACGCCATCACTTCTTCACACCACGGATCAACAACGCCTTTTTTTTTTCTTTTTTTTTTTAACGTAACAGTGGCAACACCTGGATTACACGATCTGAACTTTCAAACTATACCCGGTCCCACGGGATCATCTTGCTTTGATACCAGTTTGTTGGCTTTACAAAGCCTTAGAACCGTACACACCACAAGTTTGTTGGCTTTACAAAGCCTTAGAACCGTACACACCATAAGGATATAAAAATAATTTAACTTGCTTTTCACTTGCTGTACTGATACTGTAATCGGATACACATTGTGCCTTTTATAGGCTTTTGCACCAACTGTGAAATGACTACAATACCCTCACTACATTTACTCTAGCTGTTTCAAACGTTTGGAAATCCACCAGCCATAACACGTGCAAAATGTGTAAATAGCCATAATGTGTGGCTGTTTCAAATGCTATGAAAATTCCAGACGTTGCTGGAGTATCTGAACCGTCATTTGGTTTGGACGTTTCAACATGTCTTAGGCAGCCAAGGTCACATTGATTAATCATGTGTTGAGCAGTGTTTCTGTCCACACGTTGGCAGCTATCGATGTGCCTATTTCAGTGCTTAATTTCTTCTTGTAAGAAGAGCTTGGCAGATTTCTTCTAGGGCTGGGAGAGTGGGAGGAAAAAGCAGCATTGGACTAGCCGGAAGCGGATCGCCTTGCCTAAAAAAGGATGGCTACAGATGAAAAATCTGAGAGAGGTTATGCTTAGCCACAGAATGAAGATGGCTTGGGAGATTTTCTTGGGGAATTCTGATAGCATCCGGAGAAATTATACGATGGAGAAGGATAAAACAGTATCCCAACCAATACAAAAGAGTGCTTGTGCTTCCCTCCTGATTAATAAAGAGTAGCATTTCTGTAAGAAAGAAAAAATGGTGGGTATCCACATTCCAAGCATTCCCTATGGTGTGGTATACCTGAATTTTGGGCCAACCTAATTTTTTTATTTTCAAGGTGAGCATAAAGCAGTGTACCTGATGGATGTTGTGAATCTCATTCACATTATCCAGTAGGCACACCTGCATATGTCTACATGAGTTACGCTAGCTCGGGCCTAATAGAATGAGACTGTCATCCATACCTTGGACAGGCTTCATTTAAGTAATAAGGGTAGCAATGGGGATAGGCGACCTGCCCAGCCCGACAAGCCTGACCCAGCTTTGGAGTGGGCTTGGACCTATTAGCATGGCCAATGGGCAGGGCTTGGGCCTGCCATGCATGGTTGGATCAATTTTTAGACCAGCCTTGGGCTCAAGTCATTTTAGCCTCACCTATTTTCACATGTATATTTTTTACTCTACAAATACTCCATTCCAATCCTGGATTAGGCAACTCATGCATAATGAATGTAGACCATTGATTTTGTTCTTCTAAGCGAAGCCCACTTGATCAATGGCCAAATTAAAAACAATCAGGTGGGAAATAGGAATTTTATCAATTTCAGGTTGGGCTTGTGGTGTTGGGTTGGGCTGTGGTGGACCCAACAAACTTTCTCAAGCGGTCTTGGCCCGCATTCTGGGCTTGATCCGGGCTAGTCCTTGAATCTTAAGTTTCACATTGCGTGGTGCCTAGCTTGACCTGGCCAACTGCCAGCTGGGCGGATTTCTGTAGCTAGAACACGGAACATGGCAGGGGTTCCAACAGCCCTAAGCTTGGCGGGGCCCACTGTGAAATATTTGTTATATCCACTCAGTCCATTTAATTATTTAGGTAGATGAGCCTAAACATGAGGCAGATCCAAAGCTTAAACGAACAAGTGGGTGGCATGTAGATGGGGTCCCTTGCACACACGTGAGGTTGTTCAGAAAACTAGTTGTGTGTGGGTCCACTGTCTTATATGAAAGCCATCAAACCTGTCCAGTGGATGAAAATTGGAGGATGCAATTTCGCGTGGGTCACAAGAATCCAAAGCGTTTGGGGGCATATGGATGGATGAAAGCATGAAAATAGAAGCAACTGAATGAACCAATCAACTATATAGCTGCTATACTCATTTATCTGTTGAGAGCATTGAGAGAGAGAGAGAGAGAGAGAGAGAGAGAGAGAGAGAGAGAGTACCTGGTTGACCGCGCTATTTATCATCATTCTCATCTTGGGCACCTCCTTCGATTTCTTCTTCGTCAATCTCATCATTCTCATCTTGGGCACCTCCTTCGATTTCTTCTCCGTCAATTTCGATGTATGGGATGTGTGATATGTTGCTCCAATCCTCCCCTCTGCATCTCTCCGCCAGCATTTCACTGCCGTGGATTTCGAGATGGGTAAGGCCTTGCAACCCTTGAGGCAATGACAACAACTCGGGGCAGCTGTAGATCTGGAGACTCCTAAGCGACTTGAGCTGTCCCAAATCATCAGGAAGAGACCTCAATTTAGAGAAATAGCTGATAGTAAGACTCTCTAGTGACTTGAGCTGTCCCAAATCATCAGGAAGAGACCTCAATTTAGAGCAATTCCTGATAGTAAGAGTCTCTAGTGACTTGAGCTGTCCCAAATCATCAGGAAGAGACCTCAATTTAGAGCATTTGATGATGACGAGACGGGTAAGGCCTCGCAACCCTTGAGGCAATGACAACAACTCAGGGCAGTTAGAGATCACCAGACTCCTAAGCGACTTGAGCTGTACCAAATCATCAGGAAGAGACCTCAATTTAGAGCAATTCCTGATATCAAGAGTCTCTAGTGACTCCAATTGTTTCCATCCGTGGGGTAGACACGTCATGTTTTTTAAACGAGAGATCTGAAACGTCTTGAGGCTTGGGAGGTTCAGTAATGGCCACAAAATCTCTCCGATGGACTCTACTGTAAAATTTTCAATAAGTGGTAGGGAGCACTGCATCCCACTAATTTCATAACATCCACAGATGTCCAGGGACGTTAGACTTTTCGGGAGGTGTGTTAGCAGTGCATTCAATTTCCAGCAGCGCCAGATTTTTAATGATTGTAGAGACGGCATTATCTCTCTATCTTCTAATCTGAACTCCCACTCCTCCAATTCATACATTTGAATGAACACGAGCTGTTCCAGCTTCGGGAATGCCACCCCGTTTATGCCCCCACCACTGCTATTCCCGTAAAACTCACTTCCCACCCGTTTTACAAGACCTCCCTCTATTTGAAGGTATTTAAGCGAAGGTAGTCTCCCTAGCCCAGGCAACTGTGTACACTTATAGCAATCGATTAATCTCAAGTCGACTAAATTTGAGAAAGGCAAATCTTCCATCCAAGTTGGGAATTTTGAACGAATGCATCTGTCAATTACTAGCTTTTCTAGGTTTGTATGGGGCCGGAGGGCTTCAAGTACATCGTCCATCCTCTCCACCTCATCGTCTGGTAACACTTCATCATCATCGTCTGGGAGGGCTTCAAGTACATTGTCCATCCTCTCCACCTCATCATCTCCTGACACCTCATCGTCTGGTAACACTTCATCACTTTTGCATATTTCAAGATCATCGTCTGTTGGCTCTTCATCACTTTCGGACATTTTAAGAGCATAACCTCGTGACATGTGAAGAAACATATCTCGTGACATGTGAAGAAACAACACGCGAAGTTGTAACTTGTTCTCCAGTTGTGCTTCCTTAGCCTCATCCACGCTCGCCACTCTCTCCAAGTGTTCTATTTCTAGCATTCCTTGGAGAGAGTCAAGTCGCTTCAGCTCTCCAATCTTACATCCTCCATCGCCTCCCACGATAAACCTACTCAACGTTCGAAGGGAACTTATTCTCCCCAACCCTTCCGGTAAGTACTTTAGTTCCTGTGCGTCTTCAATTTCCAGATGTCTCAAGCTAACCAGTTTGCCCATCCCTCTTGTTAATCTAGCGAGGTTCCAACAAGAATTCAACTTCAAGGTCTGCAAATTGCGGAGATGAGTCACTGATTCAGGCAGCTCAACAATATCAGAATAAGACAAGTCAAGATATCGTAAATGCTTCAGCAACCCAATTAAGCCTGGCAATTCTTTAACACGGAAATTCAATGCCCTAAGGGACCTAGCGCATTGGAATAAATTATCAGGGATGGTATCAGATATTTTCCAAGATCCAATTTGGAGGAGTGTTCGCAATTTTTTTGCGTGACATAGAGGGGCAGGAATGTTTGACGATTCCCTGGTGGGAATAAATGATGAATGACGGAGTGTAACAGAGCTGGAGTCCGTCTTTCCATTCTCAATGATATAACATTCATTCTTTGTAATGAATTGGATGAGATCGTGAAGGAGATCATGTATTGTGCATCTGACTTCTTCTTCTTCTTCTTCTTCTTCTTCTTCATATTCAATCACCACTTTTTGAAACAAAGACTGCGCTAGTAGATCGTCAAAGTACTCTCCTCCAATTGCTTCCATCTCTCTTTTTCCATCGGGCTTGATGAAACCCTGAGCTAACCACAACTTGACCAATGTATCCTTCTTCATCTCATGATCTTTCGGAAATACTGAGCAATATGCAAAACACTGCTTCAAATGTACAGGCAAATTATGATAGCTCAGCAACAAAGCCGGTAAAATACCTTTCGCGATGTCTCGTATTTCCCATGTTTGGCTTTCCAAGATGTCCTTCCAATCTTGTGTGGTCATCTTGGATCGCATGACGCCTCCAATTACCTTTAACGAAAGAGGCACTCCTTTACACTTGTTCACTATCTCTCTTCCGATCTTTTCCAACGCAAGGCAATCTTCCACTTTCCTCCCAGCAAAAGCTATTCTACTGAACAGTAACCAGCAATCATTATCGGATAAACCTTTCAATTCATGCATGTAAGCGGACGGCATGCATGTATTTGCAACCTTCTTGCTGCGGGTGGTGACCAAAATTTTACTACCATGAGCACCGTTTTGGAAGGAAAGCCATAGTTTCTCCCACTTTTCACTACTATCGTTCCACACATCATCAAGGACAAGCAAGAACCGTTTTCCTTGTAATGTCTAGTCAAGCTTATTTTGCAATGAGTCTGGCTGATCAGAATGTGGCAGACTTGTCCCTCCAGCTGCTTCTATAATTGCTTTTAAAAGATTTATGACATTAAAATCATCAGAAACACAAACCCATAGAAGCTTATGGAAATGGCTCTTCACCCTTTCATCCTTGCAGATCAATTGAGCAAGAGTCGTCTTGCCCAGTCCCCCAACACCAACGATCGAAATGACATGAATTCGTCCCTTCTCATCACTGCTCCCACTTATCAATTTGCTTATTATGATATTTTTCTCTTCCTCCCTTCCGAGCATCTGTGATTCGTCTACGCGCGAACTCGTTTGAAACTCGGCCTTGTCTGGATGACTACCTCCACGGAAACTGTGAATCTCCGTAAAACTGAAGTTACTTTTGTCAGCTGCAATCTGATCCAGCTTCGCACTTACTTCTTTTATCTGATGCGCAAAATTACGCTGTGACGCAACTTTGTTGAAAATTGTGGGAAAAAAGGCCCGAACCTTATCTCCAACGCTGCGATTATCAGTATCGTCACCGTTGGTCCATGAAAAGAGTGAAGACCACTTCCGTTTTTTCATGCGCTGCCGGTCGTCACCATCGTCACCGTCGGTCCATGAAAAGAATGAAGACCACTTCCGTTTTTTCATGCGCTGCCGATCGTCACCATCGTCTGTCCTTGATTCAGGTTCTGGCCATGGAATCATCTCATCTAGCAAGTCCTCCACATCGTAAGCCACGTCTTTGAGCTTTTTTAACCAAACTTGCATGCTTTCGTTGTGAAATTGCATAATCTCAGCATCATTAAGAAGTGCTTGAATGGATTTGAACGTAGAAGATATCTTTTCAAGTTCTGCTTGGGCACCACCAACCGAAGAAACCCCTTCTCCGAGTTTCTCCATAACCTTTAAAACAAGTGCCTCTTGAATTTTCTCCATAACCATCGAAACAAGTGCCCCGGCCATTGTTTCAGAACACACACGCACAGAGAGAGAGAGAGAGAGAGAGAGAGAGAGAGAGAGAGAGAGAGAGAGAGAGAGAGAGAGAGAGAGATCAGATGCAGGAAATTGAGAGGGAGAGACCGATGAGATTGCAGGAAATTGAGAGGGAGAGACCGATGATAGAAGAAATGAGGAGAGATAGAGATGATGAAGATGAGATGAGGCAAGATGAGAAATGAGATGCCAGGAAATTGAGAGAGAGAGAGAGAGAGAGAGAGAGAGAGAGAGAGAGAGAGAGAGAGAGAGAGAGAGAGAGAGAGAGATGAGATGCCAGGAAATTGAGAGAGAGAGAGAGAGAGAGAGAGAGAGAGAGAGAGAGAGAGAGAGAGAGAGAGAGAGAGATGAGATGCCAGGAAATAGAGAGAGAGAGAGAGAGAGAGAGAGATGCCAGGAAATTGAGAGAGAGAGAGATGAGATGCCAGGAAATTGAGAGAGAGAGAGAGAGAGAGAGAGAGAGAGATGAGATGCCAGGAAATTGAGAGAGAGAGAGAGAGATGAGATGCCAGGAAATTGAGAGAGAGAGAGAGAGAGATGAGATGCCAGGAAATTGAGAGAGAGAGAGAGAGAGAGAGAGAGAGAGAGAGAGATGAGATTGAGAGAGAGAGAGAGAGAGAGAGAGAGAGAGAGAGAGAGAGAGAGAGAGAGAGAGAGAGAGAAAGAGAGAGAGATGAGATGCAGGAAACGGAGAGGGAGAGAGAGATGAGATGCCAGAAATTGAGAGAGAGAGAGAGAGAGAGAGAGAGAGAGAGAGAGAGAGAGAGAGAGAGAGAGAGAGAGAGATGAGATGCCAGGAGAGAGAGACAGAGAGATTGCAGGAAACCGAGAGCGATCGGATCGCAAGGAAACGGAGAGGGCAGAGAGAGCGATGATAGTCGAAGAAACAAAGAGAGAGAGAGAGAGAGAGAGAGAGAGAGACGGAGAGGTGTGTATGTCAAAGTTTCTCTGAATGCTCAAGGGAGGCTTGATGCATCAATCTACACCATCCAACAAAGCCCCGTGGGACCTGTAGAAATGTCAGTGTAAAATCCACTCTGTCCATCAGTTTCTCCACATCATGTTACAAATATGGTACAAAAATCAACTAAAACCAAGATTCAAGTGAGCCGCAACATAGGAAACAGTAGTGGTGGTGCTGCCATGGTTGGAACCTTAGTGGGGCCCACATAAGATTTTGAACAGTCTGATCTTTGTGCTGTCCCTTCTTTCTAGTGGGAGTCACCTTTTGAACGGGTTGGATTGTACATAAACATCATATTGAGCCTAGAAAAATTCAATGGTGAGCGTGGCCCACTTGGGTCCTGGATCTATCCCATTTCTGGGCTCTCAGCACATGTAATGAAACTGATAGGGGGAGTGATTTTTACACAGACATTGATGTGACGTGGGCCCCACAGAGCTTGGTTTTTCATGGGAGCGGATTAGGTGAGGGATTTTTACCTTTTACCACCGAATTACTCCGGTCCGAATTTTATCAAATAGTGCCTCTCTGAACCTACGCCTGTTTGGGAGCGTGGATTTGGAACCCCTGGATTGGCAATCCTTTCGGCGTGTTGGATCAACTTTAATTCAAAAATGCTTATACAGGGTATATTTACCTGAGTTTGAATTTAATTGCTAAATCAATTTTAATATCCCTAATTAGGTAGATATATAATTTTTGACATTATGGTTGTGATAAGCCCACTGGAATATATGCTTTGGCTGAAAATGACGAAATTCCATGTCTCGGATGGACCACAAGCACAATATCATGTTTGAGTGACTAACCAACGATTTTTAATCATTGATTAATATGGACAATGTTTGGACGGTATTGGACAATGTTTGAACGATGCTGATTTACATGGACAATATTTGGACGGTGTTGATCATCATTAATGAGCCATGTGTCCAATAGAATGATAATATAAGGTACATACAAGTTACACCTGCAACTATTGAAATGATTTTAAGTGTAATCGAAGCTCTCACGCTGGATTACAAACACCCTCAAAGAGGGGATTGGAAACCCCTTGGATTGGCAATCCCCAATTACTTTATACCGCAAAACAACCAAGGGGACATGCTGCCACGTACGTGAAAAGTTGAGAATTGTGGGGCCCAAAAGGTATGTGCATGACATCTCACCCATCCAACACATGGAAGCGGATTGGCTGGTGTACCACACACCAGATATATAGCTAGTGTAGATCCGTGTCATGTGAAGACGAGCGCCGATGCTCCTTGAGCTCTGAGTTGTACGACCAGTTCAAAGGAGATCAAAGTTATGTGGGCCCACAATGATGTATTTATTATATTCACACCATTTATCCATTTTTATAGATCATTTTAGAGCATTATTTAAAAAATGAATCATATCTAAAGATCAACCGGATCACACCAAAAATAACAGCGAGATAGTGATTTTCATTGTTAAAAAATTCTTAGGGCCCATCATAACGTTTATTTCCCATCCAATCGGTTCATAAGGTCACAAAGGCCTTGATGAAGAGAAAAAACAAATTTCATATTGATCCAATACTTCTATGACCCCTAGAAGGGTTTCAATGGTAGACGTTCATTCCCCCATTGCTTTTTTCAGTGTGGTCCACTTGATAGTTAGATAGGTCTTATTTTTCATCTCAAACCTTGAGACGAGCTCGCCAAATGGATGGATAGTTTAGATATAACACATACCTCATGATAAAACCCACAGAACTTGCTGACATCAATACTCCAACTATATGGCTGGTGTGTGGTACACCAGCCAATCCACTTTCCCAACACATGCACCCCATGAGCACTTGAATAAAATACCTGATTAATCAAATTATCAGATGCACCATACATAAATTTGGACGTTTATGGACATGTCATATTATTTTCTGGAGTGTGGCCCACCTTCAGGTTGGATTGGTCAGAATGCCATTCCTTCCATCTCTATGATAGGATTCAACAAGTTGGATGTTATACATGTACAACTTGACCCACAATTACCAACTTCATCAAAATTTTAAATAAATAAATAAAAGATAATTTTGTAAATTTAACCTTGAAAAGCATCATTTGATGAAGTTTAAATATGAAAGGTATTTTAGTAATTTTACAAAAAAGTAAGACATATATGTTGGGGGATGGGCGCAAGCGAATCCGAATCAAACAATAAGATATCAAAGCACATAGAGAACACAAGGTTTTACATGGAAAAATTCTGGCAGAAAAAAACCACGATACAAAGTGGCAGTGAATCTACTATGACGAACAATATTACAAGAGATGAATAGATTTACCGATCTAAAGAACCCTAAAACCCTTTACAAAATCCTAGCTTTTCTTTCCCCTTTGCTCCAAAATAGCCCTAGAATGTTCTCAATACCCTAATCCCCGGTTATAAGCCCTTATATAAAGTCAGAACCAAATTAGAAAACAAAAACTATAATTCTGCAAAACTGCTTAAATCGGTCGACAGAACCTTCGATGGGATCGAGTCCCATCGGCACCTTGTCGATGGGATCGAGTGCCATCGACGCCCTGTCAATGGGATTGAAGCCATCCTTGATGGGATTGAAGATACACTCAAAACTACTCAGCAAGCAAACTCATAAAATCAGGAGTTACTCTATGGGATCGACAGTCACTCAATAGGATCATATGGTATGTCGATCGGATTAAACTGTCCTGTTCCTGATTGATTTAAGACATCTGTCAATAATACATACATTAGGTGTGTCCCTACAAAGTTTACTCAATACACTATATCATGCTAAGTTCCTTGTAATTGGTCGTTGGTGTCATGCGAAAAGGTATTGCAAGAGGTGTTGTCGTATTGAGTAATGGATAGAGTTGTACGCAAGCTGCATTGAAAAGAGTTTGACCTAAGTTTGGTTTGGCTTGTTTATGTGACACTTCTTGATCGAGCTTTACACGAGCAGAGCTTCGAGCCCATCTCTAATGTTTGAGTTAGTTTAGTCCAGATTATAGGATCATGAGCTTGGTTTAGTTTGGTCAAAATATCAAGTCGAACCAAGCTTCTATCCTCCAACAAATTTAGATCATGTGTTGTGGTCTACTGGAGGTTTGGATCCTCCTTTTTTTTTTTGTCTCATGCTGAAAAATGAGCTAGAAAATTTGATGGATGGCTAGATAAATCACATTTATCATGGTGGGCCCCACGAAGCTTTAACACTAGCTATGTAACGGGTGTTGAGGTCACCGGCCAATTCGAAAGCCGCTTTAGGATACTAAGTAAACGCTAGCCATCTATTTTTACATATCATTTTAGGATATGATCTAAAATTGAATCATATCCAAAGCTCAAGTGGACCAAACTAGAGGAAACAGTGTACATTCATGTATATGTATTATATATTATCTACGTTGTCATGTATATATATTATCAATGTTGTCCATCCATTTTTACATATAGGACGTGATTCGAAAGCTGAATTATATCCAAGTAGAAACAATGTGCGTACAATCTATGAGCCTAATCAAATCGAGCTTAATCAAGCCGAGCTTTGATCTAAGCCAAACCTGTACTACCCTAGTTTAAGCTTGGTTTGTTTTTTTAAATGAGCTTGACTCTGACGCTTAGTTTGGTTTGAATTTTTATTTGAATCAATCCATGTTAAGCGTTTTCAAACCAATCCAAGTCGAGCTTTCGAACTGTCTTGGTGTGTGTTCGGCTCCAGTAATAGGATATTGAGCAAATTTTGTGCATCCCACCATAATATGTATGTATAATTATCCATGCCAACCATTTGTTTGTCTAACTCATTTTAGGGCAAGAGCCTAAATTTGAAGCATATCCATATCTCAAGTAGACCACATCACTGGAAACAATGGGGATGATGGTGTCCACTGTTGGAGCCTTCTAATGGCATATAGTGATATTTATTTGTCATCCAAGATCTTCATAAGGTCACACGGACATGGATGAAGGGAAACATAATTATCAACTTAATCCAAAACTTCCATCTATTTAAGTTTCAACTTGTGTTTAGTCTCCACTCTCCTGTGGTGTGGTTTGATTGAGCTTTGAATAATGAATATGCTACAATTTGGGGCTGACCATACTATCCCCATGCACCAGGGCTAGCTAGAGATGAGAGTCCTGGCAGGAGCACTATTGGGCTAACCTTGATATGTGTTATATCTACATTGTCCATCTATTTTGGTAGATCCTTTTAGGGCTTGGGTCCAAAAATGAGGCAAACAAGAAGCTAAAGTGTACTACACCACAGGAAATATTAGATATTGAATGCCTATCATTAAAAGCTTCTTACTGCCCCCAAAAGTTTTGGATTAAGTTGATAAATAATATGTTCCCTTCATCCATGCCTGTGTGACCTCATGAAAAAGTTTAGTGGCAAATAAACATCATGGTAGGCATCCTCACTATTACCGATGCTTCTTGTGGTGTGGTCCACTTAAGCCTTCACTCTGCCTCCTTTATGAGCTCATGCCCCACCTAAAATGATCCGACAAAATAGATGGATGGCATGGATCAGATACATATATCATGGTGGGCCCCATAAAGCGCCTGTCAGGAAAATTAAGTCTCTAGCCAGCTAGGCCTCGCTATGGATATAACACTGCACTTGATCGGCACCCTGTAATTCCGGGGTGTTACCCTAAAATGAGGTGGACAAGCACAGGAGCAATGCACTAAATTGAATTGGAAAACACGTAAACAATGATTATAAAACACATACATCACATCCGCAGAATTTACTCAGTTCATAAACCCTGCATGTCCTGAGCCGGGAACGGATTGGCTACTCCCCCTGGAACCAGCCAATAGCTGATGGTCGGTGTTATGTGGGGCCCACCATGATGTATGTGTTTCATCCATGCCGTCCATTTATTTTTACAGATCATTTTAAGGTATGAGAAAAAAAATGAGATATATCCCAATCTCAATTGGACCACATCATAGGAAACAGTGTTTAATGAGCGTCGACCATTAAAAACATTTTGGGGGCCACAAAAGTTTTGGATCAAGCTGATTTTTATTTTTATTTTCCTTCATCTGGGCCTGTATGACCTAATCAACAGATTGGATGTCATATAAACAGTACCGTGGGCCTTAGGAGGATATTAATGATGGATATCCAATCACTATTGTTTTCATGTGGTGTGGTCCACCTGAGGTTTATATATCTCTCATTTTTGGGATCAAACCCTAAAATGATCTTTAAAAATGGATGAACAGAATGGATGAAACACATACATCATGGTAGGGTCCACAGAGCACTGACCACCAGCCCCCGCTCCGGTGTCAGGGGGAGTAGCCAATCCGTTTCCTCCTGAGCCCGGGTCAATCCGCGCCTTTGAAAAGTGCAGCGCGCCAACATGGACTGGGTATAACCCGTTCATCCCCACCCGCCATATACGGGGATCTAAGTGTTACAGTGATGTACGAGTTTTATCCACAGTCCACCCATTTTTACATATCTATCGTTATAAATGAGATTAAACACCTAACGTTGAAAACCTCTCACGGCCAAGGAAGTTTCGTATTAAGCTGATATTTGTGTTTTCCCTTCATCCGGTTCTATATGAATCTTTAAATAGGTTAGATAGTGTGGTGTGGTCAACTTGATTCTTAGATCTAACTCATTTTAGGTTTATACCCTTAAACTAATATGGAAATATGAATAGACGGTGTGGATGAAACCCATACATCACTGTGCCCCCTCATAGGCCCAGTCGGTGCCGAGCCAGGGACAGGCTGTACCCAGTACGCTTGCCAGCGGAAGTCCAGCGAGGATGGACCACTGACGATATGAAAAATCTGTAGTACATACGGCACTGAGTGGCTTTGAAAACTTCTGCTCGTTGCAAATATATACAGTATTACTACGAGGTGTACCTCATGGGAACTTCTCATGAGGTCGAGCAGTGTGGGCCACGTGATGTGTGTGGAACATCAACACCATCAGTAAGATGTACCATTCCATGGTGGCCCATAGGCTTAAAAATCAAGATAATCTATGACTTGGGTAAGCCACACCATATACAACAGTTTAGAGGGGTCATCTCCCATTAAAACTTTGATAATCATTTATTAGGCTCATTTAGATGTTTTTCACAAATCCAGCCCATCCATTGTATGTATCATACTTGGATGAGAGGTCAAAACAAGTTTCAACCGCATTCAAAACTCATGTGAGCCCCACCAAGTGATCTGGCTGATGGTGTTGATGTTCGACGTACATCATGGTGGGGCCAACCTGCTCGACCTCATGGAAAGTTCCTATGAGGTGGACCTTGTAGTATCATTTCCCACACACACGCGCGCGCGTGTGAATAAATTTGTCATTCTGTCCCAAAAACGGACGGCTTGTATTGGACTGCATTCCAGGCGATTCTTTTAATGCACCAACTCTACTTTTATGCAGTCAGCATTGAAGCATTGTGCATGAACCACCCAAGCTCCGTGGGTCCACCACGTTGTATATGTCCAAAAGGGACGCGGTTTTTCTGCCAAAGCCTTTGGCAGGAAGTTCAACTAGGTGGGGTCCACCATAATGTATGTGATAAATTCACTCATCCGTCTATTTTCCAAGGTTATTATTGAACATGCACATAAATATGAGCTAGTTTCAAGACTCAAGTGTGCTGCACGATGGTAAAAAGTGGACAGGGAAATTACTACCATTGAAACCTCCCGGGGTCAACAGGAATTTTTACGTGCCACCGTGAATGTACAGAGTTTATCCATGTTATCCATACATTTTTTTTATTCAAGCTCATTTAATGAAATTTAATGAGTTGGGACCAAAATTGAAGCATATCCATAGCTCCAACGAATCAACGGAACTTCTCTAGACTCCTCACATAGACTTCTTGAATCCACGAGGAAAAAAAGTAGAAAATAGAAATAAATTTTAAAAAAATTGAAATTGATTAATTAAGCGATAAAAACAAATTCGCAACCCTTTAAATAGGGGTACCAATCAATGAGAAAGAAATCATAATCAAACTAAAACTAAAACTCCTAGAATTCGCGACTTACTATAAATAGTAAACTTACTATTTATAGACGGTCGTGATGTCTACTAGTGCGCAAGGTTTTCGGCCAAAAATAGTAAGTGTCCTATTTGGCTTCACCAAACCGTTCTCCTAATTTTTCTAAGCTCTTTTCACGTTGGACGCAACTCCTAAAGCCTAACGGATGAAGAGTTATAATCAAACTAAAACTTACTATTTATAGTAAAAACGAAATTAAAATAGGGAAACGACCATCGATCTGGCGGTATTTTGCAAATCTGACTTCAGTTTAGCAGCGCCTACCACCCACAGATTGACGAAAAAATCGAGGTTATGAATCGCACATTGAGAAACCTCCTTCGATGTATTTCAGGAGAAAAACTGAAGTAGTGAGATTTGACCTTGTCTCAAGCGGATTTTGTATTCAACAACATGGTGAACCACTCGACAAGGAAATCCTCGTTCCAGGTTATTTACGGACAAGTACCTCGCCACACACTAGACTTGGTGTCTCTGCCCAAGCTTCCAGGCATGAGTATTGCAGCAGAACATATGACAGACAAGATCATGGGCATTCATGCGAAGGTGCAAACCAAGCTATATGCCTCGAATGAAAAGTACAAGGAGCAAGCAGACAAGCATCGGCGACGAAAAGTGTTCGAGGTGGGCGACCAAGTAATGGTCCATCTGCGCAAGGAAAGATTTCCTAACGGAACGTATAACAAGTTGAAGAATAAAAGATTGGACTGGTACCAATCATTTGAAAGATCAATGACAATGCTTATGTTATTGATTTTCCAAATGATATGGCGATCTCACGGACTTTCAACGTCGCGGACCTGACCGAGTATGATGAACCAGAGCAAGACGAGACTCGAGGACGAGTTCTTTTGAGGTGGAGGAGACTGATGAGAGCGGGTCGCGGACAGTTACATGGCCAAGATGGATCAGAAAAAGGCCCGATCGACGACGGAAGTGATCCAGACCATCAGACCTTAAATCAGGCATATCTCGCAATCTGGAATGAGTTATCTGACGTAAAATATATGATTTTGGGGTAGAATGGGCTACTTTAGCCAACCAACCTCACTATGCCGGGTTGCGTAAGTCAGATTTGCGAAAAATGCCCAATTTAAGGTCAGATGGTCTGGATCACTTCTGTCGTCGACCGGGCCTTTTCTGATCCATCTTGGCCATGTAACTGTCAATGACCCGCTCTACATCAAGAGTACAGTTGGCTTATGAGGATTTTATTTGTGGATATCCAATCACTATTGTTTTCCTGTGGTGTGGTCTACCTGAGATTTATATCCCTCTCATTTTTGTATCAAGCCCTAAAATGATATGTAAAAATGAATTAACGAAATGGACGAAACACATACATCATGGTGGCGCCCGCAAAACACCAACTACAGCCAATGGCTGGTGTAAGGGGGAACAGCCAATCCGTTTCCCCCTAATGCAAGCTCACATGGCCATATGGACAGGAACGATGTACAATTGCACCCAGCATTGCTAAGTTCACACGGTGTGGTCCATCTGAGTTTCTTACCTTGGTGGGTTTGGTAAAAGACAAAACACATGATGTGACACAAAAACCCACTATTACATCTCCTCCCACTTTTCCATTTGGTGGGGCCTACATTGGCTGTGGATCACTGACTTTATCAACCGAATTAAAATTTCCAGTATAAAACGTGCGGGTTGGAGAGGATTTTATAATTACAACATGGTGCCCCATATAATTTGGTGTTCCATGCCACGTGTAAAAAACATGTGATGGAGGGTTCCCCCCTCCTCCTCCTCCCTCCTCCTCCTCCTCCTCCTCCTCTCTCTCTCTCTCTCTCTCTCTCTCTCTCTCTCTCTCTCTCTCTCCTCATCTAACCGTCCATTTGATGGCCATTGCCAATCAGACAGGATTATTTAGCTGGTGTGATTTTCGTGCCAAATTCCATCTCCAGTTCGGTCACACTATTTGTAGGGTTTGGACGCCATTTGGCTAGTGACCTCAACACTAGCCAGCCAGGTAGTGTCAAAGCTCTATGGACCCCACTATGATGTATATGTTTTATCCATGCTGTTCATTCATTTTGCTTGCACATTTTACGATATGATCCAAAAAATGAAGAAGATCCAAATCTCAAGTGGATAACACCATAGGAAAATATTCTTGATTGAACATCCACCGTTAACACTTCTTGAGGCACACTGTAACGCACGGACCTGGATGAAGGGAAAATACGAACACAAATATTATACATTATCTACCTCATCTTGTATATGTATTTTCCATGCTATCCATTTGTTTTTATCTATAATTTTAGGACATGATCCCAAGACTGAATCATATGGAAAGCTCAATTGGATTACACCATAAGGAAACAATGTGCAAACAATCTACTAGTCTAAAAAAATCAATCTTAATCAAGCCAAGCTTCCAGCGAAGCCAACTTTGTACTACCCTGGTATGAGCTTGGTTTGTTTTTTAAAACTAACTTGACTTTGAGGCTTGGTTTGGTTTGAATTTCTATTTGAATCAATCTAAGCCCATTGTTTTTAAATTAATTCAAATTGAGCTTTTGAACTATCTTGGTTTGGGTCCAACTCTAGTAATGGGGTACTGAGCAAATTCGATCTGCGCGGCCCATCATGATCAATGTATAATTATCCATGCCATCCATTTTGTTGTCCAGATTATTTTAGGGAAAGAGCCCAAAATTGAAGTATATCCAAATCTCAAGTGGACCACATCACAGGAAACAATGGGAATGATGGTGTCCATTGTTGGAGCCTTCAAATGGCCCATAGTGATGTTTATTTATCATCCAAGATGATCATAAGGTCACGCGAATATGGATGAAGGGAAAATAAATATCAACTTAATCCAAAACTTCGGTAGATCAAAAACACTATCTCCTATGGTGTGGTTTTATTGAGCTTTGAATACTGATTATGCTACAATTTTGGGGCCGATCCGTACTGTCCTCATCCATCGGGGCTAGCTAGAGATGGTGAGTGCTGGCAAGTGCTCTATTGGGCTAACCTTGATATGCGTTATATCTACATTGTCCATCTGTTTTAATAGATCATTTTAAGGCATGGTATTAAAAATGAAGTAGATCAAAGGCTTAAGTGTACAATGGCACAAGAAATAGAAGAGATTGAACAACTATCATTAAAAACCTCTTAGGGCCACAAAAGTTCTAGATTAAGCTGATATTTATGTTTTCCCTTCAAATAAGTCCACATGACCTTATGAACAGGTTTTATGGCAAATAAACATCATGGTAGGCCTTTGGAAAGGTTTCAAGGGTGGATGTTACTATTACCAACTTCTTGTGGTGTGGTCCAGCCTTAAGTCTGCCTCCTTTATGAGCTCATGCCCTAAAATAATATGTCAAAATAGATGAACAACATGGATCAGACACATATATCACCGTGGCCCATGGAGCCCCTATCAGGACCCACTATAACAACCAACGCTTTTACGGACGAAATTTTTGCCGACGAAAAAAATTTCGTCGATAAAAGTACGTTTTACCAACGAAATAAATTTCGTCAGTAAAACTGCACTTTTACTGACAAATTTTTTTTTCATCGGTAATAATATTTTTACCGACGAAACTTTTCGTCGGTAAAAGTGTTAAAATTTTAAGATAGAAAATTTTCGCGCTATTTTGGAAATTTACCCTCTAAGATTTTTACCGACGAATATTTTCGTCGGTAAAAAGCAGAAAATCACTTTTACCGACGAAAAATTTCGTCGGTAAAAGTATACTTTTCGCTGAGAAAATTTTCACGCTGAGTTTTACCGACAAACCAAAACTGTCAGGAATAATATTTTTACCGACAAATATTCGTCGGTAAACGTGTTGTCTAACTTCATAGAATTTCGACCTAACTTTTACCGATGAACCAAAACTTCGCGGTAAGAGTTTTACCGACGAACCAAAACTGTCGGGAATAATATTTTTACTGACGAAAATTTGTTGGTGTCATTCTATTTATTTTCGCCCTGACTTTTGCCGACGAATGAAAATCGTTGGGAATAATAGTTTTACCGATGAAAATGTTCATCGGTAAAAGTTTTTTCACTGAGAGTTTTACCGACGAATAGTTTCGTCGGGAATAATGATCTAATTTTTATCTTGGAAAATTTTCCAGCTATCTTGAAAAAAGTTTTGCGGTAAGAGTTTCACCGACGAACTAAAACCGTCGGGAATAATATTTGTATCGACGAAAATATTCATCGGTAAAAGTGTCGTCTATTTACCTTTGAAAACCTGACTTTTGCCGACGAACAAAAATCGTCGGGAATAATAGTTTTACCGACGAAAATGTTCGTAGGTAAAAGTGGTCTATTTCACTTCGCCAACTTTTACCGACGAACCAAAACCGTCGGGAATAATATTTTTACCGACGAAAGTGTTATATTTTTAAGCTATTATTTAAATGATTTGTGTATATATATATTTTTTTTGTTTTTATATCATATGAGTGGAAAATTTTTTTTTTATATAATTAAAAGGTAATATTTAAATGATTTGTAATATCACATGAAAAAGAATGTTGAAAACATTTTTCCCGCAATTTTCGCTTTTCGCCGACGAAAATTTTCATCGGTAAAAGTGTTATATTTTTGTTTCCATCCTCTTTTTTGAACGGTTCATATCTTTTTCACCACTGATTAGACGGTGAGATTTGTTTCAGGCCTTTTTTTTTTTCTATGATCGGTTTATATCTTTTTTCACCATTGATTAGACGGTGAGATTTGTTTCAGGGCTTTGATTAGACAGTTGGGATTGTCCAATTACCTGCCCAAGCTCACCGCAGGTTATAAAAAATTTTATTAGACGGTGAGAATTTTTATTTTTATTTAATTTCCATTAGGAAAGGGATTGGCTAGTGACCACGCCACAACCCATAATTTATTATTACATCCATTTTGTCCATCTATTTTTCCATATGATTAACGGTATTTGTCCAAAAAATGAGGTAGATTTAAATCTCAAGTGAACCACATACAGAGTTGATTGAACGCTTATCATTAAAAACTTACTAGGACCACAATAGTTTTAATCAAGCTGATATTTGTGTTTTTTTTTTTTTTGGTAATTTGCCTTCATCCAGGTCTGTATGACTGAAGGATGTCAAATAAACATTACAGTGGGCCCTGAGAGGGTTTTAATGGCGGAGATTCAATCACTACTATTTTCCCATAGTGTGGTCCACCTGATATTTAGATCTGCCTCATTTTTAGGAATAACTCCTAAAGTGATCTGTAAAAATAAATGGACGGCGTGGATATCAAATAAACATTAAGTGGGCCCTAAGAGGGTTTTAATGGTGAAGATTCAATCACTACTATTTTCCCATGGTGTGGTCCACCCGAGATTTAGATCTGCCTCATTTTTTAGATTAACCGCTAAAGTGATCTATAAAAATGAATGGACGGCGTGGATATCAGTAAAAATGGAGATTCAACCCATTAATTAGACGGTTAGGATTGTCCCAAAACTGTACTTTTTTTCATGCAACTAATTAGACATAAGACAATCGATATCTTTTCAGACCATTGATTAGACGGCTGAGATTAAAAGTAAGAACTAAATGATGGATCAAGAGATTAAAATATTCTATCTCATTAAATAGCATAAACCATCTCTCTTTTCTTTCATTTCATTTTATCTCCAACAGCATCCGCTGGTAGTGTGTGATGAAACTATGTGAAGACATCCTAAAAAATATAAAAGCACTTGGTGGGGCCCACATGAGTTTTCGATGCGGTTGAAACTTGGTCTGACCCCTCATCCAAGTGGGACACACATAATGAGTGGGTTGGATATGTGAATCACATTTAGGCAGGCCCAATATATGATTATGAATGTTTTAAGGAAACCATTCTCCACTACGTTTAGGTGAGTTACTCGTTACCCTTACCAGCGTAAACTCTGTGGGGTCCACCATTATTTATTTATTTTATCCACTCTGTTCATCCATGTTAACAAATAATATGAGGTCTAAAGAACAAAAAGGAAGCATATCCAAAGCTCAAGTGGACCACACCACAGGAAATAGTGTGATTGAACCTCTACCATTTAAAATTTCTTGAAGGCCATAGAAGTTTTGGATCAAGCTGATGTTTGTGTTTTCTATTCATTCATTTTTTTTTATATTATGAACAACCTTTAACCATTTTTGGACAATCTGATCGGTCCAAATTGAAGAGTAAATAACTTCAGATGTTTAAATCAAAATTCACTCAAATTGTTGATCAATCTTGTTTGCCCAATATCTTTCTCATATGTAGCATGATCGGGGCGAGTAACTAGTCAAATTGAGGGTATTGATCAGTAAAATAGAGTGAATGGACCAGACATGTAAAATGGGTCAAATATTATGCTCAAAATTGTGACCCAACTTATTGACACCTTGAGAACCTGAGAATTAATGTTAGTAAGTTTTGTGGGGCCCATCATGATGTGTGTTGAACATCAACACCATGCATTTGATGTGTACCCTTTAGCTTATGAGATATCTCAAAAATCATTCGTATACGAAACTCAGGTGGGCCATACCATCTAAAACTATGTGAAGACGTCTAAAAAAATATAAAAGCACTTGGTGGGGCCCACATGAGTTTTGAATGCGGCTGAAACTGGGTTTGACCCCTCATCCAAGTGGGACACACACATTTAGGCAGGCCCAATATATGACTATGAAAGTTTTAAGGAAACCCTTCTCCACTATATTATGTGGTATGACCCACCCAAGTCATGGATTGACTTTATTTTTAAGCTCTTGGCCCACCCAAGTCATAGATTGACTTTATTTTTAAGCTCTTGGCCCACCTAAGTCATGGATTGACATTCTTCATACCATTCAACGCTTTTCTCGGATCATTTTAAGATATTAATTAAAAAATGGGGCAGGTCCAAGGCTTAAGTGGACTACAAAGTGGGGATTGAACATCCACCATTAAAAATAACATTCATAGAAGTTTTGGATCAAACTGATGTTTGTGTTTTCCCTTCATTCATATCTTTTTGATATTATGAACATGTTGGATGACAAATAAACATTACTATGGGCCCACCCAAGGTATCAACGGTGGAAATCATTATTCCACATTGTTTTGTGTGGCATGGTCCACTTGAGTTTTGGATTTACCAAAAATTTAGGATCAACCCACACCATTCATCCATTTTTCGAGATCATTTTATAGAATTATCCAAAAAATGAATCATATCCAAACATTAAATGGACCACACCACAAATAAGGGGAATGGATTGGCTACTCCCCCTACACCATCCAATGACTGGTGGTTGGTGCTGTGTGGGCCCCACCATGATGAATGTGTTTAATCCATGCCATCCATCTATTTTTAAAGATCATCTTATGGCATGAGACTAAAAATGAGGCATATCCCAATTTGAAATGGACCACATTACAGTAAATAGTGCTGAATGAGCATCAACCATTTGAAACATTCTGGGGGCCATAAAAGTTTAGGATCGAGATGATTTTTGTTTTTCTCCTTCATCTAGACCTGTATGACCTAATAAACAGATTGGATGCCAAATAAATAGTACAATGGGCCTTACGAGGATTTTAATGATGGATATCCAATCACTATTGTTTTCATGTGGTGTGGTCCACCTGATATTTATATACCTCTCATTTTTGGGCCCCACCATGATGTATGTTTTATATCCACACCTTCCATCCATTTGGAGAGATCATTTTATGGCAATATCCAAAGATAAATCCAAAGCTTCGGTGGACCCCAGCACAAAAAACAGTGGGGACAGTGACACCCACCATTAAAAACTTTTAAAGGCCACGAAAGTTTTAGATCAAGCTAATATTTGTGTTTTACCTTATTTCATGTCTTTTTTAACTTTTGAACAGGTTGGATTTCAAATAAAAATTATGGTGGGCCTTAGGATAGTTTCAACAGTGGGAATCACTCTCCCCACTATTTTTTTTGGTGAGGTCCACTACATCTTTTTATCTGCCTCATTCTTTGGCTCATGTCCTAAAATAATATCTCAAAATGGATGGACGGTGTGGATACAACACATACATCATAGTGGGGCCCACAGATTTTGGTGACGTCACTTCAGTAGCCAACTTGCTACTTAACCTATTTCTAATCGCGTCCGTGAGAGAGACTGCCCTCATCTGCGACAATCTCTCTCTCTCTCTCTCTCTCTCTCTCTCTCTCTCTAATCTCTCCACCGTCCTCTCTCGCATCCTCTCCCTCCTCGCACGCAGTTTCTTCCTCTCTCTCCCTCTCTCATGCACCACATTCCTCTCTACCTGTATCACATATCACCTTCCTTCCTCCCCCTCTCACACATGCCCTCTCTCTCTCTAAAGCTCGGGTTGAATCAAATTCACACGGGTGAAGTATTTCTCTCTCTCTCTCTCTCAATCTCTCTCAATATTAATGCCGATTTAGGAAATTGGGAGTTAGTAGTTTGTAGATTCTTGATTTGAATGTGGACCCCAAATTGGGTTTTTCTGATTTTACAAATAGGGATTTAGGGATTTTGGGGATTTGAGGACTTTTGAAATTGGGGATTTTCTGATTTTACAAATTGGGGATTTGGGGATTTTAGGAATTGAGGATGTGAGGATTTTAGGAATTTGGGATTTTAAGATTAAAGAAAATAAGTTTTTAATATTGGGTTTGAAGGTTAAGCATTGCCTCCTTGATGAGGGCTTCTGACATAAATGGTTGGCCCCATTGTGGATATGGCATACTTCATCTGTTCCATTGTTGATTGGAGATGCATTGGCTTAAGATTGGCAGCTAGTATTCTACCCACCTACATAATGTTGGCAACGAGTTGTGTTGACTCATTGAAAATTTCAGGTTCAACACCATACCACAAAGTTCATGCAACTCTTTAGAACATCTTACACCTGCACATCAGATGTTCGATTAAATTCCTTAAAGAATGTTTAGTAGTATTTCTTAATTTATGTGGTTTGCTAATTCCTTAAAGAATGTTTAGTAGTATTTCTTTTTCTTTCTATTATTTATTTATTTATTTATAAATCAGAATAACTCTTGTAAGTCACAATAGGCAGGTCAAATATTCAGCAAGAACCATTCACTTTACATCCTTAGTTCTATAATCAATTTTATCCTGTATACACTTCAAAACATTCAAGATTAAAAAACTAAGACCCACTGCATTATCAAGAGTATTTTTAATTCATGCCTCAGCTTCTGTTTCCAGGCTAGACTAGTGTACATGTTTTCTACTTCTTAAAAGGTGTTGTTTCATTTGCTACACGTGGTGTACATATACGTCAATCCAGACCAGTCAAAACATGGCTCCATTGGTGGTGGTGAACGTCCTAAAATTCACTTATTTGATAATCAGAACCAACCAATCGTTGGCCATCAAATGGGTTGTTAAAAGAAGAAGAAGAAGAAGAAGAAGAAAAAAGTTCATGAAAAACAAAAAGAAGAAAAAGTTCATCTAAGGTAATGGTGTTAGATTTTAAATTCAAAATTTCTCCCCCTGGGCTGAATCTAGCTAGTACTTGGTTCATGGTTTTTTAGCATTTGTCGGTTTGGTTATTCAATTGGGTTTCTCCATATTTATCGGTTTCTCGTCATTCTATGATTTGGGTGCATCTGTTTCTTTCTGATTCGAATTGGATTTTTTTCCAAGTTAAATTGGGTTTTATTTGTTTGATCTTTGGATGAATTGAAATGTGACTCTTAGATCTACTACTTTTTTCTTTCACTTCACATTTCATTGTTGCTAGAAAGAATTGACTATCACTCAAATGCACCATAGCCCATCCCAATCATCATTAGTTGATCCTTCACCTATTTCTGGATGGTCAAGAAAACTATACAGGTGTGATCCACAAAAAAAAAGTCTATAGATCAAATGGTTAGAAAATGCTAATTACTATAATTTCTTTCCATTCATCCAGAAAAAAAGTCTAGATCAAAGTTTATTTGATTTTTGCTTACAACAGAAAAGCCATTTTCAGAAGCTAAATTATGTTCATTTAAATTTAGTTTGGCTGAAGTGGAAAACAAATCTCTGATTTCACGAACTTATTTGTATCTTAAATGTCATACCAATTTATCTATGAATTTCTACGTCTTATCTAAAATTGTACATCTTAAATTCAAAACCAATTTAATTTACATACATCTTCAGTCAATCTGTTTTTTATTTTCCATTGATTTTTTATTCAATTGACCTATATCTTCACTCTGGTGTGCTTGTAAACCAATTCAATGCCTTGTAGGATAACATCCAATTGTTGTGGTAATTATTGAGATGGAAATAGTTATCTTTTTATTTTGGTGTAGGTTGGAGAAGTTTGATATGTGAACTTGATCTAATTGCCTTTTGTTAATGTTTGGAGCAATCAATAGTTGTGAAGCTAGTTCCATTACATTAACTAGAATTCTTTGCTTGCTTTATTCTTATTTTCAGGAAATGGTGAAGGGTGGGAAGCTAATCTTCTCATTTGATGCAACAAAGAAAGCTCGCTTTGGTGTACTCCCACGATATGCAAAAGATGAGCTTTAAATCAGATGGTTTGAGCTCCCAAATTGCTAGAGATGGTTTGCTAATTCCTTAATTTAGTACTATTTGATTTGAAGTTCTTGCATGCCACATGCAATGTCCAAGTATTTCCAAGTGAGTTTTTGGTTCATATTCATCCACATTCCAATCCATAATCATATTCTACCATATGCAGCCAAACACTATATGAATTGGATTTCAAGAGAGAGCATGCTCATAATTTAGATTACATAATTTGTACATAGCCTGATCATGGCGAGACTTGCCTCTTGAGTTGTTCTAAAATGACCAAAATGTTGTAGATTTCTTTTATATAAGAAAAAACAAAGCCCAAAACAAACAGAATTACCAGTTATGAATTGAATAGGCTAGCAACTATCGGTTGAATTGAGTTGGAGAAAAATGTTAAAAGAAAAATGCTAGTCGAAGCATTTTATTGATACCATGCACCTTCCTCCCATTGTCAAATCCATCCCTCCTTTAGATGAAGGTTAAAATTCTGTTTTCTGATTTGCCTTTTACAACCATTTAGTTGGTTTCTATTTAGAAAAGGACATCGGCAGCAATGCACGCATGCTGATATAATTCCTTATTCCTAGCACAGTGATCCTTTGGTTTTGGATTATTGAAATTGTAAAAATGTTTTCAAAAGTAATGGTCATGCGTGCGTGTGTTGTTTTTGGTAATTGATAATGGAATTAATTGGATTTTATTTTTCGACATTATTGTTGGAAGTGAGGTTCCTATGATGTTTCCCTGTGCAAACATGAGAGAAAGCATGTGCATATTGTTGGAAGTGAGGTTCCATTCCCCTGATTTCTGGAGTTCCCATAATCATCCTGGGGATGGATGTATCACATGGTTCCCCAAGCCAGTCCGACGTGCCGTCAATTGTGGCGGTAAGATAAGATGCATGATTTTCCTTTTCAACTGTTAGTCATAGAGTGACAGTGCTTGTTTCAATTTTCTTGGATGGATGATGAATGTATTTGCGAATGTAAATGAAAATAAAGAACTTATTAATTATATATATATATATGTTATCAATGGAGGATACCTTGTTTAGGGGGACATGAAATTCTTGTAGCTTATGGTATAGTGCCCCAATATTGGTTGTATGTTACTAGTATGTAGTAGATAATACTAGAGAGTACCTAAACCCAATCCGAACCCTACACCTAAAACCTAAATGTATTCTCAAACCCAAACCTAAACCCGATCCCGAACCCGAACTAGATTTCCTAAACCTAAACCTTAACCTATTCTCAATTCCCAAAAGCTATAACCTAAACCTAAACCTAAAACCTAAACCTAAACCTAAACCTAAAACGTAAATGTATTCTCAAATCCTTAAACCTAAACCTACACCTAATCCTAATCTCAACTCCTTAACCTAAACCTAAACCTAAACTTGAAAACCCAAACCTAAACCCGATCCCGAACCCAAACCCGATTTCCTAAACCTAAACCTTAACCTATTATCAATTCCGTAAAGCTATAACCTATAACCTATTCTCAATTCCCTAAAGCTATAACCTACAACCTAAACCTAAAACCTAAATGTATTCTCAAATCCCTAAACCTAAACCTACACCTAATCCTAATCTCAACTCCTTAACCTAAAGCTAAACTTGAAAACCCAAACCTAAACCAGAACCCGAACCCGAACCCAATTTCCTAAACCTAAAACTCAACCTATTCTCAATTCTCTAAACCTTAACCTATAACCTAACCTAAACCTAAACCTATAACCTACACTTATAACATAAACCTAAACCTATAACCTAAACCTGTAACCTTAACCTAAACGTAAAACCTAAACCTAAACCTAAAACCTAAATGTATTCTCAAATCGAAGAGTGTGGTCTGCCATTGTATTTTCATGTTAACATTTAATTTCTAGGCCATTGTTTATAGAGTTAGGATCTTCTGATCGAAGAATTTTTAGGGCATGCCCCATCCCCTCATCCATAGTGGAGCCAATTGGAACAATGCTCTGGATCACTGAACGATGAGTTGATGTGTATGGGATTCTAAAAGTCAGTAAACTATACATTTGTTCATGGGTCGTACGGTTCCTCTTCACAGAAATGAAGTCAAGGAGTAATTAACATTGATTTCCCTTTTTGTTTTCCTCAACTCATTGATTATAATCATTTTATGTTATCAATTAGATTTCTTTGATTCATTACACTCAATTCAGGTATGGTTTGCACCAATTCAAGACTGTACATTAGGCATTCAATATATAAGACTGGAGTGAGATTGATTAGGCATTCACTATGCCAAAACAGCGAAAAAAGGACGGTCCAAAACCGTCTCAAATGACCAAAAAGGACGGTCATGGACCGTCGCAAGGGCCGTCAAATTTTGACGTGTCGTATTACTTAAAGGACGGTTGAAAACCATCATTCTTATTGATGAAAAAAGGACGGCCATGGACCGTCCTTAAAAAGGACTGTCATGAACCAGCTCTCATGAGCCTCCAAAGGACAGCCATGGACCGTCCTTTAAAAGGACGGTCATGGACCGTCCTTAAAAAGGACTCTCATGGACCATCTCTTACGAGGTCGTCCTTAAAAAGGACTGTCATGGACAAGTCTCTTATGAGCTTTCAAAGGATGGTTATGGACCGTCCTTTAAAAGGACGGTCATGGACCGTCCTTAAAAAGGACTCATGGACCGTCTCTTATGAGCCTTCAAAGGACGGTTATGGACCGTCCTTAAAAAGGACTGCTATGAACTTCTTATGAGCCTTCAAAGACAGTTATGGACCGTCCTTTAAAAGGACGGTCATGGACCATCCTTTAAAGGACATTTTCAAATGACCTGTTACAATATATTTCATCGTATTCTTCTTGATATACACTTGTTATACAATATATTTCATCATATTCACATTCACATCCATCTAAACCCAAACTACATAAATCCATCCAAACATAAACTACATCCATCCAAACACAAACAATCTTATCCACATTACATTCATCCACGCATAATACATATAAGTTTAACATCACAAGTAAAAAAAAGGAAAAAAATCAGCGACAATTTTCTTTTTTTGTCTTTCATCTAATAAAAAAATATTCAACCAACAAAACATTATAATTCAGAATCATGAAGAATTGCAGAAACTTCTTCAAAAAAAGTGGGCACTTTTTTAAAATAAAACTGATCATTAAACTAAAATTAATACGAGCAAATAATGGAAAAAAGTGTTTCAATTAATAGAAATAACAACAAAAATTAAAGCTTTGTAAAAAAGGGCATATGTTAAAAGGGATACATTCTTGTTTGTTGCCATGTGATTGGGCTACATTATTACAGTAATCGGGTTCGGGTTCAGGATCGGGTTTAGGTTTGGGTTTTCAAGTTTAGGTTTAGGTTAGGTTATAGGTGTAGGTTATAAGTGCGGGTTATAGGTTTAGGTTTAGATTAGGTTATAGGTTAAGGTTTAGGGAATTGAGAATAGGTTAAGGTTTATGTTTAGGAAATCGAGTTCGGGTTCGGGATCGGGTTTAGGTTTGGGTTTTCAAGTTTATGTTTAAGTTTAGGTTGGGAGTTGAGATTAGGATTAGGTGTAGGTTTAGGGATTTGAGAATACATTTAGGTTATAGGTTTAGGTTTAGGTTATAGGTTAAGGTTTTACGTTTAGGTTTAGATTTAGGGATTTGAGAATACATTTAGGTTATAGGTTTAAGTTTAGGTATAGGTTAAGGTTTAGGTTTAGGTTTAGGTTTAGGTTATAAGCTATAGGTTTAGGGAATTGAGAATAGGTTAACGTTTAGGTTTAGGAAATCGGGTTTGGCTTCAGAATCGGGTTTAGGTTTGGGTTTTCAAGTTTAGGTTTAGGTTTAGGTTAGGGAGTTGAGATTAGGATTAGGTGTAGGTTTAGGTTTAGGATTTGAGAATACATTTAGGTTATAGGTTTAGGTTTAGGTTATAGGTTATAGGTTAAGGTTTAGGTTTAGGTTTAGGTTTAGGGAATTGAGAATAGGTTAAGGTTTAGGTTTAGGAAATCGGGTTCGGGTTCGGGTTCGGGATCGGGTTTAGGTTTGGGTTTTCAAGTTTAGGTTTAGGTTTAGGTTAGGGAATTGAGATTAGGATTAGATGTAGGTTTAGGTTTAGGGATTTGAAAATACATTTAGGTTTTAAGTTTAGGTTTAGGTTATAGGTTATAGGTATAGGTTTAGGTTTAGGTTTAGGTTTAGGTTTAGGTTTAGGTTAAGGTTATAAGCTATAGGTTTAGGGAATTGAGAATAGGTTAAGGTTTAGGTTTAGGAAATCGGGTTTGGGTTCGGGATCGGGTTTAGGTTTAGGTTTTCAAGTTTAGGTTTAGGTTTAGGTTAGGGAGTTGAGATTAGGATTAGGTGTAGGTTTAGGTTTAGGGATTTGAGAATGCATTTAGGTTTTAGGTTTAAGTTTAGGTTATAGGTTAAAGGTTTAGGTTTAGGTTTAGGTTATAAGCTATAGGTTTAGGGAATTGAGAATAGGTTAAGGTTTAGGTTTAGGAAATCGGGTTTGGGTTCGGGATCGGGTTTAGGTTTGGGTTTTCAAGTTTAGATTAAGGTTTAGGTTAGGGAGTTGAGATTAGGATTAGGTGTAGGTTTAGGTTTAGGTTTAGGGATTTGAGAATACATTTAGGTTTTAGGTTTAGGTTTAGGTTATAAGCTATAGGTTTAGGGAATTGAGAATAGGTTAAGGTTTAGGTTTAGGAAATCGGGTTCGGGATCGGGTTTAGGTTTGGGTTTTCAAGTTTAGTATTACGTTTAGGTTAGGGAGTTGAGATTAGGATTAGGTGTAGGTTTAGGTTTAGGGATTTGAGAATACATTTAGGTTTTAAGTTATAGGTTAAGGTTTAGGTTTTAGGTTTAGGTTCAGGTTAGGTTATAGGTTATAAGTTTAGGTTATAGGTTATAGGTTAAGGTTATAGGTCATAGGTTTTTATTTAGGTTAAGGTTTAGGTTTGGGTTATAAGTTATAGGTTTAGGGAATTGAGAATAGGTTAAGGTTTAGGTTTAGGAAATCGGGTTCGGGTTCGGGATCGGGTTTAGGTTTGGGTTTTCAAGTTTAGGTTTAGGTTAGGGAGTTGAGATTAGGATTAGGTGTAGGTTTAGGTTTAGGGATTTGAGAATACATTTATGTTTTAGGTTATAGGTTAAGGTTTAGGTTTTAGGCTTAGGTTAAGGCTAGGTTAAGGTTAGGTTATAGGTTATAAGTTTAGGTTATAGGTTAAGGTTATAGGTTTAGGTTTAGGTTATAAGCTATAGGTTTAGGGAATTGAGAATAGGTTAAGGTTTAGGTTTAGGAAATCGGGTTCGTGTTCGGGATTGGGTTTAGGTTTAGGTTTAGGTTTAGGTTAGGGAGTTGAGATTAGGATTAGGTATAGGTTTAGGTTTAAGGATTTGAGAATACATTTAGGTTTTAGGTTTAGGTTAAGGTTAATAGGTCTAGATTTAGGTTTAGGTTATAAGCTATAGGTTTAGGGAATTGAGAATAGGTTAAGGTTTAGGTTTAGGAAATCGGGTTCAGATTCGGGATCGGGTTTAGGTTTGGGTTTTCAAGTTTAGGTTTATGTTTAGGTTAGGGAGTTGAGATTAGGATTATGTGCAGGTTTAGGTTTAGGGATTTAAGAATACATTTAGGTTATAGGTTTAGGTTTAGGTTATAGGTTAAGGTTTAGATTTAGGTTTAGGTTTAGGTTATAAGCTATAGGTTTAGGAATTGAGAATAGGTTAAGGTTTAGGTTTAGGAAATCGGGTTCGGGTTCGGGATCGGGTTTAGGTTTGGGTTTTCAAGTTTAGGTTTAGGTTTAGATTAGAGAGTTGAGATTAGGATTAGGTGTAGGTTTAGGTTTAGGGATTTAAGAATACATTTAGGTTTTAGGTTTAGGTTATAAGCTATAGGTTTAGGGAATTGAGAATAGGTTAAGGTTTAGGTTTAGGAAATCGAGTTTGGGATCGGGTTTAGGTTTGGGTTTTCAAGTTTAGGTTTAGGTTTAGGTTTAGGTTAGGGAGTTGAGATTAGGATTAGGTGTAGGTTTAGGTTTAGAGATTTGAGAATACATTTAGGTTTTAGGTTATAGGTTAAGGTTTGGTTTAGGTTAAGGTTAGGTTATAGGTTATAAGTTTAGGTTATAGGTTATAGGTTAATGTAACGATTCGTAAATTTCCGTACAAGGGCTCGAGTACCACCTTGACCAGAAATCACTTAGGATTAAATCCTTTAGAAATTTGACAAAGTTAACTAAATGCTAAACTAGATTAGCCATGAAATTCGTTTGAATCACTTCAAATATGATCTGCAAGACCCAAAACTTGTAGAATCATTGACGCTAGGTTACCATAAAGTCTAGGATCAAACTCATTACCCGACTGCTCTCGGAAGCACATTGAAACTCCGTATTAGATCTAGACCGTACATCGGGAGTCCGAATAATACGAAGTTAAGGACTTAGGACCGCCTCGTTGGGCTTGACAACCATCTCAAAAATCAAATCCAGAGAGTGTCCCATAGCTGTTCGCTTGAATCCGGAGCGAGAGAGTGTGAAAACACTTATTTTCTTTACAAAATAAATATCTTGAATAGTAATCTGAGACTTGTTACTTGCGGTCGATTTGTAAGCAACCAGACCGTCAGAATCTGACCCAAATACACCCTCGGATCAGAAAAAATTTCATAAACATATCCACGTACTTGGAATGTCGGATCGAGACCCGCTGACCGTTGAACTAAAAATGGTCTGCCACACGTGATCTAGGAATCCGACTAAAATGAAAACTTAACTCCACCTGGATCCAAGGTTGGTGAGCTTAAGTCTGACCTTCGGCTCAAGGAGGCCCGCCAGAAGTCCTCCGTTGAGCTGGAAAAGCGCCGCTTTGGTTATAACCCAAGTATACCTTGACCTTAAGTCTAGTTTAGTGCATTTTTAGGCTATATAAGGACCTTAGAACCCTCTCTGTCACAGCCATATGAATTTGAGAGAAACCCTAGAGAAAGAAGTGAGAAAAGTGAGAGAAAGAGTAAGAGTTGTGGGAGATCCTTCCTACCCTTTTCCCTGCCGTTCTACAAGCCCATTCTCGTCGCTTTTCCGGTGAATCCGACTTCGTTTTTAGGTAAGAAACCCTAACCCTAATCTGTTTTGGGGTGTGAAGGTTGTAGGTTATGAAATAGCTAACTTATTTCATTCTACAGGTTACCAAACTGCCAAATACGGAAGCTTAGCAAACCTAGCTGATTCGTTACGATTCTAAGACGAAAGGTGAGGATTTTAGGTGTATAGGTTATGTTTTCAACGCTTTCAATGTCAGATAATTATAGATTCATGATCTGCATGCAATTGCACATATACAAAATGCTTTCTTTTTTCTGTTTCGATTAAAGACGTAGAATATGGAATTTTACATATTCTAGGTATTCGTAGAAAATACCGTATACGTATAAATTTTGGAAATATGATTGCCATGATTATTTGCTGTATGAATATGTTATATATGGATAAAATACCTATTTGGTGAAAGGATTCGCCCTAATGCATGTTTTGTTAGTATACACTATGTATGTTGAAATAGTGTATTTTAGAAAGTACCGTATACGTATATATTTTGGAGATGTGCTTGCCATGACTATTTGCTGTATGAACATCTTATATATGCGTAAAATACTTGCTTGGCGAAAGGACTCGCCCTAATACATGTTTTACTAGCATACACTATGTATGTTGAAATAGCGTATTTTAAGTATTTGTGAAAATGCTTGTGAGAGTAAGTGTTTGAATGATGGTGCCTTAGGTAGGTGTTGAGATGGGATTCTCAACTACCTTAGAGACATGTATGTTTTTCCTCCATGTGGTTGTTTACTTTAACCGCTTACCTATGAAATATATGTGTTTGTAATCTTATTTATATAGTGTTTCATAACATGCGATATAACATGCTTTATAACATGCTTTATGATATGCTTGTTAACATGCTTGAATTACTTTATTTATTATGCTTTACACCACATGCTATGAATAAGGATTGATTGAGTTTGGGGCTATGTTTATAGTCCAGACAATCGGTACTAGATTTGAGATCGTGGTTGAGATTCATGTCGCCACGTAAGATATGTTTGACGAACCTGAGTCATACTTCGGTTGGCAATAGTAGTTAGGCCACAAGAAGTGCTTATGCACTTCTTGTCGTTCAGTTGGTGGTGCACTCAAGTTAGTCAGGCTCGTCAAGTAACCCGATATGTCTTATGTATGTTCACCATGTTTGGACGATACTGTTTGAACCTAGGGTACCAAACTTACCAGTAAAATCCCTTTAACTATGGTACCTCGATCTGCTAAGACTCATGAGTCGAACATGGTGGTATGGGACACCGTGATCGAGCTGTCGGCCTACGCTGGGGCCACGTGCCTCCCCATAGTAACCATTGAGCAACTAGACTCGTGAGCCGAATACGGTGGTATGGGACACTCTATTCGAGCTGTCGATACCTACGGCGAGAGCCGAGTACGGTGAGACCTGTATTCGTGCTGACGGGCGACGAGCCTTTCGTAGTGTCTTCGAGTATACTCTAAAGTCTGTGATTGGCGACGAGCCCTTCGCAGCAACTAGAGTATGAGTTAAGCCAAGACGGTGAGACCTGTATTCGAGCTGATGGCCAGCGATTGAGCCGAGTATGGTGAGACCTGTATTCGAGCTGACGGCCAGCAATTGAGCCGCATACAGTGAGATCTGTATCCGTGCTGACGGGTGACGAGCCCTTTGCGATACCTTCGCGATGCCTCTCGAACCGTAATATCGTATGAGATTATCTAGGTTTAATGACCCTAGAATGGATCATGTTTGGGAATGATACAAGGGAGGTACCTTAGTTTCCCAATACTGCTGTTTGAAATGGACTAATAACAACTCGGTAATCATTCTCATCATACATTGTATGTGCCTAGAAGATGTGGAGCACTGAGAAATGCAAGCATGCCGCGAACGTAAGATGGTGTCGCACGAGGGAGTGTGTGGTGAGGGCATACATCATGACTGCATTCATACTTGCATTAATAAGAGTAGTTAGGAGTGTTTGATTATACTGCTTTATCATTACTGCTTGACTGAGTCGATAACATGTTAACCTATGCTTTATTGTTCCACTGAGTTAGCTACTTACTCCCATATTACGGGACTGTGTTGTACATACCAACCAGACTCTGTCTCAGGTATAGATGAGATGACGACTCAGGAGGCAGAGCCGGACTATGACGAGGACCAGGACGAATTCTCATTTATGCAGTATTCTGGTGGCTTCGACTAGACTGTCAGGATCGACAGGTCTTGCAGGGATTACTCCTTAGTTGTACTTTTGATATTTTGTTCATAAAACAGATATATGTATATGGTGACTCAGATGGATTCATACTCTGGAGATTGAGATAGTTTTGTTTCTTTTACATACATATATATACAGTTTCAGTCTTCCGCTTGCCTTTATAAATTGATCTGGAGTATGAATTGCTGTTTTGATATAATCTCACTCATGTTTATTACTCTAACACAGACAACATTTAATCATCATTATCTATGTTGCATAAGTGATGTTCTGGAACTCGAGAGTTGAGTTGCTACTCGACCCCCGAATTTCAAGGCGTTACAGTTAAGGTTATAGGTCATAGGTTTTGGTTTAGGTTAAGGTTATAGGTTTAGGTTTAGGTTATAAGCTATAGGTTTAGGGAATTGAGAATAGGTTAAGGTTTAGGTTTAGGAAATCGGGTTCGGGTTCGGGATCGGGTTTAGGTTTGGGTTTTCAAGTTTAGGTTTAGGTTTAGGTTAGGGAGTTGAGATTAGGATTAGGTGTAGGTTTAGGTTTAGGGATTTGAGAATACATTTAGGTTATAGGTTTAGGATTAGGTTATAGGTTTAGGTTTAGGTTTAGGTTATAAGCTGTAGGTTTAGGGAATTGAGAATAGGTTAAGGTTTAGGTTTAGGAAATCGGGTTCGGGTTCGGGATCGGGTTTAGGTTTGGGTTTTCAAGTTTAGGTTTAAGTTTAAGTTAGGGAGTTGAGATTAGGATTAGGTGTAGGTTTAGGTTTAGGGATTTGAGAATACATTTAGGTTTTAGGTTTAGGTTTAGGTTATAGGTTAAGGTTTAGGTTTAGGTTTAGGTTTAGGGAATTGAGAATAGATTAAAGTTTAGGTTTAGGAAATAGGGTTCGGGTTCGAGATCGGGTTTAGGTTTGGGTTTTCAAGTTTAGGTTTAGGTTTAGGTTAGGGAGTTGAGATTAGGATTAGGTGTAGGTTTAGGTTTTGGGATTTGAGAATAGGTTTAGGTTATAAGTATAGGTTTAGGTTAGGGTGTAAGTTAAGGTTTAGGGAATTGAGTTTAGGTTATAGGTATAAGTTATAGGTTTTTGGTTAAGGTTTAGGTTATAGGTTATAGGTTTTCGGATTTGAGAATAGGTTTAGGTTATAAGTATAGGTTTAGGTTAGGTTATAGGTTAAGGTTTAGGGAATTGAGTTTAGGTTATAGGTTATAGGTTTAGGTTAAGGTTTAGGTTTAGGTTATAGGTTTTGGGATTTAAGAATAGGTTTAGGTTATAAGTATAGGTTTAGGTTAGGTTATAGGTAAAGGTTTAGGAATTGAGTTTAGGTTATAGGTTTAGGTTTAGGTTATATAGGTTTAGGTTTAGGTTTTAGGTTTTAGGTTTAGGTATAGGCTTAGGTTATGGGTTATATGTTTAGGTTTAGGTTTAGGAATTCGGGTTTGGGTTCGTGTTTGGGTTTGGGTTTAGGTTATAGGTTTAGGTTTAGGTTATAGGTCATAGGTTTAGGTTAAGATTATAGGTTTAGGTTAATGTTGTAGGTTATAGGTTATAATTATAGGTTATAGGTTTAGGTTAAGTTTAGGCTAGGGTTGTAAGTATAGGTTATAGGTTTAGGTTAGGTTAAGGTTTAGGTTTAGAGTTATAAATATAAGTTTTGGGATTTGAGAATAAGTTTAGGTTAAGGTTTAGGTTATAAGTATAGGTTTTGGGATTTGAGAATAGGTTTAGGTTATAAGTATAGGTTTAGGTTAGGTTGTAGGTTAAAGTTTAGGGAATTGAGTTTAGGTTATAGGTTTAGGTTTAGGTTTAGGTTCTAGGTTTAGGTTTAGGGAATTAAGAATAGGTTAAGGTTTAGGTTTAGAAAATCGGGTTCGGGTTCGGGATCGGGTTTAGGTTTGGGTTTTTAAGTTTAAGTTTAGGTTATAGGTTAAGGAGTTGATATTAGGATTAGGTGTAGGTTTAGGTTTAGGGATTTGACATTTAGGTTTTAGGTTTAGGTTTAGGTTATAGGTTATAGGTTTATGTTTAGGTTTAATTTAAGGTTTAGGTTTAGGTTTAGCTTTAGGTTATAAGCTATAGGTTTTGGGATTTGAGAATAGGTTTGGGTTATAGGTTAAGGGTGTGGTCCCTGCAAATACAGATATAAACACGGCCTGCTCCAATTGGCCAGGCCCTTCCAATGCTGTCCATAGGAAATGGACAGCTTCATCATGGTCATAACAGCGGTTCCCATCTTCTAGGGACCTCCGCTCAACATCCGGATAGCTCCGACGCACATCCGGGTCTGCTCCATTAATTTCAAGCAAATATATAAACACGGCCTGTCCAAATGGCCAGTACCCTCCAATGGTCATAACAGCGGTTCCCACCTTCCAGGGACCCCCGCTCAACATCCGGATAGCTCCGACGCACATCCGGATACATTAATGGGTACAGTTTCAAATAATATTATTAGCAATGTTTCAAATGCATACCTCTTTTAGAAAGTCCTTCAATTGATCCTCATGAAAGTCCTGATCTGTAAGAACCTTAACGGCAACATCCTGCATTCCATGATTGAATAAATAAGAAGATGCATCATTTTTACTTTCAAGTCAAACAAAAATGGGACAGAGAACCATGTACGAAACACGGAGAAAAATGTGGATTTCTTTGAATATGATAAAGAGATTGGTCTAGGAACTGAACCGCGAATTACTCTCATCAGGTTAGTTATCAGAATAACATTTCTAGAGAAGTTCCCTGCATTAAACGCTTGCCTATGTAATTCAATTGTCTTTAGTAAAATCAAATTACTATCTTAAAAGAAATGCACACCATGCATGCGAAACGTCATTTTCAAATCAAACTACACTCGTTATTTTCAAATCTCATGCGGCCACTTTATTCCCCCACTATCTCCCTCGATTTCCCCACTCTTACCTCTCTGTCTCTCTCTCTTGAAGCAAAAAAGAAGAAGATGAAAAAAAACTCTTTTATGTTTTTTCAATCCATCTTCCATTTTCTTCTTAATAAGAAAATTCATATTTACTAATATTCCCATTTTTCTATTTTTCAAAAGAATGAGTTCGGACTCCGAAAGCGTCAGCTCCAGCTTAGTATATACACATGGATGGTGCCGGATGGCTTCTTTTTTGTCACTTGTAGTTCTTCTTCTTCTTATTTTTTGGTATTTCCTCATCTTATTTTCATTTATCATCCTACAAGGCACCCCATGACATTACTAGGAAGTATGGGGCTGTTAAAGAGGTTGATGATTCTTCTACAAAGGCATGACTTGAAAAGATGCGGACACCGTTTATCAGGAAGGGATCAGGGTTCTCTTCTCGTAGTGTGATTATTGGGGATGCATATAAAGGAATTCATGAAATCGGTTTACCATTAGAAATTGCTCAAAAGATCGCATTTGAGGAGAAGGTCACCGCATACAACATGGATCATTTAGTGGATGACAAATTATGTGTAACATATAGAGATGGTTCAGCCACTTATGCAATTAGGGAAGGTTCAAAAGGACATACATATTTGAAAGTTGGTTAAATCATAAACAGGCGTATTATGGACGGAGATATTGTTTTCATTAATAGGCCGCCTAGTACTCATAAACATTCATTGCAAGCATTTTCTGTCTATATGCATGATGACCATACTGTTAAAATCAATCCTCTTATTTGCACTCCCTAGGTGCGGATTTTGATGGGGATTGCGTTCATATGCTACTTCATAGATCATATTCCAAGATAAAAGGTGTCAATTATATATATATATATAATTATAGTTCAAAAGCAGACAATAAAGAGCACAAATTCTTATTATAAAGGTGATATTTAGAGTTAAGCTTACCATCATTGTCATGTTGAAACCATTCCTTGAATATGAGGACGTCCCTTATTGATCTAAAACAGTCAAAGAGAATTACAATTAAAAGAAAGAAAGAAAAAAGAAAAGAAAAGAAAGCAAGCAGGTAATTAGACACTCAAATGCTACCAAAAAGAAAAATATAAACTTATCTTGTTAACTAAATCTATTTTTAACCTCGGTTCTCAACAACCGAGGCTAAAGCCTTTAGCCACGGGAATTGTAGTCTCAGTTTAGGTAACTGAGGCAAAACCGAGACTAAAGATGGATTTAGCCTTTGTTGGCATCAAACCATTGATTGAACAATCAAAAATAAAATTTGTAAAATGTCCAAAATTCAATTCCAAGAAATGAACAGCTTAATTTTGCTAATTTTGGTTGGTCAGATTGATCAGCTAGCTACTCAGGAACAAGGTTTAAAGTATCTACTAGAACCAGTACGTATTGATACATACCAGTATCGTCCATAAAAGATATGGCTGTATCGACCCGAAACAACCCAATACAGGGCAATACAGAGTTGTATCGGTGGTGAACGATGCAATAACTGGTACACCGATTTTAAACCTTGTTGATCTTCTCTGTCGTCTGCCCATCAGAATTCAATCTGTCACTATCAAAAAGGCATCGCCTTGCTGACTTCTCTTGTTTGGCTGCAACAGGAGACTAAAACAGGAAAAAAAACTATAAAAATAAGTCTGAAATGAATGTACCAAACACAAATGCCACCTGTCCCTCAAAAAATAAAAATAAAAAATCACACACATTCTCAAAACAACAGACTTCTTAGACAACCCAATGCTTCATGTTGAGGTGTCTCCAGAAATGCATGGAATTCCATACTTTGCCAATACGTTTGCCAGAAATAAGTCTGCATTTGTATGCAAAAATGAATTGAATTATAATCATTCAGTTCAATGACAATGTGAACAAAGTCAATAGGTCCTAGTATTCATAATCGGGAAGCAGCCATCAAATTGCACTTGTGTCCCACCAAGTCCAACTAGAAAGTAATGCAATCACAACTTGAACCCCGGACACTGCATGTGAATGCTAATGAAACTATGATTTGGATATTTCCACTTTATTAGATATTTGATAGCCATCCGCTCTCGAATGCATGACACCTGTTGGCTCATCTTTTGAGTAAAGAAAGCTAGAATTAGACTACTAAAGTTTAGCAACATTTTGAAAATGGCAGTGGCTCTTCACATGTGAACAGATGTACATCTGTCTAAACCATCCAAAATTTGGGGCCCATCTTGGATGGAGCATATTTCTAATATCACACCAACCAAGCAATCCTAATCATCTAAGTAATGACTATCAGATGGATGGTTACTAGTAAAATAGTGGGTGATGCAAATTCAACGGGGAAAGTAAGATGGTTAATATTACTTTTCACAGTGCAAAGTTTCAGTTATGTCTCTTCTTTACCTTCATCTCCAACCCTGTACTATTTGGAGTTCATTTCAGAATCTACGTAAGTCTAACAATGTAAATTCTTTTTTAATAGGTAATGAGAAAATAAGTCTGACAGATACTTACATATTAATATCTGTATTTTTTGCAGACTAACAAAATCAAGTTAAAACCATTGAAGTATTTATATTTGGTTAAATATAATACTTCAATGTTCATGTATGTGTTCATATAGGAGCTTGCTAGTTGATAGACCCTTCCACTTCCTGACATTGTTAGAACAGATGTTTCCCAAACCTTCACAGAAGTTGGACGAAACCATGGCAAGAACTAAGGAAGTTATATGTTCACACATAGTCTACTGGCCAGAGAGTCAAAGAATCAATAAGCTCACATATATCCACTATATCAACATTGTGGTTGGTTAGGATTCCCTGGACATTTCATCACAAGATCTTGTCTCTGAAGTCCAAACTGGTAAGAGTAGGCCTGGTTCAATTTCCCTGACAAATTGATCCCTTCTTTAGTCTGTGGATGTGGCTTCTATATTCATTAGCCAAAATTCTACATGAAAACTAGTATATGATCATAATTTTGTCTCGCTTGTTGGAAGGGGATTCAACCACAACGGTAGAAACTGCAGAGAACTAAAGAGTATTGCAACAAACAACGTGCAGAAATACATTTACCATTGACAGCTTAAGTATCAGAAACATTGGTCAAATTTTGAATGGAGAATGAAAAATTATAAATTAAACCATGGTTAATTTAATAACAAATGGCAACTAGCCACCTGTAAATAGGACTTGTCACTTGTAGATTTAATAACAAATGGCAACCAACCACCTGTAACAGTAGACTGCTTCCTTAATGTCATTGGGGCAATCCCTGAAATAACAAATTGGAAAACATATATCAAATGATATAACCTGCTGAGCAAGCCATTTGTTCCTTTTATGCATCATATCAGTGTTGAAAGATGCATGTATTGCTTAACCAATGCTTGGAAAATAGGCATATACGTAGTATAGCATACAAGTACATGAAGTGGGAAATGGGCTAAAATGACTGAAGCCCAAACCAAGCACATGAGCCAAGAAAGTAAAAAAGGGTAAAAGGAAAAACGACATGAACTAGCAATCAGTTTAGCAAAAAAAGTAGATGGATAATTGCCTGATGCATCAATTTCAACAACAAATGAAGAACATAGACACACATCAAAGGTTCAAGTGTAAAATCCACCTCATCTAATGAAGACTTAGACATACAATTGATGCTATGATGCTACAACTTCAATTATCACAGCAAGGCATATATGTTGTGAGCAGGAATGTAACTGGAAGAAGTAAATATTCTAAAACAATGCACAATATATCCAAATCATGGTTCAAAACATAAGCTGACACATCATATTTTAAAACTGGCATGATGCACTTTTTTTTATATGTAACAGATCCATTCCATGATTAAATTAGTCAAAATTCATGATGCATTTTTTAAATGGATCTCCAATCCACAATTAAATCAATCAAAATTCTTGTTGAAATGGGAGAGACTCAAAAGTGATTTTGTTAGCAACAACGCAAAACATAGATAGACAACACCACAAAACAGTCAATCAACATAATGGGACTAAAGCCAAAACACTGTCAATGAAGCATTTTGCCAACTGAGCAAAGTTTGAAAAAAGATTTTCTGAATAGAGCAAGTTTTTGGACAACTAGGGAAACATGCATTCCTAATTTAAAAAGGCTATCAGGTTGTCGGAAATATAACATGTAAGAAACATTCCCAAAGGAAGTACCATTTACTGTGTATCTCCTATTAGATTGAAGAACATGCAGCCATCTCAAAACCGTGAGACTAGAACTTGACTTAATTCCTTATCAGAAATGGAATGTGAATTCATGAATGTATATTAAAGATATTATGTGATTACATCGACAATGAAGTTGAGGCAAAAAACTGTAACTAACAACAAATAGAAACAAGAATGTAAGGTTTACCAGTAACACTCCGAAAATTAAAGTCAGAAAGTCCTTTTCCCACTGAATTTTGCCAAATTGCTTCTAAAGCTCGAATAATTGGAGATACATCTGTTCCACTAGCAAGGAAACCAAGCCTCGTGAAATCATTTTCCATCTCAACATAGTCCTCATTTATCGTATGGACAACAACATCGATCAAAATTTGTTTATTTCGCTGGCACCAGAAAAGAAAAAGTTACCATTGGATACTCTGAATATATCTCATGAGATGCAATTGTAGCAAAAGATTATCCAAGGTAATGCAACTTTGGATAATCTGAATATCTACTGACAGCATTAATCACACCTTTTCAGCTCACCTAAAGATTGGACCATCTTGATTTTCAGGCCATGACACATGATCGGAGGGGATCTCCCCACAAATGGTCAAGATCTTGCACACGTGTACTAAACTAGACCTTAACATGAATGAGCAGTACAATGCATACATAAAACCAATCTGACACATGGCAAGTTTGGTCAAGTCACACCTTATCCCAAGAGAAATACAATTTTCTTAGTTTTTTGGGTTGTTGAGTTGGGCCCTTGGTTCAATGATACAAACGACAACACTATATGGATGGTGGCCCATGAACCAAAAATCCTCCACATAAGGATAACCTGAGCCTTCAACTGGTGGCCAGCAGATAGATGATTGAGGATGAGAATACAACTATCAGCAAGATAAGAGGCAAATACCCGCATACATATACCTGCATACATCTAACCTTGGTGGCTTGCATTACCTATTTCGATTAAAAACAACAAAATTAACACAACTTCGCTCTAAACGGAGATGGAAGTTCAGACAGTGGTTCCAAATCATCAATGTTCAAACAGTAGTTCTAAATCATCATCAGAAAATTAAAAAAATAAAAAGAAATTAATGAATAATAGGAAAAATGGAAAGATTAATAAAGATAATTAGAGTAAAGACCACTTCTTTGTGTAGGAAGAGTAAAGCCAGACCATTCATCAGGTGCGCCCGACCATTCGTGTACTAGAGCCCAAAGATCAGGCCCTCCTTCACGTTGCTCTAATTGGTGGAAGGATTGAAAGGACTGAGGGCAGCCAGGGATGATTGCCCCAATGATGCCGGAGAGAGAGAGAGAGAGAGAGAGAGAGAGAGAGAGAGAGAGAGAGAGAGAGAGAGAGAGAGAGAGGAAATCTAAAGGGCCGTTTGAATGACGCTCGATGGAGGATTTGTCGATGGAAGATGAAGTAGGGAAAAGAGGAAAAGAGGGAAAAGAGGCGCCCGATGGATTTGGGAATCCTCTTTCAAATAAGATAACATTTTCAAATCTGTATGGTATGAGTTTTCCACTAAATAATATCACAAAATCTATTAACGGTCGTACATGCATGGGACCGGTTTCTAGATGGTTAAGATTGTATTATATAATAAAAATGTATAAATATTTACCATTTACAACTAGACTGATTATTTAGATGGTCTGGATAACTCTATATCTTAGCCAATATTATTATAAACAAGTCAACACTATTTTACATTAAATACAAAACTCACTGTGAAAACCAGAAACAAAAAATGTTAAATTCAGCTTTGGACCTTGTATGGCTCTATGGGCCCCACCATGATTGATTTGATACATCCACACCGTCCATCCATTTCTATACATCATTTTGTCATCGATCCCAAAAAACGAGCCTGAAATAAATCTTGGGTGGACCACATGATGAGAAAACACTAGTGCTTGGAGCATTTCAAAAATTAGAGGGATATAAATCTCAGATGGTCCATGCCACATGAGAACAATAAGGATTGAATATCCAACATTAAAAACATCTTGTGATTGAGCTAAAGTATAAGGCAGATTCAAAGTTCGAGTGGACCCCATCATCCGTATACGAAAATCATGTGGGCCAAACCATCTAAAACTATGCGAAGACATTCTAAAAAATATAAAAGCACTTGGTGGGGCCCAGATGAGTTTTGGATGCGGCTGAAACTTAGTCTAACCCCTCATCCAAGTGGGACACACATAATGAATGGGCTGGATCTGAAGTTATTTACTCTTCAATCTAAACTGATTAAATTGTCCAAAAAGAGTAGATTAAAGGTTCAATTAGTGGATGTCCCTAATAATTTAGTAGTTTTATTTTTCACAGATAAATTTCAATTTCCATTTAAAAATAACATTTTGTTTTTCAAAATGTATATTTTTTTTTCTCTTTTAACAAAATATCATTTTTATTATAAAATATTTCAAAAAAAATACAAATTTTGAATTTTTATTTTCAAAAGCTCAAAAAATTTCTCATATTTTAATTTTTTTTCTCAAAAACTTCAAAATTTCTATTTTTTTTCTTCAAAAGCATCATTTTGTTCACAAAATTTTTCTCAAACATAGTTAAAATTTCTAAATTTTTCAATATTCTTTTTCATATAATATTTTAAATCATTTAAATATTACCTTTTAATTATATATATATATATATAAATAGATATTTTAAATCATTTAAATATTACCTTTTAATTATATATAAAATATTACCTTTTTAATGCTAATTTTAGGGGTTGATCCCAAAATTGAAGTAGATCCAAAGCTCAATTGGACCATTACATAGGAAACAGTGTGGAATAGTGATTTCCACTGTTGAAACCTTCCTAGGGTCTAAAGTAATTTTTATTTGTCATCCAACCTGTTAATATGATCACAAAGACATGGATGAAGAGAAAGCACAAACATCAGCTTGATCCAAAACTTCTTTGGCCTCCAAAAAATTTTCAATGGTAGATGTTCAATCAAACTGTTTCCTATGCTGTGGTCCACTTGAGATTTTAATTTTCTTCATTTTTGGGATCACGCCCTAAAATTATCCGTTAACATAGATTAACGGAGTAGATAAAATAAATAAATAACAGGTTCTCACGAGGTCAATAAGTTGGGTCACAATTTTGACCAGAATATTTGGCCCATTTTACATGTCTGGTCCATTCACTCTATTTTACTAATCATTAACCTCAAATTGACTAGTTACTCGCCCCGATCATGCTACATATGAGAGAGATATTGGGCAAACAAGATTGATCAACAATTTGAGTGAATTTTGATTTAAACATCTGAAGTTATTTACTTTTCAATCTAGACTGATCAGATTGTCCAAAAACGGTTAAAGGTTGTTCATAATATCAAAAATATATGAATGAATAGAAAACACAAACATTAGCTTGATCCAAAACTTCTATGGCCTCCAAGAAATTTTAAATGGTAGAGGTTCAATCACACTAGCTATTTCCTGTGGTGTGGTCCACTTGAGCTTTGGATATGCTTCCTTTTTGTTCTTTAGACCTCGAATTATCTGTTAACATGGATGAATGGAGTGGATAAAATAAATAAATAACAGTGGACCCCATAGAGTTACTCTGGTAAAAGTAACGAGTAACTCACCTAAATGTAGTAGAGAAGGGTTTCCTTGAAACATTCATAATCATATATTGGGCCTGCCTGAATGTGATTCACATATCCAAACCACTCAATATGTGTGTCCCACTTGGATGAGGGATATCAGACCAAGTTTTAACTGCGCGCATCCATGTCTATATTAACTTATAAACAGATTGGATCTCAAATAAACATCGCGGCAGGCCCTAAGAAGGTTTCAATAGTGGGTGTCACTATCCCACTCTTTTCTATGGTGAGTCCACTTGAACTTTGGATCTACCACGTCAATCAGATGCACCATTCCATGGTGGGCCACAAGCTTAAAAATAAAGTCAATCCATGACTTGGGTGGGCCACACCACATACTATAGTTGAGAGGGTTACCTTCCCATTAAAACATTCATAATCATTTATTGGGCCCACCTAGATGTGGTTCATAGATCCAACCCATTCATTATGTGTGTTCCACTTGGATGAGGAGTCAGACCAAGTTTCATACACATCCGAAACTCATGTGGGCCCCACCAAATGCTTTTATATGTTTTAGGGATCTCTTCACATAGTTTTAGATGCTATGGCCCACCTGAGTTTCATATATGACTGATTTTTGGACTTAAAAGGGACACATCAAATGCATGGTGTTGATGTTCTACACACATCATGGTGGGGTACACACAGATTAACCTCATGGGAAGTTCCCATGAGGTGACCTTATGGTACCATTTCACTATTTTAGGTAACTCCATGGGTGTTACTCTAACCGTGTAGGGCCCACCTCGATATATTTTATGTATATCGACACAGTCCATATATTTTTTCATCATATTTTAGGATGTGATTTTAAATCATAAGAACTAAATAATCTTAGGTGGGTCATAACAATCAAAATAATATGATAATTAATAACCATTATAAACCTTTTGAAGGCCATAAAAGTTTTGGATCAATTTGATCTTTGTAGTTTACCTTCTTCTAGATCTTCTTTACATTATCAACAAGTTGGATTGCAAATAAACATTACTAAAACCTTACGATGGGCTCTTTATAATTTTTAATGGCGAGGTACTATATTATCATTCTTTCCAGTGGTGCGGTCCACTTAAGATTTAAATCTACACAATTTTTTATACCCGGCCAAAAAATGGGTTGGAGAAACGTATGGGTGGCAAGGATATACAACACATCACCAAAATCTCACTTTTGTTATATAACTTTTCAATTTTTCTTATCAAAATACAAAATCTAGTTTTCTTTTTTTTTTTAAATATATTTTTTTACAATTTGACAATTTTTTCACAATTTCGTTTATTTTTTTAAATTTTCTGTTTCAAAATATCATTTTTTTTTTATCGAAATCTCACTTTTGTTATCCAACTTTTCAATTTTTCTTGTCAAAATACAAAATCTAGTTTTCTTTTTTAAAAAATATATATTTTTTTACAATTTGTCAATTTTTTCACAATTTTGTTTAATTTCTTAAATTTTCTTTTTTAAAATATCATTTTTTTAATCCCACTTTTGTTATATATAACTTTTCAATTTTTTTTTGTCAAAATACAAAATCTAGTTTTCTTTTTTAAAAAAAATATATTTTTTTCAATTTGTCAAAATTTTCACAATTTTGTTTAATTTTTAAAATTTCCTTTTTTAAAATATCATTTTTTTATCGAAATCTTTTTTTTTTTTCAAAATTATCAACAGTTTTTTTTTTTCAAAATTTAATTTTTTCTTAAACATTGTTAATTATTTTTCTAAGCTTCTTAACTATTTTTTTTTAAGAATTCATAATTTTTTCGAGTGGCTCAATTGAGTATTAGAGACGGTTTAGGACTGTCTCTAATAGAGACAGTCTTTGGCGGGGCTATAAGACTGTTTAGGACCGTCTCTAATAAAAACGGTCTTTGACAGGGCTGTAAGATGGCTAAGGACCGTCTCTAGTAAAGATAGTCTTTGACAGTCAGATTGCAAGTAAAAGACGGCCAATGACCGTCTCTAATGCGAACGGCTAATGACCGTCTCAGATGACTGCTTATAGGACGGTCAAGGACCATCTCTAATGCGGACGGCCAATGACCGTCTCAAATGACCCATATAAGACGGTCAACGACCGTCTTAAATGATTTGTGGACGTTCAAATTTTTAAAACAATATTAAGGACGGTCAGGGGCTGTCTAAAATTTTAGAGACGGTTTACGGCCGTCTCTAAAGCTTCTTTAAACCAAGCAATTTTAGAGACGATCCGAAACCGTCTCTAAATCTGTCATTTTTTTCTATTTTTCACGTAGTGATTTAAATGTATTGCAGGATGTTGTTTGAATTGCTTATCCTAACAGGTGCACAAGTTGGGATGGATCGGACTTCTATCTTGAGAAAATGTCATGATTTCCGGTAGTTATTATTTTAAATGTATTGCAGGATGTTGCTTGAAATGTTTTTTATCATTAGGGCTGCTTTCGCCGGGTTTGATGCTGAAATTGTCGCCAACTTCACAGAAAGACAAATAGCATCAGTGGCCACAGATTGCAACCTGGATTTAAACAAGATTCGAGGTGCCGTCAACAATGCTAACAGAATCCTTCAGGTCAGATTGTTGATTGGACCTGATTTTATTTAAATGATCTTGATAATCCATTTTATTTAAATGAGCAGACCCGGATGTGCGTCGGAGGTATCCGAATGTTGAGCGGGGGTCCCTGGAAGGTGGGAACCGCTGTTATGACCATGATGAAGCTGTCCATTTTCTATGGACAACATTAGAGTGGCCTGACCATTTGGACAGGCCATGTTTATGTATTAGCTCGAATTTGTTGGAGCAGACCCGGATGTGCGTCGGAGCTATCCGGATGTTGAGCGGGGGTCCCTGGAAGGTGGGAACCGCTGTTATAACCGTGATGAAGCTGTCCATTTCCTATTGACAACATTGGAGTGGCCTAGCCATTTGGACAGGTCGTGTTTATATCTGTATTTGCAGGGACCACACCCTATAACCTATAACCTAAACCTATTCTCAAAGCCCAAAACCTATAACCTATAACCTAAACCTATTCTCAAATCCCAAAACCTATAACCTAAACCTAAACATTAACCTAAACCTATAACCTATAACCTAAACCTATAACCTAAACTCTAACCTACAACCTAACCTAAACCTATACTTATAACCTAAGCCTATTCTCAAATTCCAAAACATATAACCTAAACCTAAACCTATAACCTATAACCTAAACCTATAACCTAAACTCACTTTCCTAAACTCTAACCTACACCTAACTTAAACCTATACTTATAACTTAAACCTATTCTCAAATCCCAAAACCTATAAGCTAAACCTAAACCTATAACCTATACCTAAACCTATAACCTAAACTCTAACCTACAACCTAACCTAAACCTATTCTCAAATCCCAAAACCAGTAACCTTAACCTAAACCTAAACCTTAACCTATAACCTTAACTTATAACCTAAACCTATAACCTAAACTCAATTTCCTAAACCTTAACCAATAACCTAACCTAAACCTAAACCTATAACCCGAACTCGATTTCTAAACCTAAACCTTAATGTATTCTCAAATCCCTAAACCCAAACCTACACCTAATCCTAATCTCAACTCCCTAACCTAAACCTAAAACTAAACTTGAAAACCCAAACCTAAACCCGATTCCGAACCCGAACCTGATTTCCTAACCTAAACTTATAACCTTAACCTAAACCTATTCTCAAATCACAAAACCTATAACCTAAACCTAAACCTATATCACCTTAACCTAAACCTAAAACTTAACCTATAACCTAAACCTTAACCTATAACCTAAACCTATAACCTAAACTCAATTTCCTAAACCTTAACCTAAACCTATACGTATAACCTAAACCTAAACCCGATCCTAATCTCAACTCCCTAACCTAAACTTAAACCTGATCCTAATCTCAAAACGGTGGATAAACCTAAACCTACACCTAATCCTAAACCTATAACCTAAACCTATAACCTATATAAACCTAAAACTTAAACTCAATTTCCTAAACCTAAATCATTAAATGCCTGAATCAATCATTAGTAGACAAGATTTCTGTGGCTGCTGATGGGCAAATGGTGTGGGAGTCATTCCTTCAAGGTTCTCATTCATTTTAAAAAACAAAAATTAAAGAAATCAGCCGACTACGTGTTGAAATAGAATATTAGAGTGCAGATGTTATGACCAAAAGACTCAAAGAAGAAACATAATTACTCAACACCTTCACGCAGTTACATCTTAATTCAAGGGATGACTCTTATCATTCCTTCAAGTAACTCATCAGCAAGCTTTTAATTTCCCTAGTAAGATCCTTGTTTCACGCAGAGTATCAGACATAAATGGTCTCATGCACTCTCTTGATTCAGATCATTAGTTAGAATGACATGTTATTAACTATCAAACCCTAGTTTAGAGTACAGTGCAGGAAATGTTGAAAGTTCATATGCAGGAAAAGTTCGTATAAAACTAACTTCGTATGCAGGAAATGTTGAAAGTTCCTTTACAGTTGCTGATGTTATTGTTGAAGGAGAGGTAATAAACAAACAGCGGGGCAAACATGAAAATGAGCGGGAGACACTATAAAATCAGCGGGGGAAACTAGAAAATTAGCGGGACAAACTAGAAAATCAGCGAGGCAAACATGAAAATCAACGGGGGACACTAGAAAATCAGCGGGGGAAACATGAAAATGAGCAGGGAAAACTAGAAAATCAGCGGAGGAGACATGAAAATGAGCGAGGTAAACATGAAAATGAGCGGGGGACATTAGAAAAACAGTGGGGCAAACTAGAAAATCAGCGGGGGAGACTAGAAAATTAGCGGGGCAAACTAGGAAATCAGCGGGGCAAATATGCAAATCAGCAGGAGACACTAGAAAATCAGCGGGGGAAACATGAAAATCAACGGGGGACACTAGAAAATCAGCAGGGGAAACATAAAAATGAGCGGGGAAAACTAGAAAATCAGCGGAGGAAACATGAAAATGAGCGGGGGACATTAGAAAAACAACGGGGCAAACTAGAAAATCAGCGGGGGAGACTAGAAAATTAGCGGGGCGAACTAGGAAATCAGCGGGGCAAACATGCAAATCAGCAGGAGACACTAGAAAATCAGCGGGGGAAACATGAAAATAAGCGGAAAAACTAGAAAATCAGCGGGAGAGACATGAAAATGAGCGGGGGACACTAGAAAAACAGTAGGGCAAACTAGAAAATCAGTGGGGGAGACTAGAAAATCAGATGGGAAAACTAGAAAATCAGAGGGGCAAACTAGAAAAATCAGCGGGGCAAACATGCAAATCAGCGGGGGACACTAGAAAATCAGTGGGGGAAACATAAAAATGAGAAGAGAAAACTAGAAAGTCAGCGGGGGAGACATGAAAATGAGCGGGGCAAACATGAAAATAAGCGGGGGACACTAGAAAAACAGCAGGGCAAAAGAGAAATTCAGTGGGGCAAACTGGAAAATCATTATGCCCACTGTTTCCCGTGGTATGGTCCACTTGATCTTTTGATATGCTTCAATTTGGGGCTCAACCCCTCATATACTATATACAGGTGCATGTGCATACATGCACATGTGTCGTGTGTATATATACGTGTGTGTGGGAAAATGTTCTATATGGTCGAGCTCATGTGAACTACCCATGAGGTCGAGCTGTGTGGGCGCTATCATGAAGTATGTCAAACATCTACCCCATCAGTCAGATGCACCATTCCATGGTGGGCCTAGAGCTTAAAAATCAAGTTAATCTGTGACTTTTGTAGGCCACACCACGTACAAAACTTGAGAGGGGTTACTTTCCATTAAAACATTCATATTTATTTTTCGGGCCCACCGAGATGTGTTTCACAAATCCAGCCCATCCATAATGTGTGTCCCACTTGGATGAGGGGTTAGACCAAGTTTCAGACACATCCAAATTTCAAGTGGGCCCCACCAAGTAATTTTATATGTTTTAGGCATGTCTTCACATGATTTTAGATGGTATGGCCCACCTGAGTTCCGTATACAGCTGATTTTTCTGTTATCCCATAATTTAAAGGGCACCCATAAGTTCACGATGTTGATGTTCGACATACATCATGGTGGGGCCCACACAGCTCGACCGTATAGAACATTTTCCTCTAGTACAAAAAAAATGGAACTACATACATTCAATGTGGGCCCAACCGAGTTTAAAATATACCTGTGCTGCGGGCTTTCTTCACTGGACCGACCATTTTCAGAAGAAGACAAAATGTTGATGAGGGGGTCAAAAAAAGAGTTTTTTGGGTCTTTCTGCCGGAAACGCAGTGAGAAAAGGGGGTGAAAGCAAGGGCAGTGAAAGCAACAATGGAAAGGGAGAGGAAAAGCAAGCAGTGGAAATGGGAAAGGAAAAGCCACAGCCGTGAAAGGAGGGGTATTTTCATCCTGAAATTCCGACTCCGTACGAGGAGGTCCAAGTTTGTATTGCTTCAAACAAACCGCTGGATAAAAGGTGGGTTCCACAATCGTAAATTTCCCAGTTTTAGATGGTATGGCGGATCCGAGCTCCTTATACAGTTTATTTTTTAGATATCCCGTGACCTAAAAGGGGATCCATCTTGCTGATGGTGTTGATGTTCGACACACATCATGGTGGAGCCCACACTGCTCGACTATGATGTCTATTATAATTCACCCATCTATCTATTTTCTAAGGTTATTATTGAATATGCAGATAAAAATGAGCTAGTTCCGAGGTGGGCTACACGATAGGAAAAATTGGACAGGAAAATTACTACCATTGAAACCTCCTTGGGTCGACAGTAATATTTATATGCCACCATGAATGTACAGAGTTTATCCACGCTGTCCATACATTTTTTTCAAGCTCATTCAAGGAGTTAGGACTAAAATTGAAGCATATCCATATCTCCACCGAATATTTCAACTGTGGACATTCAATCCTTACATTTTCAGCTCACTTGAGTCTTAGATTCGGCTAGTTTTTAGACTTAAGTACTAAATGAGCTCACAAAATGGATGAATGGAGTGGATTTCTCACAAACATCACTGTGGCCCCAACTTCCTGCCGAAGGCTAGCTTTTGCAGGAAATCCTCACTGTCCATAAGCTGGATATCATCATTTTCCTCCCGTCTACTGCTGGGAACGGGCAGGAGCTTTGAGTGGCCACCATGATGTATGAATATTATTCACACCACCTATCTATTTTCTGTGGCATTTTATAAGATAGGACTAAAATTTTAACCGTACACAAGACAAGGCCGGATGAAGAAACGGATCCGCTACTCCCCTGCCACCAACCAATGGCTGATGGTCGGTGCTCTGTGAGCTCTGCCATGATATATGTGTTTCAACCATGCCATTAATCTATTTTTTAGATCATTTTATGGTATGAGACCAAAAAGGAGGTATATCCCAATCTAAAGTGGACCACGTTACAGGAATTAAAACCTTTTGGAGCATAAAAGTTTTGGATCAAGCTGATTTTTGTTTTTTTCCCTTCATTGTACCTGTATGACCTAATAAACATATTTGATGTCACTATAGTGGGCCGTAGGAGGATTTTAATGGTGGATATCCAATCACTATAGTTTTCCTGTGGTGTGGTCTACATGAGATTTATATCCCTCTCGGTTTTTGTATCAAGCCCTAAAATGATCTGTAAAAATGGATTAACGGAATAGATGAAACACATACATCATGGTGGACCCACAGAACACCAACCACAGCCACCGGGCTGGTGGCAGGGGAGTAGCGAATCCATTTTTCCCTGATGCAAGCTCACATGGGCCATATGGACAGGGACGATGTACAATTGCACCCAGCATTGCTAAGTTCACACGGTGTGATCCATCCGAGTTTATTACGTGGGTGGGTTTGGTGAAAGACAAAACACATGATGGTGACACAAAAACCCACTATTAGCATCTCTTCCCACTTTTCCATTTGGTGGGGCCTACGTTGGCCGTGGATCACTGACTTTTCATCAACCGAAATTAAAATCCGGTATATAACCTGCCGGTTGGAGAGGATTTTATAATTACAACATGGTGGCCCATATAATTTGGTGTTCCACGCCACGTGTAAAAAACATGTGATGGAGGGTTCCCGTACCTCCTCCTCCTCCTCCTCCTCTCTCTCTCTCTTACCTCATCTAACCGTCCATTGGAACGGCCATTGCCAATCAGATAAGATTATTTGACTGGTGTGATTTTCGTGCCAAATGCCATCTCCAGTTCGGTCGCACTATTTGTAGGTCATGGGTTGGTTTGGACTCCGTTTGGCTAGTCACCTCAACACTAGCCAGCCAGGTAGTGTCAAAGCTCTATCAACCCCACTGATGTATATGTTTTACCATGCCGTTCATTCTTTTTGCTTGCACATTTTAGGATATGATCCAAAAAAATGAGGGAGATCCAAATCTCAGGTGGATCACACCACAGGAAAATATTCTTGTTAAAACTTCTTGAGGCACACTGTAATGCTAGGACCTGGATGAAAGGAAAATACAAACACAAATATTATATATTATCTGCGTCATCATGTATATGTATTTTCTATGATGTCTATCCCAAAACTGAATCATATCCAAAGCAATTAGATTACACCATAAGGAAACAATGTGCACACAATTTATGATTCTAATCAAATTGATATTAATCAAGCCAAACTTCCGCAGAGCCGACCTTGTACTGCCCTAGACTGAGCTTGGTTTGTTTTTTTTAAATCAGCTTGATTCTGAGGTTTAGTTTGGTTAGAATTTCTATTTGAATCAATCCATGCGGAGTGTTTTTAAATCAATTCAAGCTGAGCTTTTGAGCGACCTTGGTTTGGGTCCAGCTCTAGTAATGGGGTACTGAGCAAATTCTGCACAGCTCATCATGATCAATGTATAATTATCCGTGCCATCCATTTGTTTGTCCAATTCATTTTAGAGAAAGAATCCAAAATTGAAGCATATCCAATTTTCAAGTGGACCACATCACAGGAAACAGCAAGGATGATAGTGTCCATTGTTGGAGCCTTTTAATGGCCCGTGGTGATGTTTATTTGTCATCCAAGATGATCATAAGGTCACATGAACATGGATGAAGGGAAAATAAATATCAACCAAAACACTATCTCCTATGGTGTAGTCTTATTGAGCTTTGAATAATGAATATGCTACAAATTTGGGGCCGATACGTTCTATCCCATGCATTGGGGCTAGCTAGAGATGGTGAGTCCAAGCAGGAGCTCTGTTGGGCTAACCTTGATATGTGTTATATCTACATTGTCCATCTATTTTAATAGATCATTTTAGGGCATGGTCTTAAAAATGAAGCAGATCAAAGGCTTAAGTGTAAAATAGCACAAGAAATAGGAGAGATTGAACGCCTATCATTAAAAACCTTTCAGGGCCACAAAAGTTCTAGATTAAGCTGATATTTATGTTTTCCCTTCATCCAAGTCTGTGTGACTTCATGAACATGTTTGATGGCAAATAAACATCATGGTACGCCTTAGAAAGGTTTCAAGGGTGGACAGTACTATTACCAATGCTTCTTGTGGTGTGGTCCACTCAAGCCTTCAGTCCGCCTCTTTTATGAGCTCATGCCCCAAAATGATATGTCAAAATAGATGGACGACATGGATCAGACACATATATCACCGTGGGCCCCATGGAGCCCCTATCAGGACCATTTGTCTCTAGCTAGGCCTTGCTATGGATATAACGTTGTACCCAATCCATGCCCTACAATTTTGGGGTGTTGCCTTAAAATGAGCTAGATAAGCACGTGAAGAATGCCCAAAAATGAGCCGAAAAAACAAATGACCAATAGTGATAAGACACATACATTATAGGGTGCCCCACAGAATTTACTCATTTCACAAACCCTTCCTCGCTAGGGAACATTCAAGGCATCTGTGTGACCATACAGGGTGCAGGCCCCAACATTCATCACAGAGGAGCCTGGCAGATATAGGCCATGGATTTAGTAATGAACATAATTATCCCACAGCTTCCAGTGGTGTGGTCCGTTTGATTTTTAATCCATCTCATTTTTAAGCTTATATCCTAAACTGATATGGCAAAATGAATAAATCGGTGGGGATGAAACCTATACATTATTGTGCCCCCTCATAGGCCCAGTCGGTGCCGATCTACGGAGAGGCGGTACCCAATCCCAGCGGAAGTCCAGCAAGGATGGGCCCTACTGAGGATATGAAAAATCTGTAGCATATACGGAAGCGGAAACGGATTGGCTACTCCCCCTGCCACCAGCCCGGTGGCTGATGGTCAGTGTTCTGTGGGCCCCACCATGATGTATGTCTTTCATCTATTTTTAAAGATCAATTTAGGGCTTGATTCCAAAAATGAGAGGGATATAAATCTTAGGTGGACCACACCACACGAAAATAATATTAATTGGATATCCACCATTAAAATCTCCTAATGCCTACTGTATTGTTTATTTGGCATTCAATCAATTGATTAGGTCATACAGATGCAGATGAAGGAGGAAAAAAAAAAAAACAAAGATCATCTTGATCCAAAACTTTTATGACTGTCAAAAAGTTTTTAATGGTCGACGTTCATTCAATACTGTTCCTGTAACGTGGTCCATTTGAGATTAAGATATATCTAATTTTTGGTCTCATACCATAAAATGATCTAGAAAAATAGATGGACGGCATGGATGAAATACATGCATCATGGTGGGGTCCATAGACAACCAGATTGCATAATGAGTAACTCCGTACACCAAGCGTACTTAGTAAACTCTACGGGGCTACTGTCATTCATGTGTTTTATCTACTCGGTCCATCCATTTTATAAGATAAATTTATATCTTGAACCAAAAAATCAAGCATGTTCAAATCTTAATTGAACTGTATTTCAGAAAACAGTCTGAATTAAATATTTACAGTTGAAAATTTATGGGAGGCTACGGAAGTTTTAGATCAAGCCGATATTTGTTTTTTTCCCTTCATCCATGACTGTGTGATCTCATGAATATGTTGGATGACAAACAAATATTACTGTGGGCTCTATGAAGGTTTCAGCAATGGAGATCAATATTCCTACTTTTTCTATGGTGTGGACCAATTTAGCTTTGGATATAGTTAAATTTTGGGCTCAATTGTTAAAATGATCTGAAAAATTGGATGGACGGCATAGATAAATCATATACATTCATGGTGGGCCAACAGAATTTACTCACTATGATAAGAGCATAATGAGTAACTTAGCACGCAGTCCGATTTCAACATAAACAGTACTGAGTGGCCATGGAAACTTTTGCTATTGCAGGTAAATTTGTCATCAAAAAAAATAATAATAATAAAAGTAAAAAAATAAAAAAATCCTTATCTAACATCATTGACAGTATGCCCCAAGGAGAACGGCTCGGACTAAACTGCATTCCAGGCTCTTCTTTTAATGCGCATCAGAGCATTCTGCATGAACCACTGAAGCTCCGTGGGATCCATCACATTGAATATGTCCAAAATGAACGCGGTTTTGTTGAAGAAGTCTTTGGCAGGAAGTTCACCTAGGTGGGGCTCACCATGATGTTTGTGATAAATTCACTCTGTCCATTTATTTCCTGAGAACACGTGAAAAAAGTGAGCCAAACCCTCGACTAGCTAGGTGTGCTGCACCGCAACGAAGGAAAAGGTGGATAGCAAAATTACTACAGTTAAAACCTCCTAGGTCCACGGTGACGTTTTTATGCCATCCATACCATTCATAACCTCATTTCTAATGGGGTGAACTGAAAACATAAATATTATCTTAATTCAAAACTTCTATGGCCTCATGCATATTTCAACTGTGAACGTTCAATTCTCACATTTCATCTCACTTGAGTCTTGGATCCAGCACATTTTTGGTCTAATGTTCCGAAATGAGCTTACAAAATGGATGGGCAAAGTGAATTTTCAACGTGGGGACGAACATGATGAGGTCGTTCACTGTCCTCCTCGAGGATAACTAATTCAAATACATATACCATTTCTGACTCTCACTGAGACTTGAATTTATGAAGAAAAAGCAAAAAAATAAAAATAATATTCTAGATAATTCATTACTTGAAAAAGCAAGAAAATAAAAATAATATTCTAAAAAATTCATAACTTACTCTCTAAATAGTAAATTTATAATTTATAGTGTCCTATTCGTCTTAACCACGTTATTCTCCTAATTTTTCTAAGCTCTTTTCATATTGGACACAATTCCTAAAGATTAAAAGATGAAGAGAAACAAACTAAAACTTACTATAAATGGTAAAAACAAAAATAAAATAGATTTTCGACCGTCGATCTGATGGAATCTCGCAAATTCGGTTGGCTAAAGTAGCTTCTCCTACCCCCAAAATCATATATGGTACATTAAGTAACATATTCTGGTTTACGAGATATGCCTGTTGTAAGGTTTTGACGATCCGGATCACCTCCGCCTCCGATCAGCCCTTCTTTGGTCCATCTTGGACGGAGCATATTTACCATGAACATCTTTGTGGACACCACGCAACCCCGTGTCACATACAAACCGCTTCCGGTTCAAAGGCATGCAAGCTGTTAATGAACGGAAACGGATAGGCTACTCCTAAGGGTGTACATCGAGTCGAACTGGCCTCAATTCGAATCGGCTTAGCCACTGGCTGACCTTAGCTTGAACTCGGCTCTGCTCGATCCTCGAGCTTGACCGGCCAGCTCGGCTAAATTCGGTCAGCAGCTCGGGCCAGCTCGGCTCGGTTCGGTCAGCAGCTCGGGCCAGCTCGAGCCGAGTTCACTATTGAGGCATTTCCACAAACACCTGAACTGCAACTTCAAATTCCACTGTTTTACAAACAGAGGCAATGGTTTTACAGGTATTTTATCAAACACCTTCTAAGTAACATAAAAACCAAGATAAACAAAGAGAAAAAATATATTTGTTTCATGTAAATACCTTCCTTGCCACCAGCCACATTTCGTTGAGTCATTTTATCAAACGGCTGGTGAGCAACATCAATGGCAAAGTAACCGAGAGTCACCGAACTGGTTCGATCCAAGTTTGATTCGAGCTGGATTCGATCCGAGTTGAGTCGAGTCGAGCTGGGGCTTGCTCGAACTCGGCTCAAACTCATTTTCGAGCCAAAAAAATCAGCTAGACTCGGCTCGAACTTAGCTTCGATCCGAATCGAATCGAGCTTTTTCGAGTAGAGGCGAGCGAGCTAACCGAGCTAGCACGATTCGTGTACACCCCTACATATAACTATCCATTTGAGGATTATTGAACTTTTGTGATTTTCGTGACAAATTCCATCTCCAAGTCAGTCCCACTATTTGTACGGCCTAGTTTGGCTAATGAACTCAACACTGGCCACCCAGGTATACTATTAAAGCTCTATAGACTCACCATAATGTATATGTTTTATCCACGCAGTTCATCCATTTTGCTAACACATTTTAGGTATGATGCAAAAAAATAAGGAAAATCCAAATATCAGGTGGGCCACAACGCAGGAAAATATTTTTGATTGAACGTCCACCCTTAAAATTTCCCACACTGTAACTGTAACATTTATTTGCTATCTAATCTGTTGAAAAGGTCACACACATGGATGAAAGGAAAACACAAATACAAGTATTAGCTTGATCTAAAACCTCTACAGCCCAGCAAAGTTTACAACAGTCCAATCCCTACCGTTTCCTCTTGTGGGGTCCACCTGAGATTTAAATCTTCCTCAGTTTTGAACTCATGCTCACGAAGTTTTGACACGTTAGCCAAACCGCGTGGGAATAGTAAGCAAGAATGCTAATAAGTCAACCCTAAGAAATGCCTCAGGCCCACCGTTCAATCATGCAACACGGCTCAAACAACATCTCCATGTGGGCAGGCATTATGAGAGGAATAGATTAGTGAGACCCTGGCTTCACCCAAGACGGTTCGTCCCTCACGGTGTGGCCCACCTTGATCTATATATTCTATATCCATGCCATCTAAACTTTTCTTCCAAATCATTTTAGTGTATGATTCCAAAAATGAGAAACAGATCCAATTATTAGGTGGACCATATTATTGGAAATAGTGGTGCTTAAATATCAATGGGCCACAAAAGTTTTGGATCAAGCTAATGTTTGTTTTTATACCTTCATTAAGGCTTATGTGACCATACCAACGGATTAAATTGCAAATAAATACTAGGAAAACATTAAGGTGTATCCTAATATGTTTTTAATGGTAGGGGCGTCCAAGCACCACTGTTTTATCAGAGTCTGGTCCACCTGAGGTTTAAATCTTCTTATTTTTTGATAATGTACTAAAATGATATGGAAAAACATATGAACGGCGAAGATATAAAATAGATACACAAAGGTGCCCCCACGGTAAGGGCCGCACCGTCTTAGGTGAGGCCGGGGTCTAGCGTAATCCTTTCTTAAATGGGAGAGGATTGCATGCATCGCGTGTCGCTCACGGAGGCATCCGTTACAAGTCCACTCCGTCCATACGTTTTGAAGATTAGGTTGGGATAGGAATCTAAAAATAAAGCATATACTATCGGAAACGGTGGGCATTGAATGCCCTGGGTGACAGTAGTTTTGCATCACGATGACATTTGTTCCCATGGTTTATCTTATAACCGCATGATTGATTTGAATGGCGTATAAATATAATGGTTACCTCTAACGATGGTTTTAACATTTTTATTTTCGTTATTTTATTCGGGGTGGTGCACTTAAGTTTATACTTATGCTTCAATATCAATAGATTCATAATTCTATTTATGTCGGCGTAATAATACAGTAAGTCCCCAGCAGCCTATTTTGAGAGTCACTTTTGCCTATGAAGGCATAATTTACCCGTATGGTTCATACTAATCAAGCAAAGCAAAGAGCTAAACAGAACTATGTAAAATAATGAAGTACCAACGGGTACAAACCACCAACCAAAAAAAATAATTTGCATCCACATGTCCAAAAATCACAGGGTTCACTTAGCTAAAGACCCAATATACACGTTTAAAATGAACACAAAGTGTACTATCCCTGCCTAAAATAATGCTAGACTACTCTAGCACCCCGAAAAGATAGCTCTATAATTGAACCACCTGAATATACGAGATCTCCTCAATGAGGTCCGTGTACTCCTCGTATGCTGCTTACTCCTCGTATGCTGCTTCCTCTAAGATACCTGCATCGATGAAATCTTCTAATTGGTATTTTAAAACAGTCTCGGGTAGGGGTAAGTGATCAACTCAATGGTACTATTAATCTAAGTTACACATGTTATCAGTCACATCAGGCTTATATAATAATAGCAATACACTTCAAACAATTCCCTAGGCTAGTTGTTTAATGCATAAATGCCATGAGGTGTAAATGCATGGCCCGGGATCAACCACAACATAATATCCTTCCACGTTCACTACACCACCACCACAACAACAACCAAGTTAGGAGACAATGATTCAAATACGGCGCAACTCACAATATATGCCTTGGTATGCATGATTAGCCAGGTACTTATTAGTCCAAATTCCAAGAATATTTTAGTGAATATAGGATACCTCTATCATATCATAGACCTGTATCTGAATCACGTGCATGGTTTAAAGCGGCATAAAGCAGTTTCTTACCCGTGCCCCTTGATCCCGAGGAAAGTTGAAAGTTCATTGCTCAACCGTCTCCACATGAATGGTTAATCATAGTCGACTCATAGCCCTTAAATAATCTCATATATATATATATATATATATATGTATACATATATATATATATATATATATATATATATATATATATGTATATATATATATATATATATATATGTATATATATATATATATATATATATATATATATATATATATATATATATATATATATATATATATATATATATATATATATATATATATATATATATATATATATATATATATATATATATATATATATATATATATCATATATATATATATATATATACATATATATATATATATATATATATAGAGAGAGAGTCACGGACAAGATGGATCAGAGAAGGCCTCATCAGAACATTAAAACAGGCATATCTCACAAACTGGAATGAGTTACTCGACGTTTCATACATAATTTTGGGGTAGGATGAGCTATTTTAGCCAACCAACCCAACTATTCCAGGTTACCCACACCAAATTTGCGAGATTCCATCATGCCAACATCGAACATTGCCCACACTAGGACTGTACACGGACATACATGCGGACTATAAGGTTTACATCCATTGAGTGTATAAGGCCAATGTGGGTAAAACATCTAAGCCGATGAAAAGACAGCCCCGCCATGACGATCATCCCAAGAGAAAAAAAAAAAAGAAGAAAAGAAAGCAGCTTCATTCATTCAGTGGCACACTTATAAATTAAGTAAATCTATAGGTTGAATATCATATGCACTGTCTATCAATTATTTTTCAGTGGGGCCCAACTAATGAATGGATTCACCGATCTTTATACTAAATAATCTTCAAGGTGGGACATACTATTTAATTAATTTGTATGTCTTATATATTTGATTTACATAGTAAAAGAAAAATAAAAATAAAAATAAATTTATTTCTAAACATGCATGAATTAATACAATACATATTCAAAAACATACGTTAATTGTAACCTTGCTCTCTCTCCTTCTCTTTTGCTAGAGCATGATCGACATCATACATTTGAACATATGCAAGATCCAAGCCATCCATCGAGTTGGTCCCACTGTAAAAATGACATCTACTTGTCAAACCCTCCACAGTTTAGGATCGCAGCTAAAACCTTAGCAAAGTTTTCTACGCCATTTGCCTGTACGTAAAACTGTGCCCCACCTAAATAATGGAGCCCTGACTTTTGCAGAAGATCTTCCAGAAGGTCAAATCAAATCCATCCAATGGACGGACTGGATCTGTGCATTTTGCCTCTGTATTTACACTGGCAATGTATTGTAACTTACAATTTCCATAAAATGTAGGTAGGTATGTATCCAATGTAAAACGGCCACAGTTGAAGGTTGCTACCACATGACAATCCCATCATGGTAGGGTTGTCAATGGGTACCCAATGGACCCGACCCGATTTAACGGATCTAGGCCCAATATCTCGGACCCATTTAGAAATATAACAGGTTTGGATCCACCACTTTGCATCCGGTTACAAAATCAGCTCTACTCGGTCTGAGTCGGATCCACCATTTTGGACCCGGTTGAGACCGGGCTTAATTAAGTTGGGTCTGATTAATTTTAATAATATAATATGATAATATAATACTCTATGTGTGTATGCTCACACACAAGGTTCAGCTAACTTAGAAATTAGGGAGTAATTAATATTAAATTAAAGATTATTTAAGGTTAATAAATAATCTATTAACAAGGTCGCATAGACATAGATGAAGGAAAAACACAAATAGAAGATTGATTGATCTAATACTTTTGTGGCCCCTAAGAAGTTTTAAATGGTGGAAATTTAATCTTTATCGCATGGTCCGCCTAAGATTTGTATCTGCTTTATTTTTGGGCCCATGCCATAAAATGAGCTGGCAAAACTGATAAACGGCATAGATATACAACACATACATACATGAATTCGGCTCCAGAGTGAGAGCCACGCCCACCTAGTGGATCCGCACATACATTTGTCATAATATTTTAGCTTTTTAACTAGCAAATGGTTGAGATCTTACTAGGGCTGTCAATGGGCCAGGCCTAGTGTTGGTCTGGCCCGAATTTTGAACTGTTTCAGGCACGGATGTCGGGCTGACCTGTTTCAAAATTTTGATTTTACTGACCCGAGCGTGGCCCATTGACACCTCTGTATCTTACCCGAAAAGATAAAGAGAGAGAGAGGAAAAAAAAAAATTGAAACTCTCGGCAGGATGGTGGACGATACTCAAGCATTTAGATATTATAGCTTGAAAATTGTGTATATAATAGATTATAGTTCGAATTAAACTGTCTAGATTATGTATATTAGCTTAATCTTATTATTATCTAAAAATTACTCTTATTTAGTTATCTGGCTATCAGATTAATGGACAGTTATTGGACGGCTGAAAATGAAAAATATCATGCCTTGTTTCAAGAAACTAGTATCCATGAACCAGAGGTTACGTGACTGGGGTTCCTCGGCTATGCGGCCCACCTCCAAATCGAAGTAAGCAATCATACATTTTATAAGGAAGAAAGATCATCGGCTCACAGCATGTCAATTGCATGCAGAAAATGGCTATTCAAAAATCTGCATTTTGAAGTGCCTCTGAGATTCCCACCAACCGTTTAGATGATGAGAGATGTGTATCCTCAACTTTCTAGGCCTTCCCTGTGCCAGTACTATTCATGATGCCCCACTTAATTGGCAGGTGTATGTAATGTTAAGATGATCTGGACCATTCATCTGATGGACCTCACTTTGATTAGCCTAGCCTAAAACGTTTGACCAATCCATGGTGGTTCGTACTTTATGAATTTTCAGATTATATTGTGGTCTAGGGTTGGGTCTAAGCACTTGGGTTAACAACAGGATGGGCTGGACAGTAGTGGGTCAAATTCTGGCCTGATTCAGGTGGGTCTACTTTTCTATAGAGGCCCCTGATTTTGAAGCCTGGCTTTGTAAGAGAAGCCTTGGGTCGAGCATAGGCCTGGATGTTCTTAAAAATTGCAAGCCTTTGTAGTATCATTGATGAGAGATACTACAAAACATCACACCCTCTTAACTGTCAGAATGGGCCTGTTATGTACACCATTGACAAGCCAGCAGTCCGATTGGCTATGACCATCTAAGAGGTGTGATATTAGATCATGACGCATCTTATAATCTAGGGACCCAAGACATGTATACGCTGTAGATTGCTGAAAAGCAGATGCCACCTGTATCATTTATGGGCCGAACAAAACCTTTCCACCCTCGATCAATCACAACACCTAATTAACAACACACTTTAATAGCATTTACTCTTCAGACTATTTCTTATACCTGTGAATTGGATTTCTCAGAAATAGAATTTTGAGCACTTGAATTTACATGTTGAATGGAGAATTTCTATACATTGCGTATACAGAGAACTACAGAAATCAAGAAGCAAAGAAAATGTAGAAGACCAATGCGGCCCAACTATTGGTTCAAAAGATTGTAAGCCGGCAAATCCTTAATGCTGGAGACGTCTTCCAATGCTAGCTCACACTCCAGCTGCGCTCGTGTTGATTTCAAATCCCTCCTAGAAAGATGAGGAAGACAGAGATCAAAGAGAAAAAAAATCACGTAAACAGAATTTCAAGGGAACCCAATTCCTCTAGTGCCACAGGGATGAACGTGATGTGGTCAATCACCATCCTCCCCAAGGATAACTAATTCGAATCCACGAAGCTTCTTTGGACTCTTAAGGTTACTTCTCGAATCTATAAGGAAAAATCAAGAAAATAAAATTATATTCTAGAAAATTCGTAAATTGATTGATTCCTGAATAAACGAGTTTACACCCCTGGGATACTAAGCCATGGAATAAGTTCCAGAATTAAACTACTACTAAAACTCCAATCGTGACTTACTGAAAACAGTAAACTTACAATTTATAGACCGTCATGATTCCTACTAATTTGCATGGTTTTCAGCTTAAAATAGCAAGTGTTAAATTTGGCTGAACCATGAAGTTCCCCTAACTATTCTAACCACTTTTCATGTTGGGGGCAACTCCTACAGCCCAATGATGAAGAGTTATACTTAGACTAAAACTTACTATAAATAATAAAAATGAAATTAAAATGGGAATTCGACCATTTATCGGATGGTATTTCTCAAATTTGACATGGGCAAATTAAGTAGCTCGTCCTGCCCAAAATCATATATGGTATTTTGCAAATTTTGCATGGGAATTCCACCGTTTGCAGATACGTCATCTAGGCTAGGTTACTCAGGTATGTTTCCCATCTGCCTTTTCTGATCCATCTTGGCCATGAAACTGTCCAGGACCTGCTCTACATCATCTAGGCTAGGTTACTGAGGTACGTTTTCTACCTTCTCTTAAATGGGGTGATGGCTCATCTACCGTTCATGTTGGTACTGATCCAAACAGTCCAAATTGTGGACCATCCAATGGAGGCCATAGAATGGAGATGATCAGAGGTACAGATTCAACGATCGATATAAGATGGTTAAGATTCATCCTATCGATGTGATTTCTAGGATATGCTCCATCTACAATAGGACCCACAATTTGGACATCTATAGACACAGATGTATGCCCATATGTATGCCTGATAAGAAGCCACTGTCAATGAAATGGAGTGTCACAGTGCTTACATTGAATTCCATATAAGAAGCCACTGTCATTGAAGTGGAGTGCAATGGTGCGCGTCTATGACATCCAGTAGCATCTCCAGAACAGACTAACAATCAACTAAAATTTTTAAAAGATTTTCTTGATGTGATCAAGTGAGCTGTACATGTCATCGACAGCTGATCCCATAGAATTGAGTGGACCGTCGTTGACATAGACCTTATTACAGACAAATTTAAGCCATCTGACAACATGGATTTCCAGTAAAAGCCAATGGTAGGTTTCTGCACTTGGAAGCTAAGTGAGGCCGGCCCAATGTGATGTTTGTTAGAAATTCACCCTGTCCATCCATTTTTCGAGCTCATTTTAGGACAGGAGACCAAAAATGAGAATGATCCAGAACTCAAGGGAGCCACACGAGAGGAAAAAATAGGTCAAGAAATTCCAATGATTGAAATCTTATGGGATCCACCTTGATATTTATATACTATCCAAACCATTCATAAAGTCATTCCCATTGGAATGAACTGAAAACACAACAAACAAATTCTTCATATGAAACTTTTATGACCCTACGAATGTCTCAATTTCCTCTCATGTGGCTAACTTGAGTTCCGGATCCTCTTCATTTTTTGTCTAATGTTCTAAAATGAGTTGGAAAATCAGATAGATGGAGTGGATTTCGTTCCTCTAAGTGTGGTCTACTTGATCAACAGATAAATTACAAACAATCAGGTGGGAAGTAGGCATTTTGTCAATCGGGCTAGGCTAGTGGGGTTGGGTTGGTCTGGGCCTCGGCCAAGCATACTTCTAGAGTTGGGCTTGGGCCTCCTGTGCCAGAATGCATGCTTAATTAGACTGGGCTTGGGCCGACCTAACTCTCTCGAGTTGGACTTGGGCCTCTTTTGGATTGGGCCGGGCTCAGTCCTTGAACCTTAAAGGTCAGATTGAGTGGAGCATAGCTTGACTCGACCTGGCCGTGAGGCCCACCGTGATTATGTACTTTAATCAACGCCGTTCATCCATATTTTGAAAACTCATTTTAGGTCATGATTCCAAAAATGAAGCAGATCCAAATCTCAGGTGGACCATAATATAGGAAACAGTGGTAATCGACTATTAAAAACCTCTCATGGCCACAAAAGTTTTGGATGAATCTAATATTTGTGTAGTCTCTTCATCCATGTCCTCGTGACCTTCTCAACTGGTTGGATGACAAATAAACATTCCGGTGGCCTATGATGTCTTTAATGATGGGAAATCAATGATGACTCTTTTTTCCGTGGTATGATCCACCTAAGATTTAGATCTGCTTCATTTTTCAGTTTTTGGGAACATGTCCTAAAATGAGCTTTCAAGATGGATGGACGGTGTGGATGTAAGAGACATACACCACGGTGGGCCCCACAATGAGGGATCCACCTACATCCGTGGATCGGGGGATCATCTCTATATATATCTATACTGTGTCAGAGAGAGAGAGAGATCCACGGAGGATCATCTGTATATATATCTATACTGTGTCAGAGAGAGAGAGAGAGAGAGAGAGAGAGAGAGAGAGAGAGTACCTAGTTTGAACATTGTCCATTTGATGTATCATCTCATCTTTAGCGCCTCATTTGATTCTTTACTGTCAATCCAGATGTTTGGGATGTGATACTTCCTTGTGCATTTATCTGCCAGCATTGGATTGCCAGAGATGCTTAAATCTTGGAGACAGGTAAGGCCCCACAAACCTTGAGGCAATGACCGCAACTCAGGGCAGCTGTGGATCTTGAGACTCCTAAGGGACTTGAGCTGTCCCAAATCATCAGGAAGAGACCTCAATTTAGAGCAATACTTGATAGTAAGAGTATCTAGTGACTGCAATTGTTTCCATCCGTTGGGGAGACATGTCGTGTTTTCTAATTGAGAGATCTGAAACGTCTTGAGGCTTGGGAGGTTCGGTAATGGCCACAAAATCTCTCCGCTGAACCGCACTGTAAAATTTTCAGTAAGTGGCAGGGAGCACTGCCTCCCACTAATTTCATAACATCCCCAGATGTCGAGGGACGTTAGACTTTTCGGGAGGTGTGACGGTAGTGCCTTCAATTTCCAGCCGTCGCTGATTTTTAATGACTGTAGAGACGGCATTATCTCTCTTTCTTCTAATCTCAACTCCCACTCCTCCAATTCATACATTTCCTCGAACTTGAGATGTTTCAGCTTCGGGAATGCCGCTCGGTTTATGCAGCCACCACTGCCATTTCCATAAAACTCACTGCCCACCCGTTTTACAAGACCTGCCTTTATTTCAAGGTATTCAAGCGAAGGTAGTCTCCCTAGCCCGGGCAACTGTGTACAGTTTTTGCAATCTATTAATTTCAACTTGACTAAATTTGCGAAAGATGAATCCCCTATCCAGGTTGGGAACTTGGAACCAATGTATCCCCTAATTTCCAGCTCTTCTAGGTTTGCAAGGGGCGGCCGGAGGGCTTCAACTACATTTTCCATCCTCTCCACCTCACCATTTCCTGACATTTCAAGAGCATCATCTGGTGACATATTTAGAGACAATACGGGAAGTTGTAACTTGTTCTCCAGTTGTGCTTCCTTAGCCTCATCCACGCTCCCTACTCTCTCCAAGTGTTCTATTGGTAGATTTCCTTGGAGAGAGTCAAGTCGCTTCAGCTCTCCAATCTTACATCCTCCATCACCTCCCACAATAAACCTACTCAACGTTCGAAGGGAACTTATTCTGCCCAACCCTTCCGGTAAGTACTTTAGCCTTGTCGCTTTAATTTCCAGATGTCTCAAGCGGACCATTGCACTCACCCCACTTGGCAGTCTTTGGAAGTATTTACACCCATTCAACTTCAGGGTCTGCATATTGCGGAGACTACTCACTGATTCGGGCAGCTCAACAATACATGAATAAGACAAGTCGAGATATCGTAAATGCTTCAACAACCCAGTTGAGCTTGGTATTTCTTTAATTCTGGTGCCAATTGAGCTTGATAATTCTTTAATTCTGGTGCCAGAGGGTTGAAAATTGAAATGGCTGGTGCTCAAAGCACTGAAATCCAATGCCCTAAGGGACCTAGCGCATTGCAATAAATTATCAGGGATGGTATCAATTACTGAGTCTCCAATTTGGAGGAGTGTACGCAATTTTTTTGCATCACTTAAGAGGGGCAGGAATGTGTGACGTTTTCAGGGTGGCAATAAATGATGAATGACGGAGTGTAACAAAGCTGGAGTCCGACTTTCCATTTTTAAAGATGCAATATTCATTCTTTGTAATGAATTGGATGATATCGTGAAGGAGATCATGCATTTTACACCTAGTTACTCCTTCAAAATCTACAACCGCATCTTGGAGCAAAGACTGCCTCAGTAGTTCATCGAAGTACTCTCCACCAATTGATTCCATCTCTCTTCTTCCCTGTGGCTTGATAAAACCCCGAGCTAACCACAACTTTACCAATCTATCTTTCTCCAACCAATGATCTTTCATAAATATTGAGCAATATGCAAAACACTGCTTCAAATGGACGGGTAGATTATAATAGCTCAACAACAAAGCTGGTAAGATACCTTTCGCGATGTCTGGTATTTCCCATGTTTGGCTTTCCAAGATGTCCTTCCAACCTTGTCTGGTCGTCTTGGAACACATCGCACTTCCGATTACCTTTGCTGAAAGAGGAACTCCTTTACACTTCTTCACTATTTCCTTTCCTATCTTTTCCAACTCCTGACAATCTTTCATTTCCCTCATTGTGAAAGCTCTGCTACTGAACAGTAACCAACAATCATCATCGGATAAACCTTTCAATTTATGCATGTAGGCGGAGTCCCTGCATGTAATTGCAACCTTCTCACTGCGAGGGGAGCACCTCTTTGCAAGGAAAGCCATAGTCTCTCCCACCTTTCACTATCATCGTTCCACACATCATCAAGGACAAGAAAGAATAGCTTGTCCTGTAATATTTCGATAAGCTGCTTTTGCAATGAGTCTAGCTGAGAATGTGGCGGACTTGTCCCTCCAGCTGCTTCTATAATTGCTTTTGTAAGATTTATGACATTAAAATCATAAGAAACACAAACCCATAGAACCTTATGGAAATGGTTTTTCACCCTTTCATCATTGAAGATCAATTGAGCAAGACACAAACCCATAGAACCTTATGGAAATGGTTTTTCACCCTTTCATCATTGAAGATCAATTGAGCAAGAGTCGTCTTGCCCAATCCACCAACGCCTACGATCGAAAAGACACGAATCCGTCCCTCCTCATCACTGCTCCCGCTGACCAACTTGCTTATTATGATATCTTTGTCTCTGTCTCTCCCGACCATCTTCGATTCATCTACGAGCGAACTGGTTTGATACTCGGCCTTGTGAAGCTCACTACCACCACGGAAACTGTGATTCAACTGAAAACTGAACTTACTTGTGTCAGCAGCAATCTGATCCACCTTCGCCCTTACTTGTTTTAACTGACGAGCAAAATCGCGTTGTGATGCGACTTTACTGACAAATGTCCGCACCTTATCTCCAATGTCATCTGATGTAGAGCGGGTCGCGGACAATTACATGGCAAAGATGGATCAAAAAAGGCCCGGTCGGTGACAGAAGTGATCTGGACCATCAGACCTTCAATCAGGCGTATCTCGCAATCCGGGATGAGTTACCCAACGTAAAATATATGATTTTGGGGTAGAATGAGCTACTTTAGCCAACCAACCCTGCTATGCAGGGTTGCGACGCTCGGAATTGCGAGAAACCCTTGATTCGACGGTCATTTCCCTGTTTCAATTTCGTTTTTACTATAAATAGTAAGTTTTAGTTTGACTATAACTCTTCATCCGTCGGGCTTTAGGAGTTGCGCCCAACGTGAAAAGAGCTTAGAATAATTAGGGGAACGGTTTGGTGAAGCCAAATAGGACACTTACTATTTTTGGCCGAAAACCTTGCGCAACATCACGACCATCTATAAATAGTAAGTTTACTATTTATAGTAAGTCGCGAATTCTAAGAGTTTTAGTTGTAGTTTGATTATGATTTCTTTCTCATTGCTTAGTACCCTTATTTAAAGGGTTGTGAACTCGTTTTTATGCATTCATTAATCTATTTCAAATTTATTAGAATTTATTTCTATTTTCTGCTCTATTTTTTCGTGGATTCGAGAAATTCTATGTGAGGAGTCCAGAGAAGTTCCATGGATTCGGAATAGTTATCCTCTTGAGGAAGACGGTGCTCGACCTCACGTCCTCCCCTGCGTCATCGTCGCCGTCGGACATTGATCCATGAGCCAACCTTATCCAATCTTCTAGACCGCAACATGAAAAGAGTGAAAATAAGCAGGCCCATGGCTGGTTTCCGATGAGTCGATCGTCACCGTCGTGGGTCTCTGATTCAGATTCTGGCGATGGAATCATCTCATCCACCACGTCCTCCACATCGTAAACCACATCTTTGAACTTTTTTAACCAAACTTGCATGCTTTCATTGTGAAATTGCATAATCTCAGCATCATTAAGAAGTGCCTGAATGGATTCCAATGTAGAAGATAACTTTTCAACCTCTTCTTTGGCATCACCCACCAAATAAACCTCTTCTCGTAGTTTGTTCACAACCATTGAAACAAGCGCATTCGCCATTGTTCCAGAACAGAGAGAGAGAGAGAGAGAGAGAGAGAGAGAGAGAGAGAGAGAGAGAGAGAGAGAGAGAGAGAGATCAGATTGCAGGAAATTGAGGGGGATGAGCAATCAGATCGCAGGAAATTGAGAGGGACAGAGCAATTAATGATAGAGGAAATGGGGAAAGAGAGATGAGAGATGAGATGCCAGGAAATTGAGAGACAGAGATGAGATGCCAGGAAAAGTGTGTGTGTGTGTGTGTGTGTGTGAGAGAGAGAGAGAGAGAGAGAGAGAGAGAGAGAGAGAGAGAGAGAGAGAGAGAGAGATTGCAGGAAACTGAGGGGAGAGAGCAATCAGATCGTAGGAAACCGAGAGGGAGAGAGCCATGTTCGTCGAAGAAACGAGGAGAGAGATGTGAGACAGAGTGGTCAAGTCAAAGATTATGCTTAAGAGGCTTGATGCATCAATCTACACCGTCCAACAAAGCCCCGTGGGACCTGTAGAAATGTCCGTGTTAAATCCACTCTGTCCATCAGTTTCTCCACATCATGTTACAATTATAGAACAAAGATGAACCAGATTCAAGATTCAAGTGAGCCGCAACATAAGAAACAGCAGTGGTTGTGTGGTCTTGGTTGGAACCGTAGTGGGGCCCACAGAAGATTTTGATCAGGCTGATATTTGTGATGTCCCTTCGTTCTAGTGGGAGTCACATTTTGAACGGGTTGGATGGTACATAAACATCATAGTGAGCCCATGAAAATTCAATGGTGGACGTTGCTGTCCCTTTATCAATTTTTTTTTTTTTTAATAAAATGGGATAATTTTGTAATTTTAACCTTGAGAATCATTATTTGGTAAATTTCAATTTTGAGAGATATTTTACGGTAAATATAATAAGAAATAGGAATTTTTCTGTATAAGGCCTATCTTTTAGGCTAATGCTGATTAACATGTGCTTTCAAAATATTTCACTCAAATTGCCGGGCGTTTGTAAATACGGATAAAAGATTGGGCTGTTAATGCGTGTAAATGACGTATTTACCCCTGCACCTTTTCGTCTTTACAATTCTACATTGCACTGGGGTAGGCATGACGTGGATTCTACGGGGCCAACTTTATATGTGCGTGTCATCAACACCGTCCATCCATTTTGCGATCTCATTTTTGGCCACGGTCCCAAAAGTGAGGCAGATCTGTAACATTGGTGGACCCCACCATAGGAAACGCTACGTTGATCTCAAGCTCAATTTGTCTTTCTTCTGCTCATGTCTGTGGCCTTATCAACAGGTTGGATGGCCCTGATAAACATCAGGGCGGGCTCAAATAAGTTTCCTATGGTGGGTGTAGTGTTCGGATCAAGTTGACTGGCGTGGTTTGGCTAGTGACCCTAACACTAGCCACCTAGCAAGTGTCAAAGCTCTGTGGTCCCCACTATGATGTATGCCTTTTAACTATTCCATTCCCTGCATTGACAGATCATTTCACGTCATGAACTCAAAAATGTGATGTAGAGCGGGTCGCGGACAGTTTCATGGCCAAGATGGATCAGAAAAGGCGCGGTCGGCGACAGAAGTGATCCAGACCATCGGACCTTAAATTGGGCGTATCTCACAATCCGGAATGAGTTAGCTGACGTAAAATATATGATTTTGGGGTAGAACAAGCTACTTTAGCCAACCAACCCTGCTATGCAGGGTTGCGACGCTCAGAATTGTGAAAAACCCCTGGATCGACGATCGTTTCCCTGTTTTAATTTCGTTTTTACTATAAATAGTAAGTTTTAGTTTGATTGTAACTCTTCATCCGTCGGGCTTTAGGAGTTGCGCCCAACGTGAAAAGAGCTTAGAATAATTAGGAGAACGGTTTGGTGAAGCCAAATAGGACACTTACTATTTTTGGCCAAAAACCTTGCGCACTGGTAAACATCACGACCGTCTATAAATAGTAAGTTTACTATTTATAGTAAGTCGCGAATTCTAGGAGTTTTAGTTGTAGTTTAGGAGTTTTAGTTGTAGTTTGATTCCGATTTCTTTCCTTTGCTTGGTATCCCTATTTAAAAGGTTGTGAACTCGTTTTTATTCATTAATTAATCAGTTTCGAATTTATTAGAATTTATTTCTATTTTCTGCTTTCTTTCCTCGTGGATTTGAGAAGTCTCTGTGAGGAGTCCAGAGAAGCTCCGTGGATTAGGAGTACTTATCCTCATCACATTCATCCCTGCGTCAATTGGTATCAGAGCGAGGATTCCCCTCGGGCCGATGGCAAACAATGAAGGTATGAATCAAGATCCTGTGGACAATGATCCAGGGATTCGTTATCTTTCGGAAAGAATGGAAGCTTTCCACTGGGAGAGTCAGTTGACCATGTAAGGGCTGCAAGTAACTCTCGACCGTCTTGCGGATGCGCTACTTCCGCCCCTAGCCTTAGGCGGTGCTCCACCACCTATGGTTGTTCCACAGCCCATGGTGGCTCTACCACCCGTGGTTGCTGTACGACACAACCCCGATTTTCGTAAAGTACTACCAGTGGCAAACCGTAGAGCTACGCCAGATGATTCAAGTTCTAGTGACGAGGACCTTAATGAGGGTTTTGCCAGACAACCAATCCATGGGGGTGATCACCAAGATCGTGCTGAAAGAGACTATCGAGGTAAGGCTGAACTTCCTAGTTTTAATGGCTTTTACGTATAGAAGATTTCCTCGATTGGCTAGCCGAAGTAGAGAGATATTTTGATTATATGGACGTGCCAGATCATAAAAGAGTAAAATTGGTAGCGTTTAAATTAAAATCTGGTGCTTCTGCATGGTGGAAACAATTACAACTCTCACGAGCCCGCCAGAACAAGGCGCTCATCTCATCATGGTCACGGATGAGGCGTCTTCTTCGATCATGATTTCTCCCTAGTGATTATGAGCAGATACTATTCCGGCAATATCAAAATTGCCGACAAGGAAATCGAATCGTCACAGATTACACTAAAGAATTCCAGCGGTTGGCTACACGAAACGATTTGTCAGAATCTGAGTCACAGAAAGTTGCACGATTTATAAGTGGGTTGCGATCTATAATTCAGGACCGAGTTCAGATATACCCATTCGGGACCATGGATGAAGCAGTTCAATTAGCAGGTAGGGCAGAAAATAACTTGCAAGAGTTCCTGCTTGTCCCTATCCTTCAACTCGACCCTCCATGACTGGTCCCACACAGGATCCAGTGCTAGCATGAGGAAAAGATCCAGTATGAGAACGTCCTCAACCTCCTACAACCGCAAACCGTGATACGGGGAGCGGCTCATCCAGACCTCAACGTGCAGCGCCCACAACAGTAGGCCCGAGTAGGGTTCCAAATCCTTATGCTCGGCCAAGGTCGAACAATTGTTACCGCTGTGGCCAGCTAGGCCACTTATCAAAGACCTGTCCTCAACGTCTCGCGGCACACTTGACTATAAACGAAGGGGGCACTGAAGATAAGGCCGCAGAAGAAGGTCATAGCTATGATGAACATGAGCAAGCCACTGAAGAAATAGCAGGTGGCGATGAAATGACGGGCGAAGATCGTGGCAAATTTCTAGTTGTGAGGCGATTACTGTATACCCCACGAAAGGAATTACATCCACAGCGATACAATATATTTCGTACTCGGTGCACTGTCAACGAAAAGGTCTGTGATGTGATCATAGACAGTGGTAGTAGCAAGAACATCGTCTCAAGGGTGATGGTGGACAAGTTGCGGCTACCAACGACGAAACATCCTTCCCCATACTCAATTGGCTGGATAAAAAAGGTGAATGAGACCAAGATAATTGAACAATGCACTATCTCATTTTCAATTGGTAAAAATTATAAAGATCAGATACTTTGTGACGTGGTTGACATGGAAGCTTGCCAAATGCTACTCAGTTGACCCTGGCTGTCACGCCTCGAAATTCGGTACCCAAGTTGGCTAGACTCGACTCCGAATCCCAGGTCATGATTTAATATTAAACATTCACAACCACACTTAATTAATCTTATTACAATAATAACGTTTATCAAATACAATCTTTAACTATTACAGCTTAAATTCACTTCTAAAATCTTATTATACATTTTTTTTTCCATCGGTACAATATAAACGATAAGTAAATTGATGATTGGACCTTCACTCCATTTTGCCCTTGACTAAACTCTGATGCCCTGAAACACTGTTATTTTGGGTAAGAGCACAACCGCTCGGGGGATCTTATCTAACCAAATCTAAAATTTCCAGATTTATATCAAACAAATAAATAATAAAAGTACTTTCTTGAAATTCAAAACATGAATCAAAATATTGAATGTTAAATATGACATGAATGCGATGCTGGAATCATAAAGATGTACTGAATGCTACACTATCATGAATTCAATAATAAAATTAAATAATCATCACATCTTACAACACCGTACCTAGGTGTATGGTCACGTTGCATTAACGCCCACACACTGGTACCTCGTGGTGAGGGACTCATTTATACGTTAGCTAGTCAGACTACTGCTCCAGTTGTACCTCTAATGTATGTCCACGCACACAATTGTACTCATACGCTGTACACAAAGGAGACTCCGAAGGATCCAATAGGTTCTAGGGTCTTTCCCCAAGGGACACGATTGCACTACTTGCTAGCTTTAGGGTCTCTCACACAAGGGACACGATTGCCCTACTTGCTGACACCATTAACGTTTCTTTATTTTTCTTTTCCTTTTCCCATTGCCCTACTTGCTGACACCATTAACGTTTCTTTATTTTTCTTTTCCTTTTCCACAATTCCATAATCAGTAGAAATGAATGTATGTCATGAATCATTCCAAAATCATTAGCGAAACAATTTAATTGTTCAAATCCCCATACAACAATGCAAGTTCCACATAAAATGTACAGTAGAGAGATCCGATGTCGTAAAAATTTAATTCCTGAAATTTACCGAAACATCATTTATTTATTTATTTTTATTTAAGCCCAAAATTTAGAAATCAAATTGGTTAATATTATTCTAAACCAACTAATTTATATCAATTACTTTAACGCAGATTTAAGGTCTAAATCTTAACACATAATTTCATAAATAAAAGTTAGATTATAATCTAACTCTACAAGTTAATCAGATTTAGTAAAAGCTAAAATTTAGAAAAGTAGATATTAGGTATATATAAATGAATTTGATAATATAAATTTAAAGTCCTTATGTAAAATAAATAAATAATTTTGGAAAATTCATAAACTAGAAAGTTCAGAAATGGAGGAGAATCATCCACTTGATCTCTTGGACTAAATGCATGCCTCTCATCGTAGCATTCCACGCAAATTGTCTCTACAATGTCACAACTTCCTTCCTTTCATGCCTAAAAGTTGATAGAGAATCCCATCACTACTTCTATGCATGCTTAATACATGTGAAACAGGTACAATGCCTACATTCCCAAACAGAGAAGGAACAATAAATGTATATACATTGATGACGTCCTTCCTTGTTGATTCCTGGCCTTCCTAACATGAGTGAAAGATTTGGGTTCCCCAAAAATATTCATGAGATGAGGGTCTTTTTTTTTTCTTTTCCTTTTTTTTTGTCGTTTGAAGAGATCAGTGAAATTTTCAGGAATAATGGTCAAGGTTCCTAGATTTTAAAGAAGAGTTTCCAGAAGGTGGTTTTGTTGTTGATCTTCCACTATCCAAAGATGACGGGTCGTGAGTGCTCCACGGATTCAATTGGGTAGCTAAGTATTTTGTATTGGATAGAACACTTTCAAAGGATGGAAATCGGATGGTTAAGATTGGTCTTTAGACAGATTACAGATTTAGGATGGAGAGAAAAAGAAAGATATGAGAATGGAGAGGTGAGACAACGTGTGGGCGTGGATTACCTACAGAAACCTAAGATCATGGAACTATGTGGGGGCCACCGTGACAGATGGTTTGGATTAAAGGTGGTCCCAATGAGCTTGTTGGCTATATTAGCCAGAGTTTATCTTGGCTTTACAAAGCCTTGGGTTTGAGCTCACTGGACTCGTAGAGGAGAAGAGAAACTTTGTAATTCTTATATTGCTTACAAGCTTACTGACTTAGTTACAAACGACTACAAGAGCTCCCTTATATAGACTTTTCCCACCAATGTGAAAAGACACAAATACCCATCTAAAATACACTACAGGGGCATAATATTAACTACTACAACAAATATCAAAAGAAATATTAAAGTTTCTGTTTTTTCAAGGCATCTGGAACTGAACCGTCACATGGAGGAGAGCAACTGGTTGCTGGAAGCTTCTTCCTCATTTACTGACCTTGGGAATCAGACGGTTTCGTTTGGACTTCCAACAGAGCTGGTTGGTGGTGGGTTCCGATATCCACGCAACCCTTCAACGTGCTGAAGGAAAGGAGAAGAAATAGGAGATATGGTTTCCGTCATTCCAGCCACGTAAGTTGTTGCCTTCAGTAACGTGCATTGGTGAAGTTCTTCTTCTTCTTTGTTAGTTCACTGTCCATCTCTCTCATGCATGCACTAGGTGGCCCCCACACACTTGAAGGTTGGACTATCCTGATGGACAGATTGGATTGATGGAATAGGCAGATGGATAACTAAATCTTGTGGAATTTATACATAAGTTTTTGATAGATGGTTCTCATCAGTGAAGGTGGAATGGATGGCCCCAGAAAAACAGTCAAGATTCATGGTGTGCTTTGATCTGGTGGATTATGTGATCGGATCCCTTACCATAATTGGGTTTGACTAATTCATTGCCGAGCACATCTTTTAGTTAGAGGATACGCAGGAGAAAATTCACAATATGCTACATCAAACACAACATCTAATTTTATTTTTTTTTTGAAATCAATGTTGTCGTGTACACGCGTAATATCATAAAGTAGTTGATGTGCACCGTACATTTCATTACATTCCTCATGGTCTTATTAATGAATGGTCTGGATCTCCTGAAAACGTATCTCTGACTAATGTTTCGATGAGTGGTTGCGATTGAAAGTTAAGTATTTTCTACAGATAAACAGTTAGTACTAATGGTTAGGATGGATGGAAATAAGTGTTTAGACCTATAGTTTGGATTAGCTCACGAATTCTAATGTGTCTATATACGTGTGGGTCCCACATGTGTCTTGGTTAGAGGGATGCATGCATTCATGTAGTATACTAGGAAGGTGTACTGTTGAGAGAGGCGTCAGGCTCTGGGACTCTTAGTTTCTTTTCTTTTTTTCTTTTTTTTTTTTTCTTTTTTTTTTTCTTTCAAATTAAAATCATGTGTAGTTCAAGATTGGACTGTCCAATTAGGGTAAAACTTGACACCCCACCTCAGCTTGTCGTGCTCTATTCAATGAGCACAATTTTTATCTATGATCCTTGACGGTGGTCAGAATTAATTTTAATGGTTCCCTCTCTTCTACGGTCCCCTGTGACGTGTACATGTATCTCATATGAAAACCAACCATTGGATTAAAATTCCACCCTGAGAGCTATGAAATTGATGGTTTACTTCGGTAATTAGGTGATCTAGTTGGATGATATAAGTATTATGTATTGTTAGATGATTAGATATATATAAAATAATCAGACAATTAGAACGTAATCAGAATAATCATTTTTAGGAATGAATCAATACAAAGTGAGTTGAGATGGATCGGTCTAATGGTCCGTTGAATAAATGACTTAGATTGATGTTTAGATAAATGTGTCTACGCTAATTTGAATAGACAACCAAGTCGGCATTCATATACTGTAATCACATAAACAGTCAACGATCCAGTGAGATTAATGCGTGACTAATGGTTAAGATTGGCAACTATATGAATGAACAATTGGTTTTGTATGCATTAGTGATGAGAGTGCAAGTGTATATATATATATATATATACACACACACACACACACACACACACACACACACACACACGTATAAATGTACACACACATAAAATCACACAATTAATAATCATACAAGTCGATGTTCACCCTAATTAGATAGATTATACATATCTACGGTCACGAGTTTCATAGAATGATGGATGTATATATGCATGGATGCATGCATGGACTTATGCATGTATGCTTCGATGAATGCAGGTGTACAAATATGCACGTGTATACTTATGCACCAAAATCTTGGGTCATTACACTGGCAATCGGACCGTGATGCGACCCATCGGGGACGAGACAATGTCTACGTATTCGTCAAAGATAGTCGGAAAATAATCCTTGCTCCTATGACAACAGAGAATCACCCTGAAGCTTCTAAAGTGGAGGGGAGTTCCCTCTTGACTATTTGGGATTTCATGAAGGAATCTGTAACATCCTGGATTTTCACTGTTTTGGATTTCCAAAAAAATCCTTGAAATTTCTTTTTAATTAACTTATAAAATCACTTAATGACCATTAACACTCAATGTTAGTTTACGCTGGGGTGGACCAGTCTAGTTATGATGGGACAAGTGTGGGCCGTCAAGTTGGATAGTCCGTTTACACCTAGCAACAGCCCGTGTGGGCCACCCAGCGACCGAGGAAGGTCAGAAAAATCTAAAATTTTAGAAAATCATAGATCTCACTGGGCTTGTGGTCCATCGCGGACTACGGACCCAGTGGACACCCAGAAGTACCATCTGGCGCTTGCCCAATGCGCCCCACCAATGCCAGATTAAAATCTGGCACTAACAAAAGAAACTGAGACTCCGGGCCTTCCAGCCGTCGGATTTCTTCCAAATTTACGGTGAAGGTTTAATATATTTTTTAACGCCTGCCCACCAAATCAGGCCCCGATCGTGGCACGATGACCGTTGATCGTAAATCGGACCCGTACGACCAAACCCCGCATCCGTTTGTTCCCAAATTTTGCAAGGCCCTTCATCGGGCCATGAAGCATTAACCCTATAAATTTCATGGCCAGAGGGCCACCAGAAATGCCCCATCAATCAAAATGGCCCCCGAAGGGCCACTTAAAGGTCGGAAATGCTTGCTCAGATCATATATCCGCTCATCCGTTCGCCCTAAATTTTTACATGGACCCTAGACAGGCCATAAGGCAACTATACACCGAATTTGGTGGCCAGAGGAGTGTCAGGGCCACCTCAACACCAATATGGAGTCCCATAAGTCTATTTTAGGAAATTATGGAAGCTTGGGGCCATTTGCACCAAATCTGGAATTATAAAAAGGGGTTTCTTTTGGGCACCCCTCTCCCATACGAATTTACCCTAGGGAAGGAAAGAGAGAAGAGAGAAAAGGGAGAAGAGAAAGAGGAGAAAGGAGAAGAAAGAGAGAGGGAAGAAGGCATGGTGGACTCTCAATTAAAGTGGGGCCCAAGAGGATCAAACCCACAACCTCCTACACCTTCTCCAAGGAGAAACTCTCCTCCACAACTCCAACAATCATTCGTTGAGCGTCTAGGTAACGTCCTTCATCCATCCTCTTGAAACCCTTGTATTTAGAAAGGAATGACATGGATTCCTTACATGCAAGATCTTGTTTTAGGGATTCCGGCCGGCCAACCCTCAAAACCCCCATTTCTAGGTCGTTTTCCAAGCCTCCAACGATCCGAAGGTGCGGACTATTAATCTTAGGTGGCTTAGCACCAATTATAATACTAGCTTAATGATTTTAGATGCTTGATTGGTACATTTGAGAGCCTAGAGAATCCTAGGAATTAAAGTTCTTGAAATTGTATGGATGCACATGATGTTCTTCATAATGTTATTTGTTGTTCAAATGATTTTCGTGAATGGATGATAATATGCTTATGCCGTGTCATTCTTCCACATGTTATTGATCCATGTTGTGTATGCTTCCATTACCCTTATGCATATGATGGCTTGAGATGGAGGAAGTGCGTAACTTCCTCATACACACCCACACACCTCACATGCACTATATTGCTTGATTGCTTGCTAAGGACATCTAATTCGTATGACTGAGATGCATGGAGTATGATGATGACATGCTAGTGACAATCTGTATAGTCGGCTTGTTAAGGATGACCTTCATTACATTGGGTTGGTCAGGAAACATAAGGAGAGCGAAGGCGGCTCCAAGGGTAGGACCGCCTCGAGGCTAAACCCGTGAGTTTGGGCGGGTGTGTTCGGGTGGCTGTAGTTCGACTACATGGGTCTCTCGTGCCCAAGGTCGCTCGTCTCATGCTTGCCTGACTCATGCAGTTTAGCCCACTGACTGATCAACCCTGTTTGTTAACCCTGCGTGCCCACATTTGAATGGAATCTGAACCACCCTGCAACCATTGTAGCCCATTGATAATCCACTTGAACTGGTCCACAGCCTCGTGAGCCGGGCATGGTGGAATGGGACACTGTGTCTGAGCTGTCGGCCTACGCTGGGGTACCGCGCCTCCCCGTAGTGACCGCGAGCGATCCCTTCCTTTTGGCACTCCTCATGTGCTTGGAGTCGGGGATGAGGAACCCGACGGGATCACGGATCGCGGTGCCCTGGCCTCGCGCATTGAGGGGTCTCGGCACCGCAACTAGTTGAGGGCATTGATACGTAAGGTGAATCAGCATCCCCAACCTGCTGGATGAAAGGACTTAACTAATAACTCGGCTAACACGATCGCATTGCACGCATTAGTTAGGGTGGCGACTCGGAAGTCGAGGTCGCTCTGAGGGAGTGTTGTCATATGCGATCGTTAGATGGAGTCGCTTGAGGGAGTGTTGTGGCGAGGGCATGCATCATATCATCCCACATGCATGCATTTTAAATAAGAGTTATTAGGTGTTGATGATTGTCTGCTTTTCATTAAGTTCATATTACAATTGATGTCATGTTGTAACTTGAGACCAATAGTTCACACTTGAGTTGATCACTCACTCCCACTCTGGGACGGTGTTTTAAAACACCAACCGGACTCATTCATAGATGCACGGGTGACTCGGGGCATGAGGAGCCCTGGCGATGCGAGCTTGGACGAGGAGGACGGACTCTCCTACTACTTGCGGTGATGGGCGGCTCTCCATCGGCTTGATCGGGCCGAATTTGGATTTGCTGAGCCACGGGCTCAACTTTACTATTTTTAGACATAGCATTCTTTTGTTGTTCTGTTGGGCAACGCCTTAGGCGACCCTTTATTATTATTATTATTTTTTTGACCTGTATATATGTGTTATAACCTTCATTTCAGTAGAATGGTGCGATTGTGCTTCATGCTCAGGAAATTCCAAATTGTGCAGTTAAACTTGACTAATCGTAAAAACCATAAATGCATGATAAGTGACACTCGGGAACTCAGGAGTTGTGTCTATGCACGACCCCTAATTTTCCGGGGCGTTACAGAATCCAAAGAAACCGGCGAGGTATACGTCATAGTGGTGAAGGGCGAGGAAGAAGAACCCTCAAACATCCCTCCAAGTTTAAAACTATTGCTAAACGAATTCAAAGAAGTTTGGCCTGAGGATTTACCTGATGGATTGCCCCCCATGAGGGACATCCAACATCACATAGACCTCGTCCCTAGGGCTAGCCTGCATTTACCTGATGGATTGCCCCCCATGAGGGATATCCAACATCACATAGACCTCGTCCCTTGGGCTAGCCTGCCCAACCGCCCTCATTATCGGATGAGTCCGAAGAAGTGTAAGATACTTCAGGGGCAAGTGGAGGAATTGATCCGTAAGGGTCTTTTGAGAGAGAGCATGAGCCCATGTGCCGTACCAGCATTATTAACGCCAAAAAAAGATGGAAGCTGGCGCATGTGTGTCGACAGCCGGGCAATCAACAAAATTACCATCAAATATCGGTTCCCAATACCACGATTGGACGACATGCTCGATATGCTAGAAGGGGCCAAGGTGTTCTCTAAACTAGATCTAAGGAGCGGGTACCATCAGATTCTTATCCGACCCGGTAATGAGTGGAAAACGACATTCAAGACCAAGGAAGGGTTGTATAAGTGGCTGGTCATACCCTTCGGCCTATCAAATGCACTAAGTACTTTTATGCGTTTGATGAATCAAGTGCTAAAACTGTTTACTGGCCGATTTGTGGTAGTATATTTTAATGACATATTGATATATAGTCAGAATGAGGCGGAGCACAGGAAACATCTCAGGCAGGTGCTATAGGTCCTACAAATTAACAAGTTGTACCTCAACTTGAAGAAGTGTAATTTTTTAACTGACAGCTTGTTGTTTCTAGGGTTTGTTGTAATGTCCATAGGCATTCGTGTGGACGATGAAAAGGTGCGAGCTATTAGGGAATGGCCGATCCCGACGAACATTTATGAGGTGAGGAGTTTTCATGGATTGGCGACTTTCTATCGACGATTTGTGCGAGATTTTAGCACCATAGTCACCCTATTACAGATTGCATGAAAAAAGAACCATTCCAGTAGACCGATAAAGTTAACAAGAGCTTTTATGAGATCAAGCATCGTTTGTCTACAACACCAGTCTTGGGGCTTCCTAATTTGGACAAATTATTTGAGGTTGAGTGTGACACTTCATACTTCGGAATTGGGGGAGTATTATCACAGGAAGGCAGACCGGTAGCCTTCTACAGTGAGAAGCTCAGCGAAGCCCGAAAGAAGTGGTCGACTTATGAGCTTGAGTTGTACGCAGTTGTTCAAGCACTGCAACATTGGCGGCATTATCTGATTCAAAGAAAGTTTGTTCTTTACACTGACCATCGAGCATTAAAGTTTATTAATAGTCAGACTAAAGTGAATTGTGTGTATGCTAGATGGGTTACGTTTTTACAAGAATTCACGTTCGTTCTGAAGCACAAGTCAGGGCAGCAGAACAAGGTGGCTGATGCACTTAGCTGTCGTGCATCACTACTTGTTACGATGAGTAACAAGGTGGTCGGCTTCGACTATTTCAAGGAGCTGTATGTCGAGGATGAGGACTTCAAAGATTCTTGGGTGAAGTGCCAAGAAGGTCGATTGTGCATCCTCCAAAGTTCTCTGAGGGAGCAGATTATTCAGGAGCTACATGGAGGTGGCCTCGGTGGACACCTTGGGCGAGACAAGACGCGAGCTCTTGTAGAAGAGCGGTATTACTGGCTGTAATTAGTACGTGATGTGGGAAAAGCTGTACAACATTGTCATGTTTGTCAGACCTCTAAGGGGCAATCTAAGAATACAGGCCTCTACACCCCGTTACCTGTGCTTGACGGTCCTTGGGAGGATTTATCAATGGACTTTGTGCTTGGTCTCCCACAAACACAACGCGGCATGAATTCGGTGTTCATAGTGGTAGATCGTTTCTCCAAGATGGGGCACTTTATCCCATGCAAGAAGACCCTTGATGCAACACATGTGGCGAATCTATTTTTTAGAGAGGTCGTACGGCTACACGGGGTCCCCAAGACCATTACTTCTGATCGTGACACGAAGTTTATTAGCCACTTTTGACGAACTTTGTGAACTCGATTTGATACACGACTTCAATTCAGCAGTGCTTACCACCCACAGACTGATGGGCAGACTGAAGTTGTGAATCGCACGTTGGGAAACCTCCTTCACTGTATTTCAGGAGAAAAACCGAAGCAGTGAGATTTGGCCTTGTCTCAAGCAGAGTTCGCATTCAACAACATGGTGAACTGCTCGACTGGGAAATCACTGTTCTAGATTATCTACGGACGAGTGCCTCGCCACACACTTGACTTGGTCCCTCTGCCTAAGTATCCAGGCACGAGCATTGCAGCATGACGGATAAGATCATGGGCATTCATACGGAAGTGCGGACCAAGATACATGTCTCGAACGAGAAGTACAAGGAACAGGTGGACAAGCACCGGCGACAAAAGGTATTCGAGGTGGGCGATCGCGTTATGGTCCATCTGCGCAAAGAGAGATTTCCGATCGGGACATATAACAAGTTAAAAAATAAGAAAATTGGGCCCATCCCAATCATTCAAAAGATCAATGACAACGCTTATGTTGTTGATCTTCCAGATGACATGGCAATCTCACAGACTTTCAATGTCGCGGACCTGACCGAGTATTATGAACCAGAGCAGGATAAGAACTTGAGGACGAGTTCTTTTGAAGTGGAGGAGACTGATGTAGAGTGGGTCGCGAACAGTTTCATGGCCAAGATGGATCAGAAAAGGCGCGGTCGGCGACAGAAGTGATCCAGACCATCGGACCTTAAATTGGGCGTATCTCACAATCCGGAATGAGTTAGCTGACGTAAAATATAAGATTTTGGGGTAGAACGAGCTACTTTAGCCAACCAACCCCGCTATGCTGGGTTGCGACGCTCGGAATTGCGAAAAACCCTATATCGACGATCGTTTCCTGCTGTTTTAATTTCGTTTTACTATAAATAGTAAGTTTTAGTTTGATTACAACTCTTCATCCGTCGGGATTTAGGAGTTGCGCCCAACGTGAAAAGAGCTTAGAATAATTAGGAGAACGGTTTGGTGAAGCCAAATAGGACACTTACTATTTTTGGCCGAAAACCTTGCGCACTAGTAGACATCACGACTGTCTATAAATAGTAAGTTTACTATTTATAGTAAGTCGCGAATTCTAGGAGTTTTAGTTGTAGTTTGATTCCGATTTCTTTCTTATTGTTTGGTATCCCTATTTAAAGGGTTGTGAACTCGTTTTTATTCATCAATTAATCAGTTTCGAATTTATTAGAATTTATTTCTATTTTCTGCTTTCTTTCCTTGTGGATTCGAGAAGTCTCTATGAGGAGTCCAGAGAAGCTCCGTGGATTCGGAGTACTTTTCCTCATCACGTTCATCCCTGCGTCAAAATGAGACATATATTGACAGCTCATTTTACGTTGTGAACCCAAAAATGAGGCAATCCAAATCTTATGTGGACCACATCACAGGAAAACAGTATTGATTAACGTCCCCCATTTATCCTGTTGATAAAGTCACACACAAACATGGATGACGGAAAAACACAAATATCAGCTTGATCCAAAACTTCTGCAGCCCCCGAAAAGTTTTTAACTCCAAGTGTCCTATTCCCATTGTTTCATTTTGTGCGGTCGATCTGAGGTTTGAAATCTGCCTGTGATGAGTTCCGACACAGATCATGGCACCAATTAGCTAGCCGATGATGGGACCAAGTGGACAAGCGTGCCCCAAGCGATTCCGTGTCTTTAGGTCTCTATAGCCTTATCCGAGAGGTTGGATGGCCCTGGTAAAGATCAGGGTGGGCACAGAAAGTTTCCTACAATGGGTGTCGATATCCCCACTTTGTTTGGTGCAGTCCACCTGCAGTGCGGTCTACCTTATTTTTTGGATCTTCTTGATTTTTTGGTATTATGTTCTAAAATGATCTAAAACATGGATGGACTTAATAATAATATACACATCAAGGTGGGGCCACAGTAAGGGCTGCACCATCTTGGGTGAGGCTGGGGTCTCACCTAATCTACTCTCCTACATCACACAGCAAGCAACGGAATTTCTTGAGGTGTGAAATTTAGTATTTTTTAGATCTACACTACATATTCATTTTTTGCATATCATTGTAGGATACTAACCCAAGAACAATGCAGATCCAAAGCTAAAGTAGACTATACCACTGAAGATAGTAAGAATTGACGCTACCGTTGAAAACTCTATGGTTCTGATCAAGTCGATAGTTGTATTTTAACTTCATCTGAGTATGTGTGATCTTATGAACATGTCATATGAAAAATATGCCTCATAGTTGGCCCTAGGAAAGTTTAAACAGTAATTTGTTCCACTTTAGCTTTGGATGTACTTTATCATTGGGCTTATGATCTAGAATTATCTGAAAAATTGTTGGATGACATACATCTAACATAAATCATAGCAGGACTCGGAAAAGTTCCACACGATTAAAAGTTGTGTTGTGTAGTTAGCAATATATTTGGGAGAGAAATCCGGCACATCTTATTAGCTCGAGTCATCAGAAATGGTGTGGACGGATGACCAGTGAGAAGGAATGACATTGGAATTTCATGTGCCTTCAACACATGATCCACAAGGAACGAAGAGAGGCTTTCTCAAATGAGAAAGAATGAGGGCCGTTTTATCATTTTGAAAAATACGGATTAGAAACCGTATACAACCCTATACTACACAACGGCAAGCGGCTAGATGCCTTAATGGTGCAAACCTTAGGTGCTTTGATAGAAATATTTTAAAAGCATGCACATATTTGAAAATACCTAAAAGTGGTTATACGGGAAATCCCTATAAAGTAAGCCGCATCCGTACATCAGGTGTGCCTGCACAGAGTTTACTCAATACACTATCATTCTTAGTTACTAGGTAATTGGTGTCATACGAAAAGGTATTGTAAGAGGTACTGCGTGTTGACTGCTCAATTTGTTTTAAATTATACAGGCATGCCATGATCGATATAGCAGTTCGATCAAAACCGATCAACTTTGGACCCGAGTGTCAAAAAAGCATATACATGACTAAATTTTGAGAACATTGGTCGCTTACTCAACCTCTTGCAAAACTTTATAATGATTAGTCGCTAATTAGAAGGTGGGGATATAACGCAGGGAGGGACGTCATGAGGTCGATCACCATCTTCCTTGGGGGATAATTACTATGAATCCACAAAGTTCCCTGGACTCCTCACAGAGCTTCCTCAAATCCATGAGGAATAAGAGTGGAAATAATTCATAACAAATTCAAAATAGCTTGATTGATTAAAAAGAAAAAATTATAAATCTTTAAGGAATTAAAACATTGGATGGAGTTTTAGACTTAATTCTAACTCAAACACCCTTAAAACGTGACTTACTATAAATAGTAAAATTACTATTTATAGGCTGCCTCTATTTCTACTAGACGGCCACATGTCATTTTCCAATTGCATTTTCCAGAATTAACAGAATTAGGTACAATAATACGATGGACATGATGCATGGGTCGCACGTTCATCAAGGAAGATCCTGACAGATGAATGTCTGGGATGTTCCAGAAGTGTGGAACATCGATATTAGTGGGATCGATGACCGTAGCATTTGTGGTTATTAGTGGGATCCGAAACTTCTTGAATCCATACCTATTCAGCGTTCATTGACCCTAGCCCTCCAAGAACGGTCAAGTGAGGGTAACTTCGTCATATTTTTTATTTTTTTAAGGTGGACTTAATTGAAATTTTACACTCTTAAAAGAGATTTAAAAAAAAAAAAAAAAAAAAAAAAAAAAAAAAAAAACTGAAATACTCTTGACAGAGTATGATGGATGCATGATACTCAAGCATTTAGAAATTACTTATATATATATATATATATGTGTGTGTGTGTGTGTGTGTGTGTGTGTGTGTGGGAAATGATACCATGCGGTCGAGCGCATACAACCCTAACATATGGTTGAGTCATGTCCCATTTTTCATCGTTGGATGATAAATTTGAAAAATTTACTAATATAATAGCTTCTAATGAAAAGGAAACCGTTGAAACTGGTGGAGCATTAATTTACTAGCGCTCGTCAAGAAAGAGATCTAGCATTGGATTGTGTGGTGTGACCTTAGCGCTGTGTTGCCGTTAGACCCACCATGATGAATGTGTTATATCCAGACCGTCCATCCATTTGCCAAGTTTATTTTAGGGTACAATCATAAAAATGAGGCAGATTGAAAGCTCAAGCGGACCACATCACAGGAAGCATTGAGGATTGAATGCTTATCATTGAAAACTACTAGGGCCTATAGAAGTTTCGGATCACGCTGATATTTGTTTTTTCTCTTCATCTACGTTTGGGTGACCCTATCGACAGGTAGGATTGCAAATAAACATCATGATAGGCCTTAGGAAGGTTTTTTTAAAGGTGGGTGTCATGGTGCCCCACTACTTTATGTGGTGAGATCCACTTGAGCTTTAGATCTTCTTAATTTTCGAGCTCATGATATAAATTGACCTCGCCAAATAAATGGACGGTGTGGATATAGCACATACATTATGGTGGAGCCCACATTATTGGTGACGTCGTTGCAACAACTAAGTCGGTGGTGCGTGGCACACCGCGCAAGCCGCTTACAGAAAGTAGGGGAGCGGATTAGGTGTCGTTGGGTAACACCTTTGTTACACTTACCGTGTGGGGCCTACTTTGATGATTTGTTTATATATTTATGCATTCCATCCTTTTTATTATATATTCTTAGGACTTGATTCCAAAAATTAAGCAGATCCAAATGTTAGTTGGATGACACCACCAGAAACAGTGGTGAATGACTATTAAAAGTTTTTTATGACAACAAAAATTTTGGATTAATCCGATCTTTACTTTTTTCCCTTCATCCATGTCTGGTTGACCTTATCAACGAGTTTGATGGAAACAAAACATTACAATGGACATTACTATGGGCCCTAGGAAGTTTTAATGGTAGGCATTCAATCATCACGGTTTCTGATAATATGGTCCACTTGAGATTTAAGTCTTCTTCATTTCTGGACTCATGCCATAAAATGATTGTGAAAAACAATTGGACATCATGGATATAAAATAAATGGATTAAGCTGGCCCAACCACGAGGGCCGCACTATCGATGGTAAGGCCGGGGATGCATATAATATGCTCCCACCGTGTTGAAGCAGAATGCCTCGTGTGCCAGGTTATGAATTTCCTGCGAAGCCTTTCACAGGAAGTTCTTGTGAACTTAGGTGGGGCCCATCATGATGCTTGTGAGAAATCCACCTATTCTTCCTTTTTGTGAGCTCGTTCTAAGACATTAAAATAAAATTGATCCTGATCCAACACTCAAGTGAACCTCACAAGAGGGAAAACCTAGGTAAAAATACCTCTCGTTAAAACCTTCCTAGGTTCAAACTTGATGTTTACATGACATCCAAACCGTTTATGAGGTCATTTCCATTGGGTTGAATTGAAAACACAAAGAACTGCGCCTGATACAATTTTTTTGTGGTCATATGAATGTTTCAACTGTGGACTGTTCAATCCCCGATGTTTCCTATTAGATGGCCCACTGGAGACTTGGATTCGGCTCATTTTTTGTAGCATAAACTAAACCAAGGTCGCAAAAAGGATCGACAGCGTCAATTTATCACAAACATCATAGTGGTCTCACCTAGTTCCCAACCCAGGAACTTATTGCCAAAGGCTTTTCAGGAAATCTACGCCGTCCACCATGTGCAACGACCTCGGTGTTGTTGTGTTGCCGTCGTGGCCCAACCATGATGTAAGGGTAATATTGAAACCGTCCATCCATTTGGTGAGATTATTTTATAGCATTAGCCCAAACATATGGCAGATTTAAAGCTCAAGTGGACCACAACACAGAAAACATTGGAGATTGAGTGTCTACCTTTGAAAATATTGAAAACTTCTTAGGGGCCACAGAAGTTTTGGATCAAACTAGTATTTGTTCTGTCCTTTCATCTAGGTCTGTGTGACAATATTAACAGGTTGGATAACAAATAAACATCATGGTGCGTCCTAGGAAGTTTTCAACGATGGTCATCACTGTCCCCACTGCCCTATGTGGTGTGATTCATTTGATAGCTGGATCTACCTAATTTTTGAGTTCGATTTAAAATGATATCTCTAAAATGACTGATGGTGTAGATATCACACTGAATCGAGAACTTACCCAATAAGTAGTAAGGGCGTGTTTGGCCGGACCGATCCCATGGGATTTGGTGGGATGGAATGGTTTTTAAGGTAATGATGGGTGGTGTCAGTGGATGGTCGGCGATTCCATGGGATGGAAGAAATACCAAGATGGATGGCCAGCATGTTTGGATCGTCGGTGGGTTTCGGTGTACGCTTTCTTCACCGGTAAGTGACCGTACACAGGAAACGGGTGGGTCCGCACTATGTGGGCCCCACCATGCTGTTTCTGTCTCATCCATGCCGTCCATCTATTTTTAAATATGTGTGTGGCTACACATATGAAGAACACCACCACGTAGACCTATCCTCCAGCTGCTTTTTCACTTACAACCATGCCAACTTTTTCCACCCTCCAACAGTTTTCAGAAACCTACGATCCAGAACGTCCAGGGGCCATTTCGGCGTGTGTAATTACACACATGGGCTAGGATGATGAACGGAAGAGATCTCATACATGGATGCAATTATACAGGTGTATGACGCTTGTTCAACGTGTGTAATTGTGCCGTAGCAAATATCTTTTTCATTTTTCTATTTTGGTGGGACGGAGAAGAGCGAAAGACGGATACGCCAAATCCGATGGCAATCCCACACAACGTTCGTACATGGAGTGGCCAAACATTACGTGGGATGGGAAGGGTCGGGATAACCGCCTTACAGCGTCGGATAGTCGATATCCAGCGCCCGGCCAAACACGCCCTAAAAGGTTAATGCCGGTTCTGCCTTTGTTTACGTCGCTGGCATGTATACCGTATATTTTTCAAATTTATCATCCAATGATGGAAAACGGAACACAACTCAACCGTATGTTAGGGTTTCATGCGCTCCACCATATAGTACCATTTCAATATATATATATATATATATATATAGAGAGAGAGAGAGAGAGAGAGAGAGAGAGAGAGAGAGAGAGGAATGTTCACTAGCTCACCTTCTTACTTGAGCACACATGCACACGTGTCATGGGAAATAATTTCCTCCTTTAATTTGTGTTTTTATTTGCAATATTTTTATTTGCAATACATTGTATACTAGAGTTTTGTATCAGGTTGAAAATTAGGCTTATAGAGTTTGAAGGGGTGCTTCTGTGCCCATGCCAGAAGCACCCCTTGAGTTCAATTATGAAGTGGTCTAAGTATATTTGAGAAGAAGGTTCACAGAAGAACATTCAACTCATTTGTCTGTTTGACATGAGTGGACCTCACATTCATCGGAAGAAGAAGGATCATATGAAGGTCTCGGATGTTCCACATGTTTGTTAAATCAACATTAGTGGGATGATCGTGATATATATGGATGTACGGCTGCAAATACCATTTTAGGCGAGGCATTTGTTTAAGCATGGTGGGAATTAGGTGATGGAATCTGCTGCAGGCGGTGATGTCCAGTACGACTAGAAGTCCGCACACAAAGAGGGAAAAGATGTACAATATATAATGCCAACATATTGACCTTGATACACAGATTAGGTGAGACGACCAATCCAGCCATGTGGGCGCGGTCCTAATCTAGCGGCCCACCTGACGTAGGGATGGACATGATGAGGTCGATCACAGTCTTACTCAAGGAGATAACTGCTCCAAATCCAAGGAGCTTCCCTGGACTCATTAATGAGATTTTTCGAATTCACAAGGATAAAAAATATAAATAAATTCTAAAAAATTCAAAATTTGATTGATAGATGATAAAAATGAATTTACATGCCTTTAAATAGTGATATATACCAAACTTTTCTTCTTTTTTTTTACACGCACACACACCCCCACACACCCACGCTAGTGGAATTTATACCACCCGAGCAAGAGTAAGGAACCAATAGTGATACCAAACCTAAGAAGAAGTTTCATATTCAAACTCCAACTCAAACTCCTAAAATTCGGGACATACTATAAATAGCAAACTTACTATTTATTGATAGTCATGATTCCTAATAGACTTCATAGTTTTTTTTTGTCAAAAATAGCAAGTGTCCTAATTGGCTGTTATTTTCCTATTTCTTCAAAGCTTTTTTTTCATGTTGGATGCAACTCTTAGTTATAATCAAACTAGAACTTATTATAAATGATAAAATGAAAATAAAATGGATTTTCAAACCTATGACGGAATCTCACAAATTTGGCATGGGCAACCCGGCATTGCGGGTTGGGTGGCTAAATTAGCTTCTCGTACACAAAATCATATATGATGGTATGTTGAATGACTCATTCTGATTTGTGAAATATGATTGTTTTAGGGTTCTGACGGTCCAATCACTTCCACCTCCGATTGGGCCTCCTCAATTCCATCTTGGACATGAAAGTATCCGCGACCCGCTCTACATCACCACCTCGATGTATGTGTTATAATCCACGCGGTCCATCAATTTTGCAAGCTCATTTTTTGGTGAGACCTTAGAAATGAATATATATATATATATATATATATATATATATATATATATATATATATATATATATATATATATATATATATATATCAACTGGATTACACAGTAAAAAATGGTCATTGAACGTCCACCATTAAAACTTTAAAGTGTCCACTGCAATCTTTATTTTCCATATAATCTATTAATATGGTCACACAGACATGGATGAAGGAAGAACACAAATAGTAGATTGATCTAATACTTTTGTGGGCCCCTAAGAAGTTTTTATTGGTGGAAATTTAATCTTTATCATGTGGTCCACCTAAGATTTGTATTTGCTTTATTTTTGGGCCCATGTCATAAAATAAGCTGGAAAAATTGATAGACAGTGTGGATTTACAACACATCCATCCAATTCGGCTCCAAAGTGAGGGCCACACCCACTTAGTGGATCCGCACATATAGGTGTTCATTAACCTCGCCATTAGTCTTCACATACATAGTGTTGATAAAACACATACATCATGGTAGGGCCCACATAGCGCCTACCACTAGCTACCTAGCCGGTGGCAACATTGCTGGCCACCTATTTGGTTCCAAGGATTAAATGGTATAGAATTAGCATCATTATTTCACAATGATTGCATGTATGAAAATACCATGGCATTAATTTGATGGATCGAAATCTTCCTTGATAAATGCACGGTATAAAGTGAAACTTGCATTTGGCGCATCATGGAATTATAATCAACGAATTAAATTTACACCATCAGGTTACATGTACACATATGCAGTGATAGATTGTGAAAGCTAAGGTTGTGAATGTTTCTTATGACAAAAACATTTCACATTCAATTATCAAGAGGTCCACACATGTATGAGAAAAGGGATCATAAGAGAACATTCAGTTCATTTGTCCGTTTGACATGATGAGTGGACCTCACATTCATCAATAAGTATCTTGAGATATAAAGGTCTATGATGTTCCACATGTGTGCTACAACACTATTAGTGGGATCACAGTGGTATGTATGGATGTACATATGCAAATAGCACTTTGGGCCAGGCATTTGTTTAATCACGGTGGGAAAAGTGTCGGTGTCGGTTACAAAGGGTTGGCATCAAGTCCTGTCCAGCCAAGATGTGCAATATATATAATGCCGACACATTGACCTCAAAACGCTGGTTAGGTGCGACTAGAGATCAAGTCAAGTGTGCATGGCCCTGCTCTTGGGGCCCACTTATAAGTATGTGTTGTATATCCCACCGTCCATCAGTTTTCCCAGCTCATTTTATGAAACGGCCCCAAAAATACTCTAAAATGAACCAGATACGAATCTCAACTAAAGTACATTGCAGTAAACAGTGGTCATTGAATGCCCACCATTAAAACTTTCTAAGGTAGAACAATAATATTTATTTTTGGGACAAAGTTGTAACCTTGGTAAAGGTAAAAACACAAATAACAGATTGATTCAAGGCTTTTGTGACACGCAATTAGTTTTCAACAGTAGGAATTTAACCCCTATGGTGTGGTCCAACTAAGATCTGTATTTTCCCCACTTTTGGGTCCATGCCTTAAAATAAACTGGCAAAACTGATATAGAACACATGCATCAGGATTAGACCCACAGTGAGGGCTGCACCCACCTAGATGGATCCGCACCTAATGGGGATCATTAGTCGGAATGAGTCTTCACAAGAGTTGTTAAGGGAGGGTAAAATTGTCATAATACTTTCAATTTTTTTAAAGTAGGTATTGGCTAGAGAAAACGACTTTATGCTCTTGGTAGCGTAGGGTGGACGATACTCAGCATTTAGAAATTACTTGAATATTGTATACATAGCATATTATAATTCAAATTAAACTGTCCATATTATATATAATAGCTTAATTTTATTATGAATTCAAAATTACTTTTATTTGATTATCTGACTATTAAATTAATAGATAATAATTAGACCACTGAAAATGAAAAATATTATACCTTATTTCAAAAAACAAGTGTCCATAAATTAGAGGTTAGGTTCTGTAGGTTACCACATGCCACGTGTACCATTTTCAAGTGAATGAGTATAAAGTGTCTCAGGGAGTCCAAGTACCAAATGATTTTCAAAAAGAAATTTCAAGCCATCTGATTTGACCTCCTACATTCGGTCGTTGAAATTGTAAATTGAGATGGGCAGGAATTAATTTGGAATGAAAAATGTTATTTGCCCACGGGTGGGTGGTGTAGAGCAGGTCGCTGACAGTTTCACGTGTAAGTTTGTTTAAGGAAGGCTCAATCCGAGGCCAAAATGGTCCAGATTGTCAGAATCTTAAAACAGGCACATATCTAGTAACTGGAATGAGCTATTGGACTTAATAAATATCATCTCGATCCAAAACTTTATGGTCCCTAAGAATTTTTCAATGGTAAGAATTTAATCCACACCATGTGGTCCATTTGAGTCTTGTATCTTAGCTATTTTTGGTATCACAATCTAAAATAATATGGAAAAATCGATGAACGGTGTGGATAAAATTCATATATCACGGTGGCTCCTTGGTGTCCCTAGGAGCCTCCGCCTGTCTAGATGGGGGTAGTACCTAATCCGCGGACTTTGAAGTGCTTGTGTCATTCCTGCCAGCCGCTTAGATGTTAGGAGATGCATGCCCAGTAATTTTAATTGAAGCCCACTTAATCAGTCGGCCCATGCAATTTAGAGACGATTTGGTGGGCCTCACTTTAATTGGTCTAGCCTAAAATGTTTGACCAGTCCACCCACGGCCCACTGTATGAATATTCAGATTATGTTGTGGTCTATAGGTGGGCCTAAGAACTTGGGTTAACAACAGGATGAGCTAGACTGTTGTGGGTCAAATTCTGGCCTGATACAGGTGGGCCCAGTTTTATATTAGAGGCCTGTGTTCTTGTATGGGCCTGATTTTGAAGCCTGGCCTGTAATAGGGTCAGGTATCAGCCTGAATCAACAAGGGGCTCGTGACTGGATGCTTGGAAGAATTGTCTTGAGGCCCAACCCGAACATCGGCAGGCCTGTTTATCATGGTTTTAAGACCCTGATAAGCATGGATTGACTCAAATCAGACTTGTTTAGACTTGATACGACGAATCTCCCCAACTCAGGTGAGTCAGGCCGGTTCATCCCCCACTAGAGTGAGTTGGGCTGATCAGCCCTGACTTGGATGAGTCCCAATACGACTCTGAATTGAATGAGTCGGTCCAAGTCGCTAGTATTTTAATCACACCGTTTATGCTAGTAACGGGTAGGTTTGAGCCTAAGTTATAGGCAGGACGTTGGGCTGGGATGACCATCTCCCAGCCCAGACTGGGTGGGCCCATTGCCACCCCTACCAATCACCAGCCTTTAGAAAAGCATTTGAGAAGGGAAATAATTAATGCAATTGCCTCATACGTGGAAACTAGGAACTCGTGTTCAAGACTTGAGCCGCATATTCGACTATCTCCATTGGGTATATTCCATATCTGAAAAATAAGCCCAATCTAATCATTAAGTGGTCCACACCTGGTATTGGACCCGCTGTTCAATTTTTTTAAACCGTTCATTTATTTTGTACACGTGTATTCTACCTGATGATCAATAATATCAGTTTATTTTGAACATGATAAACAGTCTAGATCAATGGATTAGACTAAGTGTGCCAAAGCAACGAGGAGAACTATAACTTAAATAGTTCTATGAAGCATCTCTTATCGTATTTCCAACTATAAGGGACTCGACTGAGATGGGTATTGTGTTGATGTGGAAAAGCTCCGTGGGCCCCACCATAATATATGTGTTATATCTAAATTGTCCATGCATTTTTCCAGATCAGTGAGGCAGATTCAAAGGTCAGGTGGGCCACACCATAGAAATCAGTGGGGTACAATGATGCCAACTGTAGTTTAAACGGAGGGGTTCGTTTTTTTTTTTTTTTTTCCGTAGATGTTGTGAGGCCAGTAACAGGTAGAACCGTAACCATGCAATGGTTCAAAAATCAAGCAAGTCCCCTCTCCATGATGGTAGCACATTCACATTGAATTTAGGTTCTGGTCTTCTTTTTTTACATATTTGTCCATTCTGTCAGACACGCCTTGATTCTTAATAAGGGCCACCTGATTAGTGGATCTAGCAATTAATGTATACTGTAAATAGTAGGGCTGGCCTGTCAGGTTCCCTGGCTTGGCCTACTTTGGGCTAGACATGGTCTGGGAAATGTGACTCAATGGCCAAGCTCAAGCTTAAAATTGAAGTCTGTTTATTAATTAAGTTGGGCAAAACCAGTAGGAACCTGCTGTTGTGGGTGCTACACGTCTAGATCTGCATGAGCCGCTCCCCATATCACGGTTTGTAGTTGTAGAAGATTGATGATGTTCTCCTACTAATTATTTTCCTCATGCCAACACTGGATCCTATGTGGGACCCGTCATGGGGGGTCGAGTCGAAGGATATGACCGAGTAGGAACTCTTGTAAGTTGTGTTTCTACTTTACCTGCCAATTAAACTGTTTCATCCACGTTCCCGACTGGGTGCATCTAAACTCGATCCTGAATGGTCGATCGTAACTCTCTTATAAATCGTGTCACCTTATGTGACTCAAATTCTAACATATCGTTTCGTGTTGTCAACTGCTAGAATTCTTCAAATTGTAATCATGTGATTCGATTTCCTTCTTTGGTACTGGTATTGCTGGAATAATATTTGTTCGTAATCACTGAGGAGGAATCATGATTGAAGAAAGCGTCTCATCCGTGGTCATAATGAGATGAGCGCCTTGTTCTGACGGGCACGTGAGAGTTGTAATTTCTCTCACCATGCAGAAACACCAGATTTTAATTTAATGTAATCAAAATATCTCTTTACTTCGGCTAGCTAATCGAGAAAATCTTCTATGCGTAATAAACCATTAAAATTACGAAATTCAACATTACCTCGATAGTATCTTTCAGCACGATTTACATGATTGTCTAAACACTTTTCATGTTGGACACAACTCCTAAAGCCCAACGGATGAAGATTTATAATTAAACTAAAACTTACTAAAAATAGTAAAAACGGAAATAGATATGGAATTTGACCGCGGATATGATGGAATCTCACAAATTCCACATGGGTAACCAGCATAGCTAGGTTGGTTGGCTAAAGTAGCTTGTCCTACCCCAAAATCATATATGGTACGTTGAGTAACTTATTCCGGTTTGCGAGATATGCCTGTTTTAAGATTCTGACGGTCTCGATGACTTCCTCCTTTAATCAGGTATTCTTTGGTCCATCTTAGTCATGAAAGTATCTGTGACTCGGTCTACATCACCTGGGCGAGTCCCAATATGACTATTAAGTGAATGACTCGGTCCAAGTCGCCAGTCTTTTAATCACACCCTTTATGCTGGTAACAGTAGGTTTGGGCGTGAGATCTAGGCAGGACGTTGATCTGGGATGACCATCTCCCAGCCCAGACTGGGTGGGGTTCATTACCACCCCTACCAATCGCAAGCCTTTAGAAAAGCATATGGGAAGGGAAATGCTTAGCGCAGTTGCCTCATACACGGTTGGTATTGTGTTGATGTGGCAAAGTTCTATAGGCCCTATAATGATGCATGTGTTATTACCACATCGTCCATTCATTTTTTTAGATCATTTTAAGCCATGAACCCAAAAGTGAAGCAGATATAATGGTCAGATTGGGCTTAGGCTATGTATACAGGCCCTGGCTTTTGGTTTTCAAAAATACATTCAAAAGATACTCTCTTAAAAAAAAAAAATAAATAAATAAATAAAAAATCAATGTATTTTATTTTATATTTAATAACTAGTTTAGATTACACAACTTATTAAGCAACTAATAGTAATTAACAATCTTCTAAATTATTATTCTAATTTTAGAGGTGGTAAGTAGGTTCGATCCTAGGCTAAGGTTGGGCTTCGATTTGGCTTTTATTAACTTACAGTGCTGGGCTCAAGGCTGTACATTTTGGCCTGTCATGAGGTTATGCCGAGCTTGGGCATAAGTCCTATCATGTGGGCCGGGCTTGGGCTTAAGTCCTACTATGTGGCCAGGCTTGGACACAACAGAATGATTTCAAATCCAGGGGTTACAAATCTACGCTCCCAAATAAGCCATAAATCTTGCTAAAATTTTTAAACCACATGAAAGGGATTAATATATGATATGATATTAAGTTAAACCAATCTTGATAAAGTCTTGAATTGATGATGGATGAATTGAATTCGATAAGCCCATCAATATTCCCAGCACTCATCACGGTTCGGATTTTAATGATGGGCGTACGCGATATGACCCATCTGAGTTTTCATATAGCCAGATTTTTTTAAGAAAAAGGCTCACGTCAAGGAATGCACATGATAGACAAATTAGATGTCATGCGCCCATCACGATGGCCCCACACAAAGATGCATGTGTATTAAACATTATACTCTGCCAAGTATCAAACAATTGGCTTGTAAACTCTTTTACCTATAAAGTCAATCATAGCATTTTATTTTTTTGATTTTTTGAAAAGAAAAAAAAAAAGGTTTCAGTGTAAGTGCGGGTCCTCTGCCTCCCGGAGGCAGGAGCTCCCTGCCTCCAGCGTTTTCATTGGTCCACGTCATTACAAGTGCCACCTGGTTTGAGTTTTTAAATATAAAAAAAAAGGTACATTTAATAAGAGGTATAACGGAGACGTTAACGGAAGCGGGTTTGCGTGCTGAATAACACTGCAGGGTAAGCGTACTGAGTAAAGTTTGTGGAGCCCACCGATGTCATTCCTGCATTGTATCAACGCCATCCAGCTCTTTTATCATCTAATTTTACGGCTTTACAACAAAAATTATTCATATTCAAAAATCAAGTGGACCACACCACCTGAAATAGTGTGAATTGAATTCTACCGTTGAAAAGTTGTTGGGGCCCATAGAAGTTTTAAATCAAGATGATATTTTTTTTTTCCATTCATCCATGTCTTTGTGATCTTATGAACAATTTGGATGAAAAATAAACATCATTGGGGGCTTAGAAACATTTCAATGGTGAAAATCAATACTTCCACCGTTTCATTTGGTATGGCCTACCTGAGCTTTTGTTATACTTCAGTTTTGGGCGCAACCCCTAAAATGATCTGAAAAAATGGATGGACGGCATGGATAAACCACATGAATTCACAGTGGGCCCAACAGAGTTTACTGAGTACGATAAGACTAGTACACAATCCGAACGGGGACGCGGATTTCCTGCCAAAGCCTTTTACAGTAAGATCCTGGGCAAGGATTTCGGATGGGCTCATTGCGATGTTTGTGATAAATCCAACCCGTTCATCCATTTTTAGATATCATTTTAGGACATTATACCAAAACTAAGGTGTATACAAAACTCAAATGGGCCACACGAGAGGAAACAGTGGGGATTTAGCGTCCACCGTTGAATTATTTATATGGCCACAAAAGTTTTGCATTGGTTTAATATTTTGGTATTTTCACTTCATCCTAGTAAAAATGACCTTATAAACAATTTGGATGGCATATAAACATCAAGACGCCTAGGAAGGCTTCAACCATAGGAATTTCTTTCTCCACTGTTTCATCTTGTATGGCCCAGTTTAGCTTTTGATCATCCTAATTTTTGGTTACATGTCTTAAAATGAGCTCTAAAAATGGATGAATGGATTGAAATTCTTATAAACATCATGGTGGACCCCACCATACATCCCAGTGCTGGAACTTCATGCAAAAAGGCTTTCCCTGGTGAATCCGCGTCCACGGTTTCCATTGGAAATAGGCTAGCTACTCCCGTCCCACTCGGTACTATGTGGGCCCACCATGATGTATGTGTTTCATCCATGCCGTCCATTTATTTTTCTAGATCATTTTATGGTCTGAGACCAAAAATGAGGTATAACCCAATCTCAAGTGGACCACAGTACATGAAATAGTGTTGAATGAACGTTGACCATTAAAAACTTTTTGAGGGCCACTGTGATGTTTTTTTACCATCCAACCTATTCATTAGGTCATGTATACATGGATGAGCGTCAAACACAAATATCACTGATCTGAAACTTCTTGACTTTCAAGACGTTTTTGATGATGAGACATTCAATCCCCACCTTATGGTCCAATTAATCATGGACTGCTTCTTTATTGGATCACACCTTAAATTATCTGAAAAAGTTGATGGACGGTGTGGATCAAATACATAAATCATGGTGAGGCATAAAGAAGTTTCACAGGTTAAAGGTTGATTTTGTATTACACAAACAATTTAAAAGAAAAACATTTCATAGTAACTAGAAAAGGGGTGCTAAGCAAAAAAATTTTGTTTAATGAAAAATTACGGAGTGCATTCCGCGTTCACCGTTAAGCCAGACTCCTATCACGAAAAGAATTCAGTGAAAAACCACTTGGCACTTTTCATCTTCCGCGTTAATAACACATTAACAAACACCACTAAACACAAAAAATTTGCTTCATTCTGTGTTAAGTGCAAAAGTTCAGCGTTAACAAACATGGCCTTAGCGTTGCAATTTCGTCACTTTGTCTAGTGAACCCCATCACTTTGTACTGCAACCCCATCACTTTGTCTACTGAACCTCGTCACTTTGTACTGCAACCCCATTACTTTGTCTACTGAACTCCGTCACTTTGTACTGCAACATCGTCACTTTGTCTACTGTATCCCATCACTTTGTGCTACAACCTTGTCACTTTGTCTACTATACCCGTCACTTTGTCTTTGCCAACTTTGTCACTTTGTCTAGTGAACCCCAGATCACTTTGTATCTTTGCAATCCTGTCACTTTGTCGCAACCCTATCACTTTGTCTCTATCGAACCGTCACTTTGTCTTGCAACTCGTCACTTTGTCTCTCATGTACCCGTCACTTTGTCGCGAACCTAGGTCCACTTTATCATCGAACCCCATCACTTTGTACTTCAACCCGTCACTTTGTCCATCGAACCCGTCACTTGTAATCAATGCAATGACAAAGTGATCGGGTTACAAGACAAAGTGACTGGGTTCAAGTGAGGCAAAGTGACAAGGGTTGTAGTACAAAGTGACTGAGTACAATAGACAAAGTGATGATGTTGCTTGTAAGACAAAGTGACAGGATTCAATAGACAAAGCGATTCGGGTTCAAGAGACAAAATGACGGTTCGATAGAGACAAAGTGACAGGGTGCATATAAATTGACGGTACAATAGACAAAGTGACTGGATTGCAAAGACAAAGTGACGGGTTCGATAAACAAAGTGATAGGGTTAGTACAAAGTGACTGGACATACGATAGACAAAGTGACGGGTCAAGTGCATTAAGTGCAAAGTGATTCGGGGTTCACTAGACAAAGTGACGAGGTTGCAAAGACAAAGTGATGGGGTATAGTAGATAAAGTGACGATGTTGTAGCACAAAGTGATATACTTCAGTTTTGGGCTCAACCCCTAAAATGATCCGAAAAAATGGATGGATGGATGGCGTGGATAAACCACATGAATTCATAGTGGGCCAAACATAGTTCACTCAGTACAATAAGATTCGGTAAGCAATCCGATTTCCTGCCAAAGCCTTTTGTAGTAAGATCCTATGCAAGGATTCCGAATGGGCCCACTACGACGTTTGTGATAAATCCAACTCGTTCATCCATTTTTAGATATCATTTTAAGACATAATACCAAAACCAAGGTGTATACAAAACTCAAATAGGCCACATGAGAGGAAACAGTGGGGATTTAGTGTCCACTATTGAAATATTTATATGGCCACAAAAGTTTTGCATTGGTCTAATATTTTAGTGTTTCCACTTTATCCTAGTAAAAATGACCTAATAAACAGTTTGGATGGCATATAAACATCAAGACGCCTAGGAAGGTTTCAACTGTAGGAATTTCTTTCTCCACTGTTTCATCTTAAATGGCCCAGTTTTTTATCATCCTAATTTTTGGTTACATGTCTTAAAATGAGCTCTAAAAATGGATGAATGGATTGGAATTCTTATAAACATCATGGTGGACCCCACCATACATCCCAGCGCTGGAACTTCATGCAAAAGGCTTTTCCTGGTGAATCCGCATCCACGGTTTCCATTGGAAATGGACGGGCTACTCCCCTGCCACTCGATGCTATGTAGGCCCACCATGATGTATGTGTTTCATCCATGCTGTCCATTTATTTTTCTAGATCATTTTATGGACCGAGACCAAAAATGAGGTTGTTCACTCCCCAAGTATAGGGTTGTGATGTAGTAATAATCTCGGTAAGACCGAGGTCGAATCCACAGGGACTGAAACCTGTACGTGATCTGAAACCAACTAGAACTAGAACTAGAATGAGATGAAATCTAAATTGGAAATAATTTTGAAGAATAATGGTGAAATAATAATATAAAATTTAAAGAATTCAGAGGTAGGAAACTAGGGATTCAGAGGATCCACTTGTAGAGATCAGGAAGATCTTATGCCTGTATTATAAATCAGGAAAATTAACTGAACTGCCATTGATATAAATTTCAAGAGATGAGAGGTATATGAATTAGGATGGATTCCATCACCAAACCATGCCCAGGAGACAAAGCAAACAACAGAATTAAACTAATTACCAACCAATCAACATGTTTATGAAGGTTAGGAAAGGGTACCGACATCCAACCATGCCCAGGAGACGATGGTGAACAACAGGGCTTCCTGACGTCATAAACATAAAGAGGAAAAGAACATGCTCAAAGCCATTGCAGACCCATTGTAATTTCAGTCACAACAGACCATTAAAGACTAAAAACACATTCCCATAATAAAAATCCAAATCATCATCAAATTCAGTCTAAACAAAGACACAAACAAAAAGGCCTCCCATCACACTACAAGCTTCACCTCTTAGCCCTAGCTAAGAGGTTTAGCCACACATAGACATGGTGGACTAAATCTCTAAAAAAATAAAATAATTAACAAAAACAAACTCTTTTTCTGTCTCTCTCTCCTCACGTCTGCCCCCCAAGCTCCATTCCAAGCTCTCTCTCCCTCTATCTTATAGCTAACCCTCCGTGAAGAGGCTGGAGAGAATCCTTTTTGAAAACTGAATTTGGTGTTGGCTGCGTGTGTAAGGCTTCCGCAGCCAAAATCGGACCTCCAAACTACCCATTTCAGTAATATATTTTTTTCTAAAACGATTGTTTCTTAGGACGTTTCCGAGCGGCCTACACAGTGGACGGATCAGATCGTCAGTTTGAGCAATCGATGGGGCCCACGACCATCCGCAAAACGGACACAATCGGTCCATTACGCAGCCAACAAAACGGCATCGACCGCTGTGATGTTCGGTGGGTCCCACCTTGACGTCTATTGAGAAATCCACTCCGTTTATTGGAAAGGTGTCGAAAAACCGGTCAGGAAGTGCCGGTTTTCACTGATTTTGCATGTGATCCATGGAATTTTTCTTACACCGTTCATCTTCCTTTTAGACGGTGGAAAACTGATCGTCGTTGTTTCTTGAAATTCTGCCATCTAGGTTTGAATGATAGGAGGCGTAGGATTCTGATGGACGGTCCAGATCAAGCCTAGAATGCATGATGGTGGCCCACAACTTTCCTCCGCAAACTCTGTTGCATAACAGAGCTTTCGAACGTCGCTGGCGATGATCAGTGGGTCCGACATTGATGTCTATGTAAAAATCCACCCCGTCCATTGAAATTCTGGCGAAAAACCAGTAAGAATCGACTGCTTTTGGGTTAGATTCGGTGTGGCCCACTGATTCTTCTGTACCGCCGTCCATCTTCCGTTTGACAGAAAAACTCTTCCGATCGCTCGCATGAGAGAAAAAGGACTCCTAGGCGTGGGTTATTACCTCCCTCTGGACTCAATGAACGGTTCAGATCAGTCGAAAGGATTACGGGTGGGGCCCATGACGCAAAACCGGACGGACAACGTCTATTCGCTGTCTCCGGGCGTGAAACGGATCGGGTTAGCGGGCGCTGACCCGATGTGTCCGTCCTGCACCTTGAGTGCACTGCATATGTGCGCACAAGCACTAACGCCTGTCGCTGGGGTCCACACGTAGTGTTCGTGAGAAATCCGTACCGTCCACCCGGTTTTCCATATCATTTAAGGTGTTGAGTCCAAATTTGAGGCATATCCAGATGTCATGTGGGCCCAAAATCGACGGTTTATAGGCTGATCTGTCCGTTGGGATACTTATACTGAGATCCAACGGCTGAAATTCAACGTGTACGGTTGATTTATGGTCCTCACACCATTCATGAACTCTTGGGCCGAACAGATGGTGGTAACCCTGTGATCTTACATTCTGAACCAATTTCGGGCCACTTGAACTTCAGTTTCTCGATTTTCGCGGATTTTCGGTGTGTAAATTCGATGATCTTGGTCCCCTAGGGTCCGTCCCTTGCCTTGGTGTCATCAGAGCATTAAATCCATGCTTTTTAGCGACTTTTTACCGTTCATGCTCTCAAATACACCCTGTATCACAAACACAGTTAAAACCGGGCGTTAAACAATATTGTGCTCGTAAATCCAGGTATTAGATGGGGTCTGATATGCAATATTTGACCCTCAACAGAGGTATAACCCAATCTTAAGTGGACCACATTACATGAAACAGTGTTGAATGAACGTTGACCCTTAAAAACTTTTTGGGGGCCATAAAAGTTTTGGATCAAGCTGATCTTTGTTTTTTCCCTTCATCTGGGTCTTTATGACTAAACCAATAGATTGGATGTCAAATAAACAGTACAGTGGGCCTTATGAGGACTTTAATGATGGATATCCAATCATCATTGTTTTCCTGTGGTGTGGTCCATATGAGATTTATATCCCTCTCATTTTTGGGATCAACCCCTAAAATTATATGTAAAAATAGATTAACGGAATGGATGAAACACATACATCGTGGTGGGGCCCACAGAGTACCGACCACCACCACCACCGAGCTGGTGGTGGGGGGAGTAGCCAATCCGCTTTCATTTCCATTTAGGATTCAGTGCCACATTGAGCAGTGGGACTCGCTATTGAAGTGATGTCACCTATTTATATGGGTCCCACTATGATATATGTTTTGTATCCACACCGTTCATCCATTTGGAGAGATCATTTTAGGGCATGAGCTAATGAATGAATCAGATCCAAAACTCGAGTGGACCTCGCCACAGAAAATAGTGGAGAGAGTCACGCCCACCATTTATTACGACTGAATCCAATCCAAACCTCGTCACTTTGTCTACTGAACCCCGTCACTTTGTACTTCAACTCCGTCACTTTATCTACTGAACCTTGTCACTTTGTTTTGCAACCTCGTCACTTTGTCTAGTGAAACCCGTCGCTTTATACTACAACTCCGTCACTTTGTCTACTGAACCCTATCACTTTGTACTACAACCCCGTTACTTTGTCTACTGAATTCCGTCATTTTGTACTGCAACATCGTCACATTATCAACTATACCTTGTCACTTTGTGCTACAACCTCGTCACTTTGTCTACTGTACCCCCGTTACTTTGTGCTGCAACCTCGTCACTTTGTTTAGTGAACCCCGTCACTTTGTACTGCAACCCCGTCACTTTGTCTACTGTACCCCGTCACTTTGTACCACAACCTCGTCACTTTGTCTACTGTACCCCGTTATTGTGTGCTGCAATCTCGTTACTTTGTCAAGTGAACCCCGTCACTTTGTACTACAACCTTGTCACTTTTTTCTATGAACTCGTTATTGTGACAGCAACCTCGTCACTTTGTCTCATCACCTTCGCGTCACTTTGTACGCAACCCCATCACTTTGTCTATCGAACCCCGTCACTTTGTACTACAACCTCGTCACTTTTGTCTAGTGAAGCCCGCCACTTTGTACTACAACCTCGTCACTTTGTCTGGTGAACCCCGTCACTTTGTACTACAATCCCGTCACTTTGTCTAGTGAACCCCATCACTTTGTACTGCAACCCCGTCACTTTGTCTACCGAACCCCATCACTTTGTATTGCAACATTGTTACTTTGTCTACTATACCTGTCACTTTGTTTACTGAACCCCATCACTTTGTACTATAACATCGTCACTTTGTTTACTGTACCTAGTCACTTTGTGCTACAACCTCGTCACTTTGTGAAGTACCCCGTCACTTTGTGATGGGGATTTACTAGACAAAGTGATGGGGTTAAGTAGGGTTATTGGACAAAGTGATGGGGTTAAATATGATTCTTGGACAAAGTGACGGGTACATGAGACAAAGTGACAAGGTCAGACAGACAAAGTGACCTGGGTATAGTAGACAAAGTGACGATGTCATAAAGACAAAGTGATGAGGTTCAAGAGACAAAGTGACGAGGTTACAGAAAAAGTGATGGGGTTCACTAGAAGTGACGGGTTGCGACAAAGTGATAGTGGTTCACTAGACAAAGTGATGTGGTTCAAGATACAAAGTGATCTGGGTTTCAAGACAAAGTGATGGGGTACGATAGAGACAAAGTAACGAGGTGCATTAAAGATAAAGTAATCTGGGTTCGAGAGACAAAGTGACTCGGATTCACTAGACAAAGTAACGAGATTGCAGTATAAAGTGACGGGGTACAGTAGACAAAGTGACGAGGTTGTAACATAAAGTGACGAGGTACAATAGATAAAGTGACAATGTTGCAGTACAAAGTGACGGAGTTCAATAGACAAAGTGACGGGGTTGCAGTACAAAGTGACGGGGTTTACTAGACAAAGTGACGAGGTTGCAGTACAAAGTGATGGGGTTTAGTAGACAAAGTGACAGGGTTGCAGTTCAAAGTGATGGGGTTCAGTAGACAAAGTGACGAGGTTTGGATTGGATTCAGTTGTAATAAATGGTGGGCGTGACTCTCTCCACTGTTTTCTGTGGTGGGGTCCACTCGAGTTTTGAATCTGATTCATTCTTTGGCTCATGCCCTAAAATGATCTCTCCAAATGGATGGACGATGTGGATACAAAACATACATTATAGTGGGACCCATATAAATGGGTGACATCACTTCCCTACCATGATGTATGTGTTTCATCCATTCCGTTAATCTATTTTTAGATATAATTTTAGGAGTTGATCCCAAAAGTGAGAGGGATATAAATCTCATATGGACCACACCACAGGAAAACAATGGTGATTGGATATCCATCATTAAAGTCCTCTTAAGGCCCATCGTACTATTTATTTGACATCCAATCCGTTGGTTTGGTCATAAAGACCCAGGTGAAGGGAAAAATCAAAGATTAGCTTGATCCAAAACTTTTATGGTCCCCAAAAAGTTTTTAATGGTCAATGTTCATTCAACATTGTTTCATGTAATGTGGTCCACTTGAGATTGGGTTATACCTCATTTTTGGTCTCAGACCATAAAATGATCTAGAAAAATAAATGGACAGCATGGATGAAACACATACATCATAGTGGGCCCACATAGTACTGAGTGGCATGGGAGTAGCTAGTCTGTTTCCAATGGAAACCGTGGACGCGGATTCACCGAGGAAAGCCTTTTGCATGAAGTTCCAGCACTGTGATGTATGGTGGGGTCCACCATAATGTTTATAAGAATTTCAATCAATTCATCCATTTTTAGAGCTCATTTTAAGACATGTAACCAAAAATTAGGATGATCAAAAACTCAACTGGGCCATACAAGATGAAGCAGTGGAGAAAGAAATTCCTACAGTTGAAGCTTTCCTAGGCGTCTTAATGTTTATGTGCCATCCATATTGTTTATAAGGTCATTTTTACTAGGATGAAGTGAAAACACCAAAATATTAGACCGATGCAAAACTTTTGTGGCCATATAAATATTTCAACGGTGGACGCTAAATCCCCACTGTTTCCTCTCGTGTGGCCTATTTGAGTTTTGTATACACCTTAGTTTTAGTATAATGTCCTAAAATGATATCTAAAAATGAATGAATGGGTTGGATTTATCACAAACATCGCAATGGGCCCATCCAAAATCCTTGCCCAGGATCTTACTATAAAAAGGCTTTGGCAGGAAATCCGCGTCCTCGTTCGGATTGTGTACTAGTCTTATCGTACTGAGTAAACTCTGTTGGGCCCACTATGAACTCATGTGGTTTATCCATGCCGTCCATCCATTTTTTCAGATCATTTTAGGGGTTGAGCCCAAAACTAAAGTATAACAAAAGTTCAAGTAGACCATACCAAATGAAACAGTGGAAGTATTGATTTTCACCATTGAAATGTTTCTAAGCCCCCGATGATGTTTATTTTTCATCCAAATTATTCATAAGATCACAAAGATATGGATGAATGGAAAAACCAAATATCATCTTGATATAAAAATTCTGTGGGCCCCCAACAACTTTTCAACTGTAGAATTCAATTCACACTATTTCAGGTGGTGTGGTCCACTTGATCTTTGAATATGATTAATTTTTGTTGTAAAGCCCTAAAATTATATGATAAAAGATCTGGATGGCGTTGATACAATGCAGGAATAACAATAACGGTGCTCCACAGACTTTACCCATTACGTTTACTGTACTGAGGTAGTCTGTGCGCAAACCGCTTCCGTTAGTCTCCGTTATAGTTCTTATTAAATATACTTTTTAAAATATATTTAAAAAATTCATGACGTGGCACTTATAGTGACGCGGACCAATGAAAACGCTGGAGGCAGGGAGTTCCTGCCTCCGGGAGGCAGAGGATCCGCACTCTCAGTGTAAACACTTCACATATGATGTCTTTCATTTAAACACATCCTGTGAAAGGAAAGTACTTAAAGTATTTACATCTTAATCATTTTATAGGCATCCAAATGTCCTCAAAAAATAAGAGAGGGAATTATTTTTTTTTCTATAAAAACAATTTCTTGGATAATGCTTTCCACCAAAAAGTAAACTCCCACTCAAAGGAAAGCATCATTTTCTTGAGAAGTATTTTTCACTGGAATACTTTCCAAACTCTCATACAGGCTGCTCTCTTTAACATAGAAAAGTTTTCCTTTTTTGAATAATAATTTACACCTTCTAGAAATCCTTGTTTCCAAAATCCATATAAATGATAGTAGATTTTGCCTTTGTACTTCTGGTGGAAAATTTTTACCATATCTCACTATCGTATTAAAAAAGTAGAGGAGAAAGTTTCTCTTTTTAGAGGTACTACAATTATGATTATATTTTCATTTTGTACAATTGCAGATCATGGATGTTTAATCAAAATTGTTACTATGATGGGCCTCATTTTGGATTGGCAATATGAAAATGGCCCAGGTTGTAGGATTCTACCTATAGAGTATTTCTCTTCTCCTAAAAAAGAAAAAAAAAAAATTCAACCAGTTTGAATTTGCTTCCTTAACATTCTATTTGTTGGGCTACCATTAAGGGTTAGGAATTTCCATCTCTAAATTTCTTTGGTACATGGGCCATCAATGTCAATGGCTTCGATCATAGAAATAGTATGAAAGCTCAAGCCAAAAATGGTAGTGTACAAACATTCAGGCCCGCCAAGCATTGTATCGTTCCTAGTATTTTGTGTAACAAGGGTTAAAAGTATTGTTGGAAGCAGATGGAATCAAATCATCGTAACTATACATATTCACAGCAAACCACACAGTATGCTGAAACCAATCTTCAATCTTTTTGAACATGACCAGAAACATGGCATGTATCTCTTGCTCAAATGAATCGAATAGTGGGAACCATTGTAGATGAGTATGTAATCAAATAAAATTTATCAAAACAATCCCACACCAAGTATTTAAATCAATACTCAATACTTTTTTACAACATTTTTTTCTCTACTATATATAATAATATATAATATGAGTTGTTTTAATGCACAAATAATAAGCACGAGAAATCTTACTTTTTAAGGATACATAGTGGTGCTCCCTGTGTCCGGCAATCCCCTTTAGCTTTATTCGAACTGTGGCAGTATTGTTGGAAGGAACCAAATACAACAACATCGTTGTGATCTTTAGCGCTAATTTAATCCACCATAGCGATAGCCAAAAAACTTCTAAGATTCGAGCGGGCCCACCTCAGATGTGTACTCAACTCTAGTTTCATTACCAAATGGAGAAAGAAACTATAGGAGACTTTAACTGCACAATCATTTGAAAGATGACAGAGATAGAGAGGTGAGTTTGCATAGAATAAAAAAAAGGTATTTGGGTCATTTGTGAGTGAGGCTGAGTGTGCAAGATGCTGGCATGTGCGGCCGCATTTAGTGGTATGGATGGAAAGGCTTTATTTGTAGGCCAATAGAGCTTCATTGATTATACATTGACAAACATATACATAGGAAATCAATTGTAATGGCCATATAATGGGAGGCATCTATTTTTGTGGGCCCCACGTATAACTATCAAGTAGTCTCAGGTTAGAAATAAACAACAGGAAAAAGTGAATGTTTCATTGCTAAAAACTTATCGGCGATCGGGATCTCAGCATCATCAAGGACATTCATGTATCTTGGTGTCCCTATTTTCCAAGGAAGATCTAGAGGTCAGTATTTCGAGCCGATGTTGGATAAAATAAAATACATAGTGGCTGGATGGAAAGAGAGATGGATGTCTTCTTGGCTTTATAAAGCCTTAGAACCGTACACACCACAAGTTTGTTGGCTTTACAAAACCTTAGAACCGTACACACCACAAAGATGTAAAACTAATTTAACTTGCTTTTCACTTGCTGCACTAATGCTGTAATCGGATACACATTGTGCCTTTTATAGGCTTTTTCACCAACTGTGAAATGACTATAATACCCTCACTACATTTACTCTAGCTTTTTCAAACGTTTGGAAATCCACCAGCCATAACGTGTGCAAAATGTGGAAATAGCCATAACGTGTGGCTGTTTCAAATGCCATGAAAATTCCAGACGTTGCTGGAGTATCTGAACCGTCATTTGGTTTGGACGTTTCAACACTCCCCTTCAAACCAAAACAGGCTTCATTCCAAGCATCGATCTTAGTCGTCTAAATGCATCTGTCGATAGTGCCTTAGTGAAAATATCTGTCACCTGTTCAGTAGTATGACAATATTCCAATTTCACCATTTTCTGCTTTACTTGATCTCTTAAGAAGTGATATCTAGTATCGATGTGCTTGCTCCTTCCATGCTGCACCAGATTTTTGGCAAGTTCGATTGCCGACTTGTTATCCACATATATAACGGTGGATTCCTCATGTGGATGTTTCAGCTCTTTTAGCATGTTCTTCAACCATATTGCTTCACAGACTGTGGACGATACTGCAACGTACTCTGCTTCACATGTGGACAAAGCAACAACACTTTGCTTCTTTGAGTTCCATGTGAAAGTAGTCGATCCAAGATAGAATACATAGCCAGTGGTGCTCTTTCTTTCATCTTGGTCACCTCCCCAATCACTGTCTGAGTATCCATACAACATTACTTCATCATCGTATGGATAGAAAAGACCGAATTCCATTGTTCCTTTGATGTACCTGAGGATTCTTTTTGCGGCTAGCCAGTGTGATTCTTTTGGCACTTCCATGTACCTACTTAGAAGCCCAACACTGTAGACGATATTCGGCCTTATAATTGTGAGATACCTTAGGCTTCCAATTAGACTCTTGAACATAGTCGAGTCAACGCTTCTTCCTTCTCCATCCTTTGTCAGTTTTAAGCCCGTTGCTACAGGCATGTTTACGGCATTGCAATTGGCCATCTTGAGCTTTTCAAGTAATTCCTTGACATACTTCTTCTGAGATATATAGATGCCACCATGTTGTTGTTTCACTTCAATGCCTAGAAAAAAGGACATTAGACCTCCGTCGGTCATCTCGAACTCCTTAAACATGACCTTCTTGAATTCATCAAACATCGGTCGGTTGTTTCCTGTAAACAGCAAATCATCAACATACAGGCATGCTATAAGCATATCGCCATGAGCATTCTTCTTGATGTAAACTACATGCTCACATGGACATTAAGCGAAGCCATTCTCTTGAAGATAGTTGTCGATACATGCATTCCAAGCACGTGAAGCTTGCTTCAACCCATAGAGGGCTTTCTTTAGTCGATACACCTTGTGTTCCTCCCCTTGCATAATAAAGCCTTCAGGCTGGTCAACATAGACCTCTTCTTCCAGAATTCCATTCAGGAATGCAGATTTCACATCCAGTTGGTAGATCATCTAACTGTGATGGGCTACAAGGGAGATAATCATCTTCACAGTGTCAAAGCGAGCAACAAGAGCGAAGACTTCTTCATAGTCCACCCCGTACTTCTGTTTGTAACCCTTTGCTACGGGTCTTATCTTGTAGCAATCGATCTCACCATCAGCATTCCGCTTGATCTTGTACACCCATTTGAGACCAATGGTCCTTTGGCCTTTAGGGAGTGAGATCAGCTCCCATGTGTGATTCTTCTCGATAGCATGGATCTCTTCTTCCATAGCCATTCTCCAAAATTCTTCATTCACGGCCTACTCGAATGTGAGAGGCTCATGGTCCGCATACAAGCATAACAAATTTACTTCCTTAGTTTTGGCGTATATATCGTTGAGGCTTCTCATTTTGATCGGAGCCATAAGTGAGGGACAACTGGATGATGATGTGCTAGCTGAATTTTGATTTGATGGAATACTTCCAGAGGAGATGGAACATATTGTTGGACTTCTGCGTGCAGACGGTTCAGCAAAAGAGGGTGTTGCAGGTGTCTGCTCCTGGTTTTCATGCTTCACTTCTTCATATTCTTCGATCTCGACCTGATTTCCTTTGGTCGAATCTTCCTGGCTCCACTTCCAGACTTCTTCCTCGCAGAACACCACATCTCTACTTACCACCACCTTATTAGTTAGTAGGTTGTAGAGCTTGTACGCCTTCGATGCTTCACTGTAGCCAATGAAGATGCACTTTTCACCACGATCACCAAGCTTCTTTCTTCTTGCTTATGGAACTTGAGCGTAGGCGACACACCCAAAGATCCTTAGGTGCGCCACGCTTGGCTTATATCCACTCCATGCTTCCTGCGGTGTCTTGAATCTGACACTCTTGGTCAGACACCTATTGAGCAGATAGGCAGTACATGCAACTGCCTCTGCCTAGAAATTCTTCAGTAGACTTTTCTCCTTCAGCATGGTCCTTGTCATGTCGAGAATAGTACGATTTTTCCATTCTGCTGTGGTGTGTAGGCTGCAGTGTGATGTTGCTTAATTCCTTGATCCCTGCAATACTCTCGAAAGGCATTTGAGGTATACTCTCCACCTCTATCAGATCTAAGGATTTTGATTTTAAAACCACTTTCTTTTTCAACAAGGGCCTTAAAAATTTTTAAAATAGTAAAAGCAGCAGACTTCTCTTTGATTACATACACTTACAATTTTCTACTGAAATCATCAATGAAGGTAATAAAGTATTTATTACCTCCAAGAGAGATTGGCTCCAATGGTCCACAGATGTTAGTGTGAACCAACTGCAACGATTCTCTTGCTCTTCGGGATACTCCACTTGGAAAGGAGTTCCTTTGCTGTTTTCCAAGTGTGCACGTCTCACATACTTGTTCTGGAGCTTTAATGGTAGATAAGCCATGCACCATGCTTGATGACGACAGAAGTTTCAGGTCACTGAAATTTAGATGGCTAAAGTGAAGATGCCATGTCCAAGAATCATTCTTTGCTTTTTCATAAAAATACTTCTCAAGCATTGTGTTTATATGGAGCGGAAACATATGATTCTTCACCATCTAGACTTTCGTAATCAAATGTCCATGCATATCTCTTATGGAAAGAGAAGAATTCTCCATGTGTATGACATACCCTTTTTTGAGGAGTTGTCCAAGACTCAATATATTACTTTTCATGTTGGGCACATAGTACACATTGGAGATGTAGTTTGAAACACCATTCTTCTGAAAGATTTTGATTTTGCCTTTACCTTTCACAGGTGTCTTTGACGAGTCGTCGAATGTCACATCACCATGAACTCCTTCTGTGAGTTCTTCAAATAGGCTTTTGTTCCCGCACATGTGATTGCTCGCACCTATGTCGAGATACCATACATCTGGTCGATCACAACCTTTCTCTTGTGCAAGGAGCACTATAGAGTCTTCTTGATTAGGACTCAATGCTTCAACATAGTTGGATCGTTCATCGTGATCTATTGGTTTGCTCCAACAGTCTGAAGCATAATGGTCGAACTTGTTGCAATTGTAACATTGAATATTTTTTGTATTTCCACGTTCACATATGGATCGACCTCTACCATTTTCTCTTCCACGAAAATTAGTAATCTTTTGTTGATTTTGTAATTGGCTTGGATAATATCCACGCCCTCTGTCTCTTACAAAATTGCTAGTGCCACGGCCGCCTAGTTGTGTATGGTCATTCTTTTGTTCATTTAGAGTCAACTTAGACTCTAAGGCATGTTCAAGCGTTGAACCAGCATTCTTTTACAATTGTTGCTCTTGCACTTGCAACGATCCCATCAGTTCTTCAGTGGACAGTTTTTCTAAGTCCTTTGATTCTTCGATCGCCATAATCACGTGCTCAAATTTGGTTGTGAGAGATCGCACTGCCATTTCAATGACACGTATGTCTTCAACTTTTCACCATTTCTTTTTAAATTGTTAATAATAACAATTAGACGTGAGAAGTAGTCAGAGATACTTTCACATTCCTTCATGTGCGTCGCTTTGAACTCGGCTTCTAGTGTTTGAAGGCGAACCCGCTTCACTCGATCGATACCCTTGAAGATGGTGCTAAGGGTATCCCAAGCTTGCTTGCTTGTTGTTGCTTCAGCGATCTGTTCAAAGGTGGACTCATCCAACCCTTGATAGACAAGAAACAGAGCCTTTTTGTCATTCTTTATTTGATCTTTGAGGAACGCCCCTTTGATCAGCGGTGTAGAGAGCTTCTTCTTCCGTTGTAGGTTCTACATACCCATCGGTAACAATCTCCCATAGATCTTGCGACCCGAATAGCGCTTTCATCTGGATGCACCAGTTTTCATAGTTATCCTTAGATAAATTTGGAATCTGTGGCTGGATCGAGGACGCCATCACTTCTTCACACCACGGATCAACAACGCCTTTTTTTTTTTTTTTTTTTTTTTTTTTTTTTTTTTTTAACGTAACAGTGGCAACACCTGGATTACACGATCTGAACTTTCAAACTATACCCGGTCCCACGGGATCGTCTCGCTCTGATACCAGTTTGTTGGCTTTATAAAGCCTTAGAACCGTACACACCACAAGTTTGTTGCCTTTACAAAACCTTAGAACCGTACACACCACAAAGATATAAAAGTAATTTAACTTGCTTTTCACTTGCTGCACTAATGTTGTAATCGGATACACATTGTGCCTTTTATAGGCTTTTTCACCAACTGTGAAATGACTACAATACCCTCACTACATTTACTCTAGCTGTTTCAAACGTTTGGAAATCCACCCGCCATAACACGTGCAAAATGTGGAAATAGCCATAACCTGTGGCTGTTTCAAATGCCATGAAAATTCCAAACATTGCTGGACTAGTATCTGAACCGTCATTTGGTTTGGACGTTTCAACATGTCTTAGGCAGCCAAGGTCACATTGATTAATCATGTGTTGAGCAGTGTTTCTGTCCACACGTTGGCAGCTATCGATGTGCCTATTTCAGTGCTTAATTTCTTCTTGTAAGAAGAGCTTGGCGGATTTCTTCTAGGGCTGGGAGAGTGGGAGGAAAAAGCAGCATTGGACTAGCCGGAAGCGGATCGCCTTGCCTAAAAAAGGATGGCTACAGATGAAAAATCTGAGAGAGGTTATGCTTAGCCACAGAATGAAGATGGCTTGGGAGATTTTCTTGGGGAATTCTGATAGCATCTGGAGAAATTATACGATGGAGAAGGATAAAACAGTATCCCAACCAATACGAAAGAGTGCTTGTGCTTCCCTCCTGATTAATAAAGAGTAGCATTTCTGTTGGAAAGAAAAAATGGTGGGTATCCACATTCCAAGCATTCCCTATGGTGTGGTATACCTGAATTTTGGGCCAACCTAATTTTTTTATTTTCAAGGTGAGCATAAAGCAGTGTACCTGATGGATGTTGTGAATCTCATTCACATTATCCAGTAGGCACACCTGCATATGTCTACATGAGTTACGCTAGCTCGGGCCTAATAGAATGAGACTGTCATCCATACCTTGGACAGGCTTCATTTAAGTAATAAGGGTAGTAATGGGGATAGGCGACCTGCCCAGCCCGACAAGCCTGACCCAGCTTTGGAGTGGGCTTGGACCTATTAGCATGGCCAATGGGCAGGGCTTGGGCCTGCCATGCATGGTTGGATCAATTTTTAGACCAGCCTTGGGCTCAAGTCATTTTAGCCTCACCTATTTTCACATGTATATTTTTTACTCTACAAATACTCCATTCCAATCCTGGATTAGGCAACTCATGCATAATGAATGTAGACCATTGATTTTGTTCTTCTAAGCGAAGCCCACTTGATCAATGGCCAAATTAAAAACAATCAGGTGGGAAATAGGAATTTTATCAATTTCAGGTTGGGCTTGTGGTGTTGGGTTGGGCTGTGGTGGACCCAACAAACTTTCTCAAGCGGTCTTGGCCCGCATTCTGGGCTTGATCCGGGCTAGTCCTTGAATCTTAAGTTTCACATTGCGTGGTGCCTAGCTTGACCTGGCCAACTGCCAGCTGGGCGGATTTCTGTAGCTAGAACACGGAACATGGCAGGGGTTCCAACAGCCCTAAGCTTGGCGGGGCCCACTGTGAAATATTTGTTATATCCACTCGGTCCATTTAATTATTTAGGTAGATGAGCCCAAACATAAGGCAGATCCAAAGCTTAAACGAACAAGTGGGTGGCATGTAGATGGGGTCCCTTGCACACACGTGAGTTTGTTCAGAAAACTAGTTGTGTGTAGGCCCACTGTCTTATATGAAAGCCATCAAACCTGTCCAGTGGATGAAAATTGGAGGATGCAATTTCGTGTGGGTCACAAGAATCCAAAGCGTTTGGGGCATATGGATGGATGAAAGCATGAAAATAGAAGCAACTGAATGAACCAATCAACTATATAGCTGCTGTACTCATTTATCTGTTGAGAGCATTGAGAGAGAGAGAGAGAGAGAGAGAGAGAGAGAGAGAGAGAGAGAGAGAGAGAGAGAGAGAGAGAGAGAGAGTACCTGGTTGGCCGCGCTATTTATCATCATTCTCATCTTGGGCACCTCCTTCGATTTCTTCTTCGTCAATCTCATCATTCTCATCTTGGGCACCTCCTTCGATTTCTTCTCCGTCAATTTCGATGTATGGGATGTGTGATATGTTGCTCCAATCCTCCCCTCTGCATCTCTCCGCCAGCATTTGACTGCCGTAGATTCCGAGATGGGTAAGGCCTTGCAACCCTTGAGGCAATGACCGCAACTCGGGGCAGTCGTCGATCTCGAGACTCCTAAGCGACTTGAGCTGTCCCAAATCATCAGGAAGAGACCTCAATTTAGAGCAATTGCTGATAATAAGACTCTCTAGTGACTTGAGCTGTCCCAAATAATCAGGAAGATGCCTCAATTTAGAGCTGATAGTAAGAATCTCTAGTGACTTGAACTGTCCCAAATCATCAAGAAGAGACCTCAATTTAGAGCATTTCCTGATAGTAAGAGTCTCTAGTGACTTGAGCTGTCCCAAATCATCAGGAAGAGACCTCAATTTAGAGCATTTGATGATGAGGAGACGGGTAACTTGCAACCCTTGAGGCAATGACAACAACTCAGGGCAGTTAGAGATCACCAGACTCCATTCCGACTTGAGCTGTCCCAAATCATCAGGAAGAGACCTCAATTTAGAGCATTTGCTGATATAAAGAGTCTCTAGTGACTCCAATTGTTTCCATCCGTTGGGGAGACGTGTGTTTTCTAATTGAGAGATCTGAAACGTCTTGAGGCTTGGGAGGTTCGGTAATGGCCACAAAATCTCTCCGATGGACCCTACTGTAAAAGTTTCAATAAGTGGTAGGGAGCACTGCATCCCACTAATTTCATAACATCCACAGATGCTGAGGGACGTTAGACTTTTCGGGAGGTGTGTCAGCAGTGCCTTCAATTTCCGGCAGTTGCAGATTTTTAATGAGTGTAGAGACGGCATTATATCTCTGTCTTCTAATCTGAACTCCCACTCCTCCAATTCATCCATGTTACTGAACTCGAGCTTTTCCAGCTTCGGGAATGCCACCCTGTTTATGGCCCCACCACTGCTATTCCCGTAAAACTCACTTCCCACCCGTTTTACAAGACCTCCCGCTATTTCAAGGTATTTAAGCGAAGGTAGTCTCCCTAGCCCAGGCAACTGTGTACACTTATAGCAATCGATTAATCTCAAGTCGACTAAATTTGAGAAAGGCAAATCTTCCATCCAAGTTGGGAATTTTGAACCAATGCATCTCCTAATTACTAGCTTTTCTAGGTTTGTATGGGGCGGCCGGAGGGCTTCAAGTACATCGTTCATCCTTTCCACCTCATCGTCTCCTGACACCTCATCGTCTAGTAACACTTCATCCCTTTCACGTTTTTCAAGATCATTGTCTAATAACTCTTCATCACTTTCGGACATTTCAAGAGCATCATCTCGTGACATTTCACTTTCGGACATTTTAGGAGCATCATCTCGTGACATTTGAAGAAACAATACGCGAAGTTGTAACTTGTTCTCCAGTTGTGCTTCCTTAGCCTCATCCACGCTCCCCACTCTCTCCAAGTGTTCTATTATTAGCTTTCCTTGGAGAGAGTCAAGTCGCTTCAGCTCTCCAATCTTACATCCTCCATCGCCTCCCACGATAAACCTACTCAACGTTCGAAGGGAACTTATTCTCCCCAACCCTTCCGGTAAGTACTTTAGTTCCCATGTCTCTTTCATTTCCAGATGTCTGAAGCTAACCAGTTTGCCCATCCCTCTTGCTAATCTACCGAGCTCCTGACAACGATTCAACTTCAAGGTCTGCAAATTGCGGAGATGAGTCACTGATTCAGGCAGCTCAACAATACTAGAATTAGAAAAGTCAAGATATCGTAAATGCTTCAGCAACCCAATTGAGCTTGGAAATTCTTTAATAATGCCAATACCTCTGAAATCCAATGCCCTAAGGGACCCAGCGCAGTGGAATAAATTATCAGGGATGGTACCAAATATTGTCGAATATCCAAAATGGAGGAGTGTTCGCAATTTTTTTGCGTGACATAGAGGGTAAGGAATGTGTGAGGTTTTCCAGGTGACAATAAATGATGAATGACGGACTGTAAGTACAGAGCTGGTGTCCGTCTTTCCATTCTCAAAGATGCAACATTCATTCTTTGTAATGAATTGGATGAGATCGTGAAGCAGATCGTGCATTTTACACTTAGTTACTCCGTTCTTCTTCTTCTTCAGATCTACATACGCATCTTGGAGCAAAGACCGCCTCAGTAGATCATCAAAGTACTCTCCCCCAATTGCTTCCATCTCTCTTCTTCCCTGCGGCTTGATGAAACCCTGAGCTAACCACAACTGGACCAATCTATCCTTCTCCATCTCATGATCTTTCGGAAATATTGAACAATATGCAAAACACGGCTTCAAATGGAGAGGCAGATTATAATAGCTCAGCAACAAAGCTGGTAAGATACCATTCGCGATGTCTGGTATATCCCATGTTCGGCTTTCCAAGATATTCTGCCAATCTTGTGTGGACGTCTTCGAACGCATCGCACTTCCCATCACCTTTGCTGAAAGCGGAACTCCTTTACACTTCTTCACTATCTCTCTTCCGATCTTTTCCAACGCCAGGCAATCTTCCGCTTTCCTCCCAGCGAAAGCTCTGCTACTGAACAGTAACCAGCAATCATCATCGGATAAACCTTCCAATTTATGCATGTAGGCGGATTCACTGCATGTAATTGCAACCTTCTCGCTGCGAGTGGTGACCAAAATCTTACTTCCGGGAGCACCTCTTTGCAAGGAAAGCCATAGCCTCTCCCACCTTTCACTATCATCGTTCCACACATCATCAAGTACAAGCAAGAATAGCTTGTCCTGTAATGTTTCCATAAGCTGCTTTTGCAATGAGTCTAGGTGAGAATCTGGCGGACTTGTCCCTCCGGCTGCTTTTATAATTGCTTTTGTAAGATTTATGACATTAAAATCATCAGATACACAAACCCATAGAACCTGCTTACGGAAATGGCTCGTCACCCGTTCATCATTGCAGATCAATTGAGCAAGAGTCGTCTTGCCCAACCCACCAACACCAATGATCGAAATGACATGAATCCGTCCCTCCTCACAACTGCTCCCGCTTATCAACTTGCTTATTATGGTATCTCTGTCTTTGTCCCTCCCGTGAATCTGTGATTCGTCTACGAGCGAACTTGTCTGAGAGACAGCCTTCTCACGCTCACTATCTCCACGGGAACTGTTCTCCCTAAAACCGTGCTTTTCTTTGTCAACTGCAATCCTATCTAACCTCTCCTTCATTTCTTTTATCTGATGAGCTAAATCACGCTGTGATTCGACTTTACTGAGAAATGTCGGCACGAAATCAAGCGCACTACCTCTGATGCCACCATCATCAGTTTGGTCGCCATTTGTCCATGATTCATGGGCCAACCTTATCAGTTCTTCTAAACCACAGCAGGAAAAGAGTGAAAATAAGCAGGCCCACACCAGCTGGTTTCCAAAACGTGGATGGTTGCCGACGTCGGTCTCTGGTTCGGTTTCTTCTGCTGAGAGAATCAACTCGTCTAGCACGTCTTCCATATCGTAGGCCACATCTTTGAGCTTCTCTATCCAATCTCGCACGCTTTCGTCAGTAATTTGCTTTCTCTCTGCATCATTAAGAACTGCTTGAATGGATTTGAACGTTGAAGATAGCTTTGTAAGTTCTACTTTGGCGCCAACAATTAAATTCACCTCTTCTTCAAGTTTCTTCATAGCCATTGAAACAAGTGGCTTTCCAAGTTTCTCCATAACGATTGAAACAAGCGCATTTTCCATTGTTCCAGGAGAGAGAGAGAGAGAGAGAGAGAGAGAGAGAGAGAGAGAGAGAGAGAGAGAGAGAGAGAGAGAGAGAGAGAGAGAGAGAGAGAGATCAGACTATAGGAAATTGAGATTGAGAGAGCGATCAGATCTCAAGAAATTGAGAGGGAGAGTGCGATGATCGAAGAAATGGTGAGAAATAGAGATGAGAGAGAGAGAGGTCTGATTGCAGGAAATTGAGAGGGACAGAGCGATGATAGAAGAATGAGGAGAGAGAGATGAGGCAAGATGAGATGAGAGAGAGATGAGATGCCAGGAAATTCAGAGAGATAGAGATGAGGAAGACGAGATGAGGCAAGATGAGATGAGATAGAGATGGGAGATGAGATGCCAGGAAATTCAGAGAGAGAGATGAGAGATGAGAGATGAGATTCCAGGAAATTGAGAGAGAGAGACAGAGAGATTGCAGGAAACTGAGAGGGAGAGAGCGATGATCGTCGAAGAAACGAGGAGAGAGATGAGAGACAGAGTTCTCCAAGTCAAAAATTCTTTGAATGCTTAAGAGAGGCTTGATGCATCAATCTACACCATCCAACAAAACCCTGTGGGACCGCAGAAATGTCCGTGTAAAATCCACTCTCTCCATCAGTTTCTCCACATAATGTTACAATTATGGCACAAAAATCAACCAAATCCAAGATTCAAGTGAGCCGCAACGTAAGAAACAGTAGTGGTTGTGCTGCCATCGTTTGAACCTTATATAGTGGGGCCCACATAAGATTTTGAACAGTGATCATTGTTATATCCCTTCGTTCTAGTGGGAGTCACATTTTGAAGGGGTTGGATGGTACATAAACATCATGGTGAGCCCAGGAAAATTCAACGGTGGACATTGCTATCCCTTCATCAATTTTTAAATAAAATGGGATAATTTTGTAATTTTAACCTTGATAATCATTATTTGCTAAATTTCAATTTTGAGAGATATTTTACGGTAACTATACTACGAAGTAAGAATTTTTTTATTTATTATAAACGCCCATCCTTTAGGTTATTTTTAGATAAATACACGCTTCCAAAATATTTCACTCAAAGCGCCTAAATGACGTATTTAGCCTTGCATCTTTTCGTTTTTACAATTCTACAATTCCAATGGGGCAGGCGTCACGTGGATTCTATGGGCCTCCTTTACATGTGTGTCATCAACACCGTCCATCCATTTTTCGGTCTCATTTTAGGCCATGAGCCCAAAAGTGAGGCAGATCCGTAACATTGGTGACCCCACCATAGAAAACGCTCTGGTGATCTCAAGCTCAATTTGTCTTTCCTTTGTTCATGTTTGTGGCCTTATCAACAGGTTGGATGGCCCTGATAAACATCAGGGTGGGCTAACAGAAGTTTCCCATGCTGGGTGCAGCGACACGCAGAGTATAGATGTTCGGATCAAGTTGATTGACGTGGTTTGTCTAGTCACTCCAACACTAGCCAGCTAGCTAGATAGCTAGAGTCAAAGCTCTGCCATACTTACCTCCATGATGTATACCTTTCATCCATGCCATACATTGACAGCTCATTTTACATGTGAACCCAAAAATGTGGCAGACCAAATCTCATGTGGACCACATCACAGGAAAATAGTATTGATTAACGTCCATCATAAACCCTAAACGTCCACCATAAAAACTTCCTAGAGCCTACTGTAATGAATGTCCATCAAGGTGGGCCCACGGTAAGGGTTGCACCATCTTAGATGAAGCTGGGTCTCACCTAATCCGCTCTCCTGTACCACATGGCAGACAGCGGAATTTCTTGAGGAATGAAATTTATATTAACCCCATGATGATGTATTTCTTTGATCTACACCACCCATTCATTTTGTGCAGATCAATGTTGGATACTAACCCAAGAACAATGCAGGTCCAAGGCTAAAGTGGACTACACCACGGAAGACAGTAAGAATTGATGCTACGTTGAAAACTCTATGGTTCTGATCAAGCTGATATTTGTATTTTAACTTCATCCAAGTACGTGTGATTTTATGAACACGTTCGTTGGAAAATATGCCTTATAGTTGGCCCTGGGAAAGTTTCAACAGTACTTTATTCTACTTGAGCTTTGGATGTACTGTATCATTAGGCTCATGATCCAGAATTATTCGAAAAATTGATGAATATTATAGATCTAACACAAATCATGGTGGGACTTAGAAAAGTTCCACACAATTAAAAGTTGTGTTGTGTAGTTAGCCATCTATTTGGGAAAGAGAGCGGGCATATCTTGTTAGCTGGGGTCATTAGAAATGGTGTGGATGGATGACCAATGAGAAGCGATGACACTGGAATTTCATATGCCTTCAACACGGAGGATGCACAAGGAATGAAGAGAGGCTTTTTCAAATAAGAAAGAATGAGGGCGATTTTATCATTTTGAAAAATATAGATCATAAACAGTATACAACCCGAACACTAGCAAGCAGCTAGATGCCTAATGGTGCAAACCTTAGGTGCCTTGATAGAAATATTTTAAAGCATGCGCTTATTTTGAAAATAACAAAAGATGAGCTGTTATATAGGAAAATCCCTATAAAGTAAGACATCCATACATCGCGTGTGCCGCATAGAGTTTACTCAATACACTACCATGCTTAGTTACTAGGTAATTGGTATCATGCGAAAGAGGAATTGTAAGAGGTAATGTGTGTTGGCTGCTCGATTTGTTTTAATTTAATTATTACATAGAATCGATCGATATAAACTTGATCCAAATCGATCAAATTTGACCCAAAATGCTAAAATAAGCTGATATGCCTAATATGAACGTACATGATCAAATTCTGAGAAGATCTGTCACTTACTGATGTAGAGCGGGTCGCGGACAATTACATGGCAAAGATGAATCAGAAAAGGCCCGGTCGGCGACAGAAGTGATCTGGACCATCAGACCTTCAATCAGGCGTATCTCGTAATCCGGGATAAGTTAGCCGACGTAAAATATATGATTTTGGGGTAGAACGAGCTACTTTAGCCAACAAACCCAGCTCCGCAGGGTTGTGACGCTCGGAATTGCGAGAAATCCATGATTCGATGGTCGTTTCCCTGTTTCAATTTCGTTTTTACTATAAATAGTAAGTTTTAGTTTGACTATAACTCTTCATCCGTCGAGCTTTAGGAGTTGCGCCCAACGTGAAAAGAGCTTAGAATAATTAGGGGAACGGTTTGGTGAAGCCAAATAGGACACTTACTATTTTTGGCCGAAAACCTTGCTCATTAGTAGACATCATGACCGTCTATAAATAGTAAGTTTACTATTTATAGTAAGTCGCGAATTCTAGGAGTTTTAGTTGTAATTTGATTATGATTTCTTTCCATTGCTTAGTACCCTTATTTAAGAGGTTGTGAACTCGTTTTTATGCATTCATTAATCTATTTCGAATTTCTTAGAATTTATTTCTATTTTCTGCTCTCTTTTCGTGGATTCGAGAAAGTCTACGTGAGGAGTCCAGAGAAGTTCGTGGATTCGGAATAGTTATCCTCTTGAGGAAGACGGTGCTCGACCTCACGTCCTCCCCTGCGTCACTTACTCAGCCTCTTGCAGAAGTTTATAACATTTAGTCGATAATCGAAAATGAGGTTCTAACGTAGGGAGGGACGTCATGAGGTCGATTACCATTTTCCTTAGGAGATAATTACTCCGAATCCACAAAGTTCTCTGGACTCCTCACAGAGCTTTCTCAAATCCATGAGAGATAAAAGCACAAATAAATTCTAATAAATTCAAAATAACTTGATTGATTATAAAAAAAAAAAATTTTTTTTTAAAGAAAAAGAAAAAAGAAAAATTACAACTCTTTAAGTATGGAATTAAAACCTAGGATGGAGTTTTAGACTTAGTTTCCCACCCTAACACCCTAAAAATGTCACTTACTGTAAATATAAATTTACTATTTATAGATGCCTCAATTCCTACCAGATGGCCACATGTCATTTTCCTATTGCCTTTCCTAGAATTATCAGAATTTGGTACAATAATTAATGGACATGATGAATGGGCCGTATGTTCATCAAGGAAGATCCTGACATATGAATGTCTCGGATGTTCCACATGTGTGCTACATCCATATTAATGGGATGACCGTAGCATTTGTGGATGTGGGGCTGCAAATAGCACTCCTAGGCTAGGCATTTGTTTATTTCCGGTAGGAAGGTATCGGTGTCGGCGTCCACAAGCATACGTGCATGTCCAGCCAAGCGAAGGATAAAAAGCAGAATTATATATAATGAGGGCGTATTGACCTAGGAATGCAGATTAGGTGCAACTTGGACCTGCCAAGGAAAAGGATATGGCCTTGAGCATCAGGCCCACCTCCATGTATGTCTTATATATCCACGCCTTTGATTAGTTTTGCCAAACTCACGATCAAAAGGTGAATCAGATACAAATCTTAAATAGACAACGCCCAATAAAATAGTGGTCATTGATTAACCACCATTTAAAACTTTCAAGGGTTCACCGTAATTTTTATGTTCCATCCAACATGCCATAAGGACACATGGACCCTTGTGAAATGAAAACATAAATAACATATTGATCTAAGACTTTCGTATACCTTAAGAAGTTTTTGATAATGGGTGCTTAATCCCTACTGTATGGTCCACTTGAGATTTTATCTCATTTATTTTTAGGTTCATGCACTAAAATGAGTTGGCAATAGCGGGCCAACCTCACCCGCTCAAATCTGAAATCGGATGGCATGCTGTGTTACTCGGTGCACTTTTATCACCTTGAGCAATCTCTGTTAGGCCCGCCTTGAATGTATGTCGCTTATCCACTCCGTCCATCCGTTTTTCAGCTTATTTTAGGGATTGAGCTTAAAATTGAAGTATATCCAAAGCTCAATTGGACAATACTATAGGAAACATTGGGAATAATGATTTACACCGTTGAAACCTTCCTAGGGTCTACCGGGATGTTTATTTGTACTCATCCAACCCGTTTGTAAGATCACACAGACATGGATGAAAGGAATATATATATATATATATATATATATATATATATATATATATATATATATATATATATATATATATATATATATATATATGAGTAATGCTCACACACAACTAGTTGGACATTACATTTTCACCCAACTAGCCGTGCATTTAATGAAAACTTTCTTCTTAATCAATGTAAATGCTTTCATTGCCTACTAATTTCATTTTAGCATAGAAAAGTGGCCACGGCTTGGGTGGGCCATCATGGTGTTAATGTAAAATCAACCCCGATCATTATGTATGTCACTCCATTTTAGAGTAAGTTCTCAAAATTTATCTCCATCCCTAGTTCAAGAGGACCACACTATTGGAATCAGTGTATATGGAAAGGTTCACCCTCCAAACAGTTTCCCCTAAGTGTGGCTCACATGAATGATATATAAATCTGATTTTTGGGACCTAGGCTTACTTTTGATATGACATCTAATGGTTGGAATAGATTTCAAAGTTTCATTGTGATTGGCCCTGTAAAAATCAAGGGTGGATGTCTCTCTCCTAATTATTCTCATTGGTGTGGGCCATTTGAATCGCTGGTTAGCCTAATTTATTGACACTAAACCTATTACTTGATTATACATCTAATGGTCGGAGTGGATCTTACATGCATGTTAAGTATATTCATTAAAAAAAAAATAGGAGTGAAAGTCCGTGAGATATGTGTTTCCAAAACACTAATATAGTCATACTACACATAATTTAAGGTCGGAGGTTAATGCTAGTAAGTCATAACGCTTATACGCTGATTAGCTATTGAATCTGAAGTGATGTCACACGTTCTGTGGGGCCCACTATAATGTATGTATTGTATCCATGTCATTCATACATTTGGAGAGATCATTTTGAGGCATGAGTCAAAGAATGATGTAGATCCAAAGCTCAAATAAACCCCACCACAGAAAACAGTGGGGAGAATGACACTCACATTTGACACCTTCATAGGGCCCACTATGGTGTCTATTTGATATCCAACCTATTTATAAGTTAACACGGACATAGAATAAGAGAAAACACAAATATCAGCTTGATCGAAAACTTATGCGGCCTCAAGATGTGGTTTAAGGGTAGGCATTCAATCCCCACTATTTTCTATGGTGGGATCTATTTGAGCTTTGGATCTGCCTGGTTCTTTGTTTAACATCATAAAGTGATCTTTCCAAATGAATGAACGGTGTGGATGCAACACATTCATCATGGTGGGGCCTACAAAACGTAACATCACTTAAGTAGCAAGACTCGCTGAGTTCCGTAGCTAAGCGCCAATGCTGGCAGAGAAGGGAAATGGATCGACTACTGCCAGCCAGTGGTCGGTGCTCTGCGGGCCATACCATGATGTATGTGTTTCATCCATGCCGTATGTCTATTTTCCTATATTATTTTATGGTATAATACCAAAAATGAGTTATATCCCAATCTCAAGTGGACCACATTATAGGAAACAGTGAAGAATTAATATTGACCATTAAAACATTTTGGGGGCCATAAAAGTTTTGGATCAAGATGATATTTGTTTTTTCCCTTCATCTGGGTCTGAATGAGCTAATCAACAAATTGGATGTCAAATAAACAGTACAATGGATCTTAGGAGGATTTAAATGGTGGATATCCAATGACTATTGTTTTCCTGTGGTGTGGTCCACCTCTATCATTTTTGGTATAAAGCCATAAAACGATCGGTAAAAACAGATGAACGGAATGGATGAAACACATACATAATGGTGGGGCCCACATAGCACCAACCCCGTGGCTAAAGGAGAGAACATTAAATAAGGAAAAAGAGGCTAAATGAGTAGACCAAGTGTTTAAAAAGAAAATAATGGGGACACTATAGAAGCTATACATATATAATATATTTTGGTGATGCACCATATATTTTGCAAATCTGGTCTGTTAATTAGGTAGGGTTCATTTTAAGCATATGAGAAAAAAATATATATAATTTTTTTTATCAATAGCCCGTTATCATCTATAAGAAAAGTGAATTGTTGACATGTGTAGATCTAGTGGTGACGAAAATTTACTAAATTTTAGTACATAAAATTTCATTAACATGCTCTATTTAATAAACGGGTTGGATCTATGACACATAATTCCCAACATACTTATGTAAATCAGTGTCACATATCTTCACATGTGGTGTATTACATGTGAATGAAAATAGAAATTTTGACATTTAATGTACAGCTAGTTGGACCAATTTAAATGGTTCAACTAGTTGTGTGTGAGCATATATATATCAGCTTGATCCAAAACTTTTGTAGCCCCAAGAATTTTTTACCGATAGATAGACAATCAATTCACAATGTTTCTTATGGTGTGGTCAACTTGAGCTTTGGATATGCTTCACTCTTGGGCTCAAGCGCTAAAATGATATGGTAAAATGGTCGAAGGGGATATATCATTTCACGTTCACTTATAAAGTGGTCTACGCATGTTTGAGAGGAAGGTTTATGGGAGAACATTCAACACCTAACCCATTTGTCTGTTTGACATGAGTGGACCTCACATTCATCAGAAGAAGAAGGATCCTGACATTTGAAGGTCTCCAATGTTCCACATGTGTGTTAAATCTAATATTAGTGCCATGACTGTGGTATATATGGATGTACAGCTGCAAATACCATTTTAGGCAAGGCGTTTGTTTAAGGACGGTGGGAAAGGTGATGGTATGATCTGGTGCAGGGGGCTGATGTCCAGGTATAGCCAAAAGTCTGCACAGTATGAAAAAGATGCACAATATATAATGCTGCCATATTGACCTTGGAACCCAGATTAGGTGAGACGACGGATCCAGCCATGTGGGCGTGGTCCTAATCCAGCGGCCCACCTGACGCAGGGGTGGCCGTGATGAGGTCGATCAAGTCTTATTAAGGGGATAACTACAAATCCAAGGAGCTTCCTAGGATGCGTTACTGAAATTTTTTGAATTTACTTGGAATTTTTTTTAAAATAGAAATAAATTCTAAGAAATTCTAAATTTGATTGATTGATGATAAAAAAAAAATAATAATAATAATAATAATAAATTTACACAACTTTAAATAGTGATACCAAACCTAGGAAGAAGTTTAAGAATCAAACTCCCTAAAATTCGTGACTTACTATAAATATTAGACTTACTATTTGTAAATAGTCATGATTCCTAGTAGGCTTCATGGTTTTTGTTTTTTTTTTTTTTTAAATAGTGTCCTATTTGGCTTAACTATGTTACTCTCCTAATTTTTCGAAGCCTTTTTCATGTTGGATGCAACTCTTAGAACTCTAGGCGTTCCCTGTGCCAGTACTATTCATGATGCCCCACTTAATTGGCAGGCGTATGCAATGTTGAGATGATCTGGACCATTCATCTGATGGACCTCACTTTGATTAGCCTAGCCTAAAACGTTTGACCAATCGAAGGTGGTTCACACTTTATGAATTTTCAGATTTACCTGACACAACGCCGATATAAATGCCCAAAATATTGTGGTCTAGGGTTGGGTCTAAGCACTTGGGTTAACAACAGGATGGGCTAGACGGTAGTAGGTCAAAGTAATTTTTTCATCCATGTGGTCCATCCATTTTTTCAGTTCATTTTATAGTATGAGCTCAAAAATGAGATAAATCTAAATATCAGGTGGACCATATCATAAGAAATGGTGTTGATTGAACGCCCACTATTAAAAATTTCTTGGGAGCCACAAAAGTTTTGGATCAAGCTGATATTTGATTTTTCCCTTCCCACGGATCTTTATGACCTAAATAATAGGTTGGATGTCAAAAAACATTACAGTGGAGTCCAAGAGATTTTTAATGGTGGACATTCAATTACTATTATTTTCTAGTCCACCTGAGATTTAGATTTACCTCATTTGTGCGATCAACCTGTAAAAGGATCTGGAAAAATAGATAGATGGAGTTGATAAAACACATACATCATGGCGGTTCCTGCATAGCACCTACCACTAGCCACCCGGCAGGTGGCAACATCACTAGCCACCTATTTGGTTCCAAGGATTAAATGGTATGGAATTAGCATCATTATTTCACAATGATTGCATGCATGAAAATACCATGGCATTAATTTTATGAATCAAATTCTTCCTTTGAAAAATGTATGATATTAAGTGAAACTTGCATTTGGCGCATCATAGAAGTGTAATCAATGAATTAAATTTACAACGGATATCAGTTACCTATACACATGTAACTCGATTGTCACGTGTAAAGATCTCATATGGATGGACGGTGTCCTGTGTAAAGAGTGCACATGTATGGACGGTGTAGATAAAACTCATACATTAGTATGAGGTCCACAAAATATCGTAGATTTTAAATCCAACAGCATTTACTTTAAGACTGAGTGATACGATACTTAGATTAATTCAATTCTCCAATCGTTCCAAAAGTCAGATGAAATTCATACGGGACCAAATGCAATTTCATACTACTTAATCCCACCTTCCAAACAGGCTATAGGATAAGTGATTTTGTGCTAGTAAATTGAATGCACTGCTTGCAGGCTTGCAATTGATCCGTTCTTATATTATTCTTTATGGTCCCCACAATTATCAATTTAATTAGTGTCAGAGAAAAAAGATATTATTCTTTATCGGTCCCCACAATTATCAATTTAATTAGTTTCAGAGAAAAAAGAAAGAAATTTTTTGTTTTACTCTCGGAACATCATTTTTTAAGTTCAGAATTTGAAGGAGTTGTCAGGTAAATATCCTTAAAAATAAAAAGGGCGGGAAACTCTGGTACTCTTCGCAGGCAATGACCGATGATACACACGCATTTAGAAATTACTCAGGGATTATATAAATACCATACTCTAATTCAAATTAAAGTGTCCAAATCTCATGTACCAGTTTAGTACCATCATTTACAAAAAATTAGTCTTATTTGATCACTTGACTATCAGATTGGTGGACAGATATTGGACTGTTGAATATGAAACTTATCCTATCTTATTTCAAAAAATAAGTGCTCCTGGGTTAATGGCTAGGATTTTGTGGCCAATGTGATTTTCGGCTGTAACTTAATGACCTTAGCTTTCACAATCTATCACTGCCAAGTCTCTCAATATAAAGCGCGGTGGTTAGTGAGAGTACCAAATTACTCTCCATATAAAATTTGAAACACCTAACCATTGACACCGGCAGCCGGCAGATGGGACAGAAAAAAATGCTGTTTGCCCACGGCTCTACACGCCTTTAAGCTAAACACAAGTATATCACATGTACTGGGACATCATGTGCATAAGATCCAGGCCATTCATAAGACAATCCCCAAATGTTTCTTGTAAAAAAAAAAACATTTCACATTCAATTATCAAGTGGTCCACACATGTATGGGAAAAGGGATCATAAGAGAACATTAAGTTCATTTATCCGTTTGACAAGATGAGTGGACCTCACATTCATCAAAAAGGATCCTGAGATATAAAGGTCTCAGATGTTCCGCATGTGTGCTACAACGGCATTAGTAGGATCACAGTGGTATATATGGATATACATCTGCAAATAGCACTTTAGGCCAGGCATTTGTTTAATCACGGGGGGAAAGTGTTAGTGCCGGTTACAGAGGACTGGCATCAAGTCCAGTCCAGATGTGCAATATATAATGCCGACACATTGACATCAAAAGGTGGATTAGGTGCAACCCGAGATCAAGTCAATTCCACATGGCCATTCTCTTCGGGCCCACCTATATGTATGTGTTGTATATCCCCACCATCCATCAGTTTTGCCACTCATTTTAGAAAATGACCCAGAAATACTCCAAAACAAAGCAGGTACGAATCTCAACTAAACCACACTGCATTAACCAAAGGTCATTGAATTCCCACCATTGAAACTTTCTAAGGTCATATCAATGATGTTTATTTTCATCCAATCTGCTGAAAAAGTCACATATAGACCTAGTTGAAGGGCAAAACACAAAGAGCAGATTGATCCAAAACTTTTGTGGCACCCAAGTATTTTTCAACGGTGGGAATTTAATCCCTATGGTGTGGTCCACCTAAGATGTGTATTTGCCTCATTTTTGGGTCCATGCTTAAAATAAGTTGGCGAAACTGATATACAACACATACATCGGGATTAGTCCCAGAGCAAGGGCTGCACCTACTTAGTTGGATCCACACCTAATGGGCGATCACTAATAGCCATGAGTCTTTGCAAGAGTGGTTAAGGGAGGGTAAAATTGTCATAATACTTTCAATTTTTTAAGTAAGAAATGGTTGGAGAAAACAACTTTGATGCTCTTGGTTGGGTAGGGTGGACAATACTTGAGCATTTAGAAATTATTTGAATATTGTATACATATATGCATATTATAATTCAAATTAAATTGTCCAAATTATGTATATTATGAACTAAAAATTACTATTATTTGATTTTCTGACTATCAGATTAATAGATAATTTTTAGACCGCTGAAAATGAAAAATATTATACCTTATTTCAGAAAACAAGTGTCCATAGACATAAACCAGAGGTTAGGATTCTGCAACTGTAACCTTAGCTTTTGTAATTTAGTCAGTTTAACTTAGGTTAACACATGCCATGTGTACCATTTTCAATTGAGTGAGTACAAAGTGTCTTAGGCAGTCCGTATATCAAATGAGTCTCAATAAGAAATTTCAAGCCCTCTGATTTGACCTAGACATTCCGTCATTGAAATCATAAATTGAGATAGGCAGGAATTGTTAGAAAATTTAATACACAACGGAGGATAGAAGAAAACGATAACGAAACGATCGATGTCAGTTCAAGGAAACTTCTATAATCAATTTCTCAAGACAGATTTCGCTCTTTTTCCGAATTTCCAAAGCAAGTGCAAACAAAGGAATCCGCAAATTGTCTTCGTGGATACAATGAACACTCAATCCGATTTTCAACACGAAAATTTGCACATTTAAGTGTTGCAAAGATCTCTAGTTTTGACACCGATATGCCTTAATACGTTCAGAGAAAACTCAGTAAGAGATTAAATCGAGAGTAATTGCACAGAAGATGATATAATCTTAATGATTTTTGAGTATTTTTTTTTTTTTTTGAGTATATCTTCTGGATTATAGAATCCAGGATTTATATCAATTGAAAGGTTATGGATTTCATCCTGAAGAGGTGCAAAGTGCCTCTTCAAGAAATCCATAATTTAGAAAATAATTGCCTTCCATGAAAGGACATGACTCTTTGTCCTATATGGCGCTTATTTCGCTATCATTCGTTTATATCCAACAGAAAAAATTGTATCCACATAAGCGACACATGGCATAAGTGATCACATGTACAATCATGTCACAATTACTCTCAATTAATAAAAAAAGGTAATAAATCATCAAGTACCATGGCCCCAAAAATTTGAACGAGTGCCAAAAAGACTAAGGTTCTTATTGCTCCTTAAATTGACGATGCGCACGTGCGAATTGGTGCTAAGTGCGTACCTAACAAAAGCGTAAAAAGCGCCAAAGCAGGTGCTGTATGACGGTCTTTGCCATGCAGATCCTCGAGGAGATTTGAACCCTGGTTGTATAAGCAAAAACCCATTCTCTTACCGACTAGCTATACACACTATTTATGGAAAGTTTAAATAATTAATATATTTATTTACTTTCTAAAAATAACTTTTATTTTTGAAATTTATTATTTTTTTTTTTAAAAAAACACAACAATCCCCCTCAATTTCAAAATAAAATCGATTCTAGAACGAATAAAGCATATCAAGATAAATAGGTGCATAAGTGAAGGTATCTTTTGGATTTGAACCTTTACTTTAGTGTATATGTATCAAAGTTATGAGGGATACTTAGTGACCCATTAGTCTTGAACTAAGGACCTTATATGACTCACCTGGGACACATAACACACATCTATTCATATATAACTCGGAGTTCTTTAAGTTCGCACATTTCGGGCCTTGTGCGTATCCTTATTTCATGAGTATTAGACGATCCCATCTCTTCAAATGACCTCACTTCTCTACTCATATATGTAGATCTATCAAAGATAATTTGCTTCATCTCAAAGAAAGTCCGCTTATAGATCTATTAAGAGTTAATTACTCGATTTTCTTATGAAATGCGAAACCAAACACTAGACTTTTAGGAATGAGACTCAAATTTTCTTTTTCTAGTGTATATTTCAGTCACATACTTGACTTGTTTGTCCTTTGAACCTATCCTATATTTCAAAACATAGGTAGGGTTGCCATCAAGAGTGAAAGTTACATCTTTATGGATCTTAGTCCCATTCCTTTAGTGGTTCTTCTTAGTCGATCTTTGATAAACCTTTTGTGAGGGATCGTAAGTTCAGGATGGATTTAACATATTCCATTGTGATGGTATCTCACGAGCAATCCTTTAACAAAGTTATGCCTTAGACCTACATTTCTAGACTTACCATTATAAGTCTTACTCACAAGACGACAAAGAGTATTTGACTATCACAAAAGATAGATATATGGCAGAGTAGGTTTCGCCAATACACGGATTTCCAAAGTAGGTATCTTAGCCATTCACCTTCTTTACAGCAAGTTAAACACAAGTGCAATAAACTCACTTTCCATAGAGTGAGATATGCACGTTTGTTTCTTAGATGCCCATGATATTGCTCCTCCTCCAAGAGTGAATATCCACCTTAGATTTTGATTCTATGCTTTATCCGCATTCAACATTTGCAATTGAACCCTTCAAGTAAAGCAATGGGATATGATTTATAATCACGATCCATAGTCATGGTTCCTCTTAGATACTTTAAAACTCTCGAAATCGCATTCCAAAGTGTACTTGTCCTGGATTCCGGTATACCGCTTAGCATTCCTATTGTGAATGCTTTATATCGGGAATCTAGTGCAATTCATTGCATACATTAAACTCCCACAAGACTCGCATATTCTTGTTGTGCTTTACTTCTACCAAGTATTTTTAACCAATTTAATACTTGGATCAAATGGGGTTGAAACAGGTTTACTATCGTAATGATTAAACTTCTTTAACACTTTCTCTAGATAATGAGATTGTGTTAAGGCTATTCCATCATTAAGATTATAAATCTTAATACCTAATATTACATCGGCTTTACCCATATCCTTCATGTCGAAATTGGTACTTAGAAACTTTTAATTTCTTTCACACAATCCTCATTTGGTCCAAATATTAACATATCATCTACGTATAAAGGCAGATAATGATTTGACCTTTAATATATATGCACTTATCCGCTTGGTTTACTCTAAAACCATTAGATTGCACTACTTGATCAAACTTCTCATGCCATTGTTTAGGTGCTTGTTTGATTAAATGTAGAGATTTGACTAGTTTACACACTTTCTTCTCTTGCCCAGGGTTGAACAAACCCTTCAAGTTGTTCCATATGACTTCCTCATCTAGATCACCATTTAAAAATGCCGTTTTGACATCCATTTGATGGATTACTAGGTGGTGAACCCGCAAGAGCAATTAAAGTCCTAATGGAAGATATTCGAGCAACAGAGCATATGGAAAAAATCGATACCTTCCTTTGTCTAAATCCTTTGGCTACCAATCGAGCTTTAAACTTATTTATGGCCCATCAGATTGAACTTTCTTTTAAAAATCCACTTACATCCTATAGGCTTTGAACCTGGTGGAAGATCAACCAAACACCATGTGTTATTAGAGACTATGGAATCCATTTCATCGTTGATGGCTTCCTCCAAAATTGTACATCGAGATGAGAGAACTTCACTAAGTGTTGATGGATCACTTTCAATACTTAGCGTATCAAGTAATCTCTTTTCTTATTTCATTTCTATCTCCTTCTATAAGGAACATATAGAAACACAAAAGATGTTTCTTTTCTTGCCCTTTTGATCTCCTTGGTTCATTTCCTTCGGATAAGTTTTAGATTTATCATGAAAGTTATTATGCTCTTCGTTCATTTGTTCTATTATATTTTCATCAATTTGTCTTTTTGTATGATTATTCATATAGTTTTTTGTATACTATATTTTCAAAAAAATATAGCATCCCTAACTCTATAATCATGTTTTTGTCAAAAAAAGAAGTTTGTTCTAGAATCCACACCTAAATCTATATACCTGACTATGAATCCCATAACCCACAAAAGCACACCGATTCCTAAGGGAGGGACCTAACTTTACTCTCTTAATCAATAATCCTGAATTTTTATACTTCCCACACTTTGAAGTAATGAAGATATGGTTTCTTTTTTTCCATAATTCATATGGGGAGATATCCAATTTTTACTGTGGGATGGCATTTAGAATACGAATTTGAATATTATAACATAACAATGCTTCCCCCCACAAATTTAGTGGTAATCCGTAATTTAATATCATCAAATTGATCAAACTAATGTCCTATTTTATGTATATTATTGGCCATTTTTTTGAGGTGTGTAACTAAAGTAAATTCATGGATTATACCATTTGATTCACGAAGTCGTTGAATTCATTGAAGAGTACTACCCCCTCTATCACTCGAGGGCTTTAATCCTTACATTTAACTTGATTTTCCACTTGGCCTTATAAAGCTTAAACTTTTCAAAGGCTTCATCCTTAGATTTTATCAAGTATACATAGGAAAATCCAGAGGTGAAGTCATCGATAAATGTGATAAAATACCTTTTTCCTCCACGTTTAATTGTTCGAAACAGTGTTGATGGATTGTTGTGTTTTAAAAAAAAAAAAAAAAAAAAAAAAAAAAAAAAAAAAAAAACTGAAAATACTCAAAAATCATTAAGATTATATCATCTTGAGTCTCAATAAGATAATCTCTTCAAGTTTTCTCTGATCGTTTCTAGATCGTTTTCCGTCATCCTGAAATCATTGTGATTAAATTTTCTAACAGGAATTAGGACAGAAAATGTTATTTGCCCCCGAGTACACACGTGTCAAACTAAACATAAGTCTCCTACCATATAAGAGGCTTGCTAATCCTGCACACACACTCCACGCGTGCCAACATGGCACTATTGGCACACCTAGAGATCACTTTATCTCTTCATCAACTAAGAAATTCGTTCAAAACTCAGGTACAACCATTCATTAAGTGGTCCCAACCCAATTATTGATGGAGAATTGATCACCTTTGGGCAACTGCTGCAGATTGGCTAGTGACCCTACGATTGGTTAGTGGTCAGCGCTATATGAATCCCACCATAATGTATGTGTTTCATATATTTTGTCCATCTATTTTTTAGTTCATTTTATAGTATGAGCTCAAAATTGAGATAAATCTAAATCTCAGGTGGACCATATCATAGAAATGAGGTTGATTGAATGACCACCATTAAAATTTTCTTAGGAGCCACAAAGGTTTTGGATCAAGTTAATATTTGATTTTTCCATTCCTCGGGATCTTTATGACCTAAATAATAGGGTTGGATGTCAAATAAATATTACGGTGGAGACCAAGAGGTTTTTAGTGGTGGACATTCAATTACTATCATTTTCTTGTCCACTTGATATTTAGATCTACCTCATTTGGGGGATCAAGCTGTAAAGTGGATAAAATACATACATCATGGTGAGGCCCACATAACACATACTATCAACCACCTAGCAAGTGACAACACTGCTCGCCACCTAGGGCATATTAGGTTCCTAGGACTAAATGGTATGGAATATTTAGCATCATTATTTCACAATGATTTTATGTCTAGAAATACCATAGCATTAATTTGATGGATTAGATTCTTCCTATGAGAAATGCACAATATTAATTGAAATCTGCATTTGGCGCATCATGGAATTGTAATTGATGAATCAATTTTACAACTGATATCAGTTATAATTCAATTGTCACGTATAAAAAGTGAATGTGCAGTGTCATGTGTAAATGGCATATGGATGGACGGTGTGGATAAAACACATACATCAAAATGTGGTCTACGAAATGTAGTAGATTTTAAATCCGACAATATCTACTTTAAAACTTAATAATATAATATTTACATTAAATCAATCCTTCAATTATTCCAAAAGCTAGACAGAATTTGTACTAGGCAAATACAATTTCATACCACCTAATCCCACGTTCCAAACAGGCCTATATGATTGATTTTGTGCCAGTAGATGGAATGCACTGCTCTTGCCGGGCATATTGCTTGTAGGAGATTAGCTTTGTTTATGGTGTGGCTCCTTAATTTGTTCAATCTTTACCATAAGATCATCCACCGGACAGCTTGGGTGTCTTATTAGTAAATGTGGTCCCCACAATTATTAATTTAATCAGTCTTAGAGAAAAATAAATAAATTTTGTTTTACTCTTGGGACATCATTTTCTAAGTTCAGAATTTCAAGGAGTTGTCTAGTCAAAATCCTCAAAAATAAAAAGGGCAAGAAATTCTGGTACTCTTCACAGACAATGGCTGATGATACACATGCATTTAGAAATTGCTCAGGCGTTGTATAAACACCATACTCTAATTCAAATTAAAGCGTCCAAATCTCGTGTACTAGTTTAGTGCTATCATTTACAAAAAAAGTTAGTCTTATTTAATCACCTGACTCTCAGATTGGTGGACAGATATTGGACGGTTGAAAATGAAAAATATCCCATCTTATTTTAAGAAATAAGTGATCGTGGGTTAATGGCTAGGACTCTGCAACCAATGTGATTTTTGGCTATAACTTAACAACTTTTTTTTATTTTTTATTTTTAAAGAAAGATTCCATTAAAAGAGACGGTCTGTACATTCGGGCACCCCAAGGCAATATATAACTTAACAACCTTAGCTTTCACGATCTATCACCTAAAGTGTGTGAGCATAAAGTGCGGTGGTCGGTGAGAATACCAAATAACTCTCCAAGTAAAATTTGAAACCATGTAACCTAACCCTTGACACCGGCAGCCGGCATGTGGGACCGAAAAATGTTAATTACCCACGACTCCACACGTGTTTAAGCTAACACAAGCATCTCACATGTACTGATATATCACATGCATAAGATCTAGGCCATTCATCAGACAATCCCCGATCATAAATGTTTCTTATAAAAAAAAAACATTTACATTCAATTATCAAGTGGTCCACACATGTATAGGAAAAGGGATCATAAGAGAACATTCAGTTCATTTATCCGTTTGACATGGTGAGTGGACCTCACATTCATCAAAAAAGATCCTTAGATATAAAGGTCTCGGATGTTCTACATGTGTGCTACAAAGGCATTAGTGGGACCACAGTGGCATATATGGCTGTACGTCTGCAGATAGCACTTTAGGCCAGGCATTTGTTTAATCACGGCGGGAAATGTGGTGTCTGTTACAAAGGGTTGGCATCCAAGTGCAGCCAAGATGTACAATATATAATGCCCATACATTGACCTCAAAATGTGGATTAGTTGCGACCCATGATCAAGTCAAGTCTACATGGCCCTGCTCTTGGGGCCCACTTATAAGTATGTGTTGTGTATCCCCACTGTTTGTCAGCTCATTTTAGGATACGGCCCCAACAATGTTCTAAAATGAGCCAGATATGAATCTCAACTGAACTACACTGCAGTAAACAGTGGTCATTGAATGCCCACCATTAAAACTTTCTAAGGTTGAACGATAATATTAATTTTGCATTTAACTGACAAAGTCATGTAGACCTGGATAAAGGGAAAATCACAAATAACAGGTTGATTCAAGACTTTTGTGACACCCAAGTAGTTTTCAACAGTGGGAATTTAATACCTATAGTGTGGTCCACCTAAATTTTGTATTTGCCTCACTTTTGGGTCTATGCCTTAAATTAAACAGGATTAGTCCCCACAGTGAGGGCTGCAATGAGTCTTCACAAGACTGGTTAAGGGAAGGTAAAATTGTCATAATACTTTTAATTTTTTAAGTAGGAAATGGCTGGAAAAAACAACTTTGATGCTCTTGGTAGAATAGGGTGGACCATACTAGAGCATTTAGAAATTATTTGAATACTGTATACATAGCATATTATAATTCGAATTAAACTGTCCTAATTATGTATATTAGCTTAAACTTATCATGAATTAAAACTTACTCTTATTTGATTATCTGACTATTAAATTAATGAATAATTATTAGACTACTGAAAATGAAAAATATTGTACCTTATTACGAGAAACAAGTGTCCATAAACCATAGGTTGGGATTCTGCAACCAATGTAACCTTAGCTTTCATAATTTAGTCAGTTTAACTTAGGTTACTACATGCCACATGAGCGAGTGTGTAAAGTGTCTTAGGAGTCCAAGTACCAAATGAGTCTAAAAAGAAAATTCAAGCCATTTGATTTGACCTCCCACATTCAGTCGTTGAAATCATAAATTGAGATGGGCAGGAATTAATTAGGACAGGAAAATGTTATTTGCGCATGGGTAATATAGAACGGGTCGCTGATAATTTCATATCTACGACGATCCACTGAAGGCTCAATTGGAGGCTAAAGTGGTCCAAACTATCAGAATCTTAAAACAGGCATATCTCGCAAATTGAAATGAGCTATTGGACGTACCAAATATCGTCTCAATCCAAAACTTCTATGGTCCCTAAGAATTTTTCAATGGTAATAATTTAATCCATACCATGTGGTCCATTTGAGCCTTGTATCTTAGGTATTTTTGGTAACAGAATCTAAAATAATATGGGAAAAATGGATGAACAGTACTGTGGATAAAATTCGTACATCAATGTTGGCCTCTCAGTGGCCCTCAGAGCCTCCGCCTGTCCCAAGCTCGGAAACAAGCAGGAGTAGTACCTAATTGCACACTTTGAAGTGCTTGTGTCATTCCTGCCAACCGCTTAGATGTTAGGAGATGCATGCCCAGTACTTTTAATTGAAGCCCACTTAAATAGCCGCCCCATGCAATTTAGAGATGATTTTGGAACATTCATCTGCTGGGCCTCGCTTTAATTGGTCTAGCCTAAATCGTTTGACCAATCCATAGAGAGCCCGCTGTATGAATGTTCAGATTATGTTGTGGTCTATGGGTGGGCCTAAGCACTTGGGTTAACAACAGGATGAGCTAGCCTGTCATGCGTCAAATGCTGGCCTGATACAGGTGGGCCCAGTATTCTATTAAATAGGCCTGTGTTCTTGTATGGGCCTGATTTTGAAGCCTGGCCTGTAATAGAGGCCTTGGGTTAGGTATGAGCCTGAATCAATAAAAGGCTCTTGACTGGATGCTTGGAAGAATTGTCTTGAGGCCCAACCCGAACATCGGCAGACCTATTTATCATGGTTTTAAGACCCTTCCTTATAAGCCTGGTGTGACTCAAATCAGACTTGTTTGAACTCGATACGATGAATATCCCCAACTCAGGTGAGTCAGGCCGGTTCATCCCCCACTAGGGTGAGTTGGGCTGATTAGCCCCGACTTGGATGAGTCCCAATACGACTTTGAACTGAATGAGTCAGTCCAAGTCGATCGCCTGTCTTTTAATCACACCGTTTATGCTTGTAACGGGCAGGTTGAGCATGAGTCTAGATAGGACATTGATCTGGGCTGACAATCTCGCAGCCCAGTCTGGGTAGGCCCATTGCCACCCCTACCAATCACGAGCCTTTAGAAAAGCATTTGGGAAGGGAAATGCTTAGTGCAGTTCCTTCATACATGGAAATTAGGAACGCGTGTTCAAGACCTGAGCCGCTTATTCGACTATCTCCATTGGGTATATTCCATATCTAAAAAATAAGCCTAATCTAAATATTAAGTGGTGCTATTTATGGTATTGACCCATGATTCAATTTTTTTAAAACTTCATTTTTTTGTCACAAATAGTAAGTATTCTACCTGATGATCAATAAACCTGTTTATTTTGAACCTTTTAAACAGCCTTTTTCTATGTTGAATGGAAGACTAAGTGCTAAAGGACTAGGAGAGTTATAATCAAACTATGAACTTATTATAAATGGTAAAATGAAACTTAAATGAGGTGGGTATTGTGTTGATGTGGAAAAGCTAACACATAATGTATGTGTTATATCTAAATTGTCCATGCATTAATTTTTCCAGATCAGTGAGGCAGATTCAAAGGTCAGGTGGGCCACACCATAGAAATCAGTGGGTACAATGATGCCAACTGTACGTTTAAACGGAGGGGTTTGTTTTTTTTTTTCCGTATATGTTGTGAGGCCAGGTAGAACCGTGACCATGCAATGGTTTAAAAATCAAGCAAGTCCTCTCTCCATGATGGTAGCACATTCACTCTGGGTTCCGTCATCTTATTATTATGAAATTTCACATACCTGTCCATTCTACATCACACCGATTCTTGATATGGGTTACCGATCATATGGATATATAAATATAATATAGGGTTATATATATCCCTATATATATGGGCTAGACATGGTCTAGGAAATGTGACTCAATCAGCCAGCTCGAGCTTAAAACTAAAGTACGTTTATTAATTAGGTTATATATATATATATATAAAATATATATAGGAATATATATATATATATATATGGGTGCTACATGTTTAGGTATGTATGAGCCACTCCCTATATCACGGTTTGTGGTTCAAGAGATTGATGATGTTTTCCTACTAGTTCTTTTCGACTCATCAAGACTGGATTTGATGGGACCCTTTAAATTATGGGATCGATTAAAGTATATCAGCCGTATACGGAACTCTTACAAGTTGTGTTGGGCCCTACCATCTAAAAATGTGATTCATCGTTAAAACGGTATAAAGTACTTGGTGCAGCGGCCCTCGATGCGCCTGAAACTTCGATCGTAACCTCCTCAATGTGACACACACTTTAATGGATGGGCTGGATTTGCAAACCACATCATTTCGTGGCCCTAAAAATGGTTCTTAAATGTTTTAATGGTTCGATTTTCTTGCCAAACTTCTATATTTGTGGAATAATATCTCGCTCATAATCACGGATTGACTTGATTTTGGGGCGTCTCGCTCCATGGCTATAATGAGCATGGGAGCCTGATGGGGTAGATGTTGAATTACTCCCACGGTGGGGCCACACAGCTCGACCTCATGGGATCGACTGGTGAGCTCGAGCGCATAGATATTATATATTTAATATATACCAATATTTATATTTTTATATATATATATATATATATATAATATATCTATATATATAGGATTACACAGAAATCAATGGTAATAAACCCACCATTAAAACTTTTTAGTTACTCGATATGTCTTATTTTCGATCTACAATTGCCTCTATTAATTGGTCGTCACACAAACCTTCATTAAGGAAAAACACAAAAGAGATTGTGTATCTGGCTATGGAAGATTTGAGATCATCACGGCTGTGGAAATACTCAACTCTAGTTTGTGGTTACCAAATGGAGAAAAACTTTAGGATTTTTAGCGCACCATTTGAAAGAAGAAAGGAAGCAATCAACTTTTCCCGCATTGATTTAAACTTGTTAGGATTTATTTGGATAATGGTATAAGATACCAAAAAATTAAAGAGAAAACCATACAAAGCTAATTTAAAGAGAAAACTATTACACCACACTATAGTGGCGTTCAACCTTGGCACAAGAGTGTGGGTGAAAATTGTCATAATATTTCCAGTTCTCATCCTCATCATTATTAGTTACTAGATGGGCTCAAGCCCCGAGAACCTCTTTCCTATTCAATCGGAACAAACACGAGTTAAAATCCCATGGCATAGTGGGTCTCGTTTTTAAAATTTGATTTCCAAGATGGACCGAGAGTGGTCCGATCGGAGGTTGAAGTGATCTTTCTTACCCGAAAAATGAGAGATCTCACAAATTGGAATGAGTTATCGAATATATGAATTTGGGTAGGAGAAACTTTGATACTCCCGGCAGGGTGGTGGACGGTACTGATTTGCGAAATTTGGAAGAAAATCCCAATATTGTGTATATAATATATTATAGTTTGAATTCTAGATTAAACTTATATTAGCTTAAACTTATTATTTCTAATTTTACTATTTATAGTAAGTTTTAGTTTGGCCAAATATGACACTTACTATTTTTGGCTAAACAGTTATTGGTCTTGCTAGGAATCATGATAGTAAGTCATGTTTTTTGTTTTAAGAAACTAGGGTCCATGAACCAGAGTTACGTGATTTGGGTTTGCTATGACGGCCCACTTCCAAATCAAGTATTTATATCATTATTTAAGGGGAAGTAAAGATCATTTTTATCAATTTATGTCAATTTTTATGCAAATATATTTTTGCTTTTCAAAAATTTTCATTTTGGAAGTGCCTCTGAGATTCTAAGAGCCAACCGTTTGGATGATGAGAGAGTTATCCTCAACTTTCCAGGCGTTCCTGTGCCAGACTATTCATGTGCCCCACCCTACTTCAAAGCATTATATTTATTTTGAAACTATTACAAACACAATCAATAGTGGACCAACTTTTTTACCCTAAAAGTAATTTTTGGACTAATCTTAATATTGGTTGGTATTTACCTGATGTGCAGGTAAGATGCTAGCATGTGTGGCCACATTTTGTGGTGTATATAGAAAGGCTTTGTTTGTAAAGAGCTTCACTAATTATACATTGACATGCAAACATACACATAGGAAAGTCTTTTTCATGCCCACACAATGGGAAGTTTCACATTTTTGTGCTGCCCCACACAGAAGCCTAATGGTGGAGCATCCACATCCGAATCCTGGATGTGGCATAAAAGTCCTGGGCAAGCCTTTTTGAGTTCCATGAGCATGAGGCAGTGTACTACATCAGTGTGGATCTCATTCAATTGTTAGCATGCCTGCATTTTTCCGAGCTATGGTAGACACCTATTAAAATGAGATTGTCATCCAAACTCTTCAATTGTTAGCATTTCATGTAATAGGTGTGATAATCTGTATGACGCATCTTATAATCTAGAGGAGAGAGAGAGAGAGAGAGAGAGAGAGAGAGAGTATCATTTATGAGCTTAACAAAACCTTCTCCACTTGATGGATCATCTTATCTTCAGCACCTCATTCGATTCTTATCTCGCCTGTGAATCAATCCAGATGTTTGGGATGTGTGATGCCTGATACTTCGTTGTCCATTCATGTATTTGATTGGAGAAGATTTTCAAATCTGGGAGACAGGAAGGTCCCACAACCCTTGAGAAATGACAGCAATCAGAAGGGCAGTCGTAGCCCATATTCGATACTCAAAAGACTTGAACTGTCCCAAATCATCTGGAAGAAACCTCAATTTAGAGCAATTGGTGATGGTAAGACTGCTATCGTGTCTCCAATTGTTTCCATCCGAAAATGAGGAGACGCATCGTGTTTTCTAAATTTTAGATCTCAAATGTCTTAAGATTCTTGGGAGGTTCAATCTGGGTCCGCTGATCGAACTCAGTCAAAACAATTAACAAGCGGTAGGGATCCAAACATCCAAATTGTGGACATCCCCGGATGTCAGGGAATGTTAGACTTTTCGGGAGGTGTGGCGGCAGTGTCTTCAATTTCAGGCATCTGATGATTGTAAGCCGGCAAATCCTTAATGCTGGAGACGTCTTCCAATGCTAGCTCACGCTCCAGCTGTGTGCATGTCAATTTCAAAACCTCCTAGAAAGATGACGAAGACAGATATCAAAGAGAAAAAATAAATAAATAAATATATAATCAGGTAAACAGAATTTCAAGGGAACCCAATTCCTATAAGCTAGGTTACTCAGTACATCCACCATCTCTTAAATGGGGTGATGGCTCATCTACCGTTCATGTGGGCACTGATCAAAACAGTCCAAATTGTGGACCATCCAATGGAGGTCATGGAATGGAGAACCACACCCAGAAATGAAAGGACCCGAACCTAGCAAGAACAGAACGTGGGTTCGGGTGCAGGTACTAAGGACCTGACCCTTAAAAATGACGTTTAATAGTAAGGTATTAGATATCATGATTGTTGATTATCAAGATTACCTTGCTATAAAAGAAATGGGACATTCGATGCGGCATTGACATGTATCAAAGACCTGTCGTAATGACATTGAGTATCGATGCCATCGATAGCTGATCGATGGAATCGAGTGGACTGTCGATGACATCGACCAACACTGTTACAAACAAATTTAAGACATATAACAACATGGAGTGAGCTTGGATGAACATGGATTTCCTGCTAAAGCTTATGGTAGGTTTATGTGCTTGGAAGTTAAGTGAGGCCCACTGTGATATTTGTCCAGAAATCCAATGTTCATCCATTTTTCGAGCTTTTTAGGATGGGAGACCAAAAATGAGGAAGATCTAGAACTCAAGGGAGCCACACGAGAGGAAACAATAGGTAAAGAAATTCCAATCGTCTTACGGGATCCACCTTGATATTTATATACTATCCAAACCATTCATAAAGTCATACCCATTGGAATGAACTGAAAACACATAAAACAAATTCCTAACATGAAACTCTTATGACCCTACGAATGTCTCAATTTCCTCTCATGTGGCTAACTTGAGATCCGGATTCTCCCCATTTTTTGTCTTATGTTCTAAAATGAGTTCAAAAATCAGATGGATAGAGTGGATTTCGTTCCTCTAAGTGTGGCCTACTTGATCAACAGATAAATTACAAACAATCAAGTGGGAAGTAGGCATTTTGTAAACGGGCTGGGCTGGTGGTGTGGGGTTGGTCTGGGCCGTGGCCGAGCAAACCTCTCGAGTTGGGCTTGGGCCTCCTGTGCCAGAATGCATGCTTGATTGGAATGGGCCTGGGCCGACCTAGCTCGCTCGAGTTGGACTTAGGCCTCCTGTGCAAGATGCATGCTTGGCTTGGGCCGGGCTCAGTCCTTGAACCTTAAGTGATTGAGTGGAGCATAGCTTGACTCGACCCTGACCGTGAGGCCCACCGTGATTATGTACTTTAATCAACTTCGTTCATCCATTTTGAAAACTCATTTTAGGTCATGATTCCAAAAATGAATTAAGTAGATCCAAATCTCAGGTGGACCATAATATAGGAAACAGTGGTAATCGACCATTAAAAACCTCTCGTGGCCACAAAAGTTTTGGATGAATCTAATATTTGTGTAGTTTCTTCATCCATGTCCTTGTGACCTTCTCAACAGGTGGCCCTATGATGTCTTTAATGATGGGAAATCAATGATGACTTTTTTTTTTCCATGTATGATCCACCTAAGGTTTAGATCTGCTTCATTTTTCATTTTATTGGGAACATGTCCTAAAATGAGCTTTCAAGATGGATGGACGGTGTGGATGTAAGGGACATACATCACAGTAGGCCCCACAGTTAGGGATCCACCTAGGTCCGTGGATCGGGGGATCATCTGGATGGATGATAGCACGAAAATAGCAGTAACTAAATTATCCAAACTCTTCAATTGGTGGTCATCAACTGTATATCTATACACTTTGTATCTAAGAGAGAGAGAGAGAGAGAGAGAGAGAGAGAGAGAGAGAGAGAGTACCTAGTTGGAACATGTCACTTGATGGATCATTTCATCTTCAGTGCCTCGTTCGATTCTGACTGTCAATCCAGATGTTTGGGATGTGTGACGCTTTGCTCCGATACTTCCTTGTGCATTTATCCGCCAGCATTGGATTGCCGAAGATTCTTAAATATTGGAGACAGGTAAGGCCCCACAACCCTTGAGGCAATGACCGCAACTCTGGGCAGTTGGTGATCGAGAGACTCCTAAGCGACTTGAGCTGTCCCAAATCATCAGGAAGAGACCTCAATTTAGAGCAATTGTCGATATGAAGACTCTCTAGTGACTCCAATTGTTTCCATCCATAGGGGAGACAAGTCGTGTTTTCTAAATTATAGATCTTAAACGTCTTGAGGCTTGGGAGGTTCGGTAATGGCCACAAAATCTCGCTGCTGGACTCCACTGTAAACTTTTCAATTAGTGGTAGGGAGCGCGGCATCCCACTAATTTCATAACATTCCCAGATGTGGAGGGACCTTAGGCTTTTCGGGAGGTGTGACGGCAGTGCCTTCAATTTCGGGCATTCTTTGATTCTTAATGAGTGTAGAGACGGCATTTTCTCTCTATCTTCTAATCTCAACTCCCACTCCTCCAATTCATCCATTTTCCTGAACTCGAGCTCTTCCAGCTTCGGGAATGCCACCCTGTTTATGGCCCCACCACTGCTATTCCCGTAAAACTCACTTCCCACCCGTTTTACAAGACCTGCCGCTATTTCAAGGTATTTAAGCGAAGGTAGTCTCCCTAGCCCAGGCAACTGTGTACACTTATTGCAACCTATTAATACTAACTTTGAGAAAAATGAATAATCTCCTATCCAGGTTGGGAACTTGTAACCAATGTATCCCCAAATTTTCAGCTCTTCTAGGTTAGCAAGTGGGGGCCGGAGGGCTTCAACTACATTTTCCATCCTCTCCACCTCACCATTTCCTGACATTTCAAGAGCATCATCTGGTGACATTTTTAGAGACAATACGCGAAGTTGTAACTTGTTCTCCAGTTGTGCTTCCTTAGCCTCATCCACGCTCGCCACTCTCTCCAAGTGTTCTATTTGTAGCTTTCCTTGGAGAGAGTCAAGTCGCTTCAGCTCTCCAATCTTACATCCTCCATCGCCTCCCACGATAAACCTACTCAACGTTCGAAGGGAACTTATTCTCCCCAACCCTTCCGGTAAGTACTTTAGTTCTTCCGTGCCTTCAATTTCCAGATGTCTCAAGCGGACCATTGCACTCATCCCACTTGGCAGTCTTTTGAGGCATTCACACCAATTCAACTTCAAGGTCTGCATATTGCGGAGACTACTCACTGATTCCGGCAACTCAACTATCTGAAAAAGACAAGTCAAGATATCGTAAATGCTTCAGCAACCCAATTGAGCTTGGCAATTCTTTAATGCTGGTGCCAATACCACCGAAATCCAATGCCCTAAGGGACCTAGCGCATTGGAATAAATTATCAGGGATGGTATCAATTACTGAATGTCCGATTTGGAGGAGTGTTCGCAATTTTTTTGCATCACATAGAGGGGCAGGAATGTGTGAGGTTTCCCTGGTGGCAATAAATGATGAATGACGGACTGTAACAGAGCTGGTGTCCGTCTTTCCATTCTCAAAGATGCAACATTCATTCTTTGTAATGAATTGGATGAGATCGTGAAGCAGATCGTGCATTTTATACATAGTTACTCCTTCCTCGACGAGTTACAGACGCATCTTGGAGCAAAGACCGCCTCAGTAGATCATCAAAGTACTCTCCCCAATTGCTTCCATCCTCTTCTTCCTTGCGGCTTGATGAAACCCTGAGCTAACCACAACTTGACCAATCTATCCTTCTCCATCTCATAATCTTTTAGAAATATTGAACAATATGCAAAACACGGCTTCAAATGAGGAGGCAGATTATAATAGCTCAGCAACAAAGCTGGAAAGATACCATTAGCGATGTCTGGTATTTCCCATGTTTGGCTTTCCAAGATGTCCATCCAATCTTGTGTGGTCGTTTTGGAACACATGGCACTTCCTATTACCGTTGCTGAAAGAGGAACTCCTTTACACTTCCTCACTATCTCTCTTCCGATATTTTCCAACGCCGGGCAATATTCCGCTTTCCTTCCAGAGAAAGCTCTGCTACTGAACAGTAACCAGCAATCATCATCGGATAAACCTTTCAATTTATGCATGTAAGCGGAGTCGCTGCATGTAGTTGCAACCTTCTCGCTGCGAGTGGTGACCAAAATCTTACTTCCGGGAGCACCTGTTTGCAAGGAAAGCCATAGTTTCTTCCACCTTTACTATCATCGTTCCACACATCATCAAGGACAAGCAAGAATAGCCTTGTCCTGTAATGTTTGGATAAGCTGCTTTTGCAATGAGTCTAGCTGAGAATGCGGTGGGCTTGCCCCTCCAGCTGCTTCTATAATTGCTTTTGTAAGATTGATGACATTAAAATCATCAGAAACACAAACCCATAGAACCTTATCGAAATGGCTCCTCACCCTTTCATCATTGAAGATCAATTGAGCAAGAGTCGTCTTGCCCAACCCACCAACACCAATGATCGAAATGACATGAATCCGTCCCTCCTCAGAACTGCTCCCGCTTATCAACTTGCTTATTATGATATTTTTATCTTCGTCCCTCCCAAGCATCTGCGATTCATCTACGAATGAACTTGTTTGAAACTCAGCCTTGTCAAGATCACTATCTCCACGGGAACTGTTCTCAACTGAAAACTGAAGTTACTTTGTCATCTGCAATCTGATCTAACCTCTCCTTTATTTCTTTTATCTGATGAGCTAAATCACTCAGTGATTCGACTTTACTGCGAAATGTCGTCACGAAATCAGTTTGGTCGCCATTTGTCCAAGATTCATGCGTCAACCTTATCAAATCTTCTAAACCACAGCAGTTAAAGAGTGAAAATAAGCACGCCCACACCTGGTTTCCAAAACGTGGATGGTTGCCGACATCAGTCCCTGGTTCGGTTTCTTCTGCTGATAGAATCAACTCGTCTAGCACGTCTTCCATATCGTAGGCCACATCTTTGAGCTTCTCTAACCAACCTCGCACGCTTTCCTCAGTAATTTGCTTTCTCTCTGCATCATTAAGAACTCCTTGAATGGATTTGAACGTTGAAGATAGCTTTGTAAGTTCTACTTTGGCACCAACAATTAATTTCACCTCTTTTCAAGGTTCTTCATAGCCATTGAAACAAGTGGCTTTCCAAGTTTCTCCATAACGATTGAAACAAGCGCATTTTCCATTGTTCCAGAGAGAGAGAGAGAGAGAGAGAGAGAGAGAGAGAGAGAGAGAGAGAGAGAGAGATCAGATTGTAGGAAATTGAGAGTGAGAGAGTGGGCAGATCTCAAGAAAGTGAGAGGGAGAGTGTGATGAGTGAAAAAATGATGAGAGAGAGAGAGAGAGAGATCAGACTACAGGAAATTGAGAGTGAGAGAGCGATCAGATCTCAGGAATTGAGAGGGACAGTGTGATGATCGAAGAAATGGTGAGAGGTAGAAATGAGAGAGAGAGAGAGAGAGAGAGAGAGAGAGAGGTCTGATTGCAGGAAATTGAGAGGGACAGAGCAATGATAGAAGAATGAGGAGAGATAGAGATGAGGCAAGATGAGATGAGAGATGAGATGCCAGGAAATTCAGAGAGATAGAGATGAGGAAGACGAAATGAGGCAAGATGAGATGAGAGAGAGATGGGAGATGAGATGCCAGGAAATTCAGAGAGAGAGAGATGAGAGATGAGATTCCAGGAAACTGAGAGAGAGACACAGAGAGATTGCAGGAAACTGAGAGGGAGAGAGCGATCAGATCGCAGGAAACTGAGAGGGAGAGAGCGATGATCGTCGAAGAAACGAGGAGAGAGATGAGAGACAGAGAGTCCTCCAAGTCAAAGATTCTTTGAATGCTTAAGAGAGGCTTGATGCATCAATCTACACCATCCAACAAAACCCTGTGGGACCCGCAGAAATGTCAGTGTAAAATCCACTCTGTCCATCGGTTTTTCCACATAATGTTACAATTATGGCACAAAAATCAACCAAATCCAAGATTCAAGTGAGCCGCAACATAAGAAACAGTAGTGGTTGTGCTGCCATCGTTTGAACCTGATATAGTGGGGCCCACATAAGATTTTGAACAGTCTGATCTTTGTTATATCCCTTCGTTCTAGTGGGAGTCACATTTTGAAGGGGTTGGATGGTACATAAACATCATGATGAGCCCAGAAAAATAATGGTGGACGTTGCTATCCCTTCATCGATTTTTAAATAAAATGGGATAATTTTGTAATTTTAACCTTGATAATCATTATTTGGTAAATTTCAATTTTGAGAGATATTTTACGGCAAACATTATAAGAAGTAAGAATTTTACTCAAAGCCCCTAAATGACGTATTTAGCCCTGCATCTTTTCGTTTTTACAATTCAACAATTCCAATGGGGCAGGCGTCACGTGGATTCTATGGGGAACTCCTTTACATGTGTGTGTCATCAACACCGTCCATCCATTTTTCGGTCTCATTTTAGGCCATGAGCCCAAAAGTGAGGCAGATCTGTAACATTGGTGACCCCACCATAGAAATCGCTCTGGTGATCTCAAGCTCAATTTGTCTTTCCTTTGTTCATGTTTGTGGCCTTATCAACCGGTTGGATGGCCCTGATAAACATCAGGATGGGCTAACAGAAGTTTCCCATGGTGGGTGCAGCGACACGCAGAGTATAGATGTTCGGATCAAGTTGATTGACGTGGTTTGTCTAGTCACTCCAACACTAGCCAGCTAGCTAGATAGCTAAAGTCAAAGCTTTGCCGTGCTCACCTCCATGATGTATACCTTTCATCCATACCTTATGTTGGAGACAAAAAGTACGAAGTTCGGAGACTCAGACTTGGTGCCTCGGGTCGCCGAAGGATACATTGAACCCGAGGGAAGGTTATAAACCAACTAAACCGAGACAAAATTAAGTTGGCTCGGACGACGAACCAGCAACCTGAGCATGCGTCGGGCCGACCCACTTGATCGGATCAGAGATGGTTGAACCGAATGAAGGAAAGATGGCGCAAAACAAAACGTTATCCCGAGTATCTCGGGATGGGATCTCCGATCCCGGAGGTCACGGGATCGGATAGAGACTAGAAACGGGCAAAATCCAATCTCCGCGATATTAGAAGAAGATCCCGCACACGATACTAAGAGGAGAATCCTCATACGATGGAATTCCCTCGCATCTATAAATGAAGAACCTCCATCATTTTGAGAGGTACGCAAAAACTCTCTCCTAGAACCCCTCAATACAAAAAAGACTCAGATTCCTAACCTGACTTTGGCATCGGAGGGTCCCCTGCTCTAGCCAGAGTCTTCTTTGTCTTCTCCTTGTGCAAATACTTGAACGTTTGAAGAGGGCAGATCAGATTTTCATATTAACAACTTAGCGCCGTCTGTGGGAACGTACGAAAAGTCATCTTGTATTCCGATATTGGGAATTCATCCTCATGGTGATGACTAGAAGGACGGTCCCAGAAGAAGATCTGAATGAGATCGCGATTGCAGAGCCAGCGGCCCAATAGTAGTTCCGGCAGCCCAGAACCCACCTAACAACCGCCAACGAAGAACGACCGGGGTAAATAATAACTAACGGGCACGTAACGATGGGCGGTTGGACCAGGAGGTTCAGGAAATCCGATCTGATATGAATGTGATGAAGCAGATGCTGGAACGAATGTATCAACAAATGCAACCGCCTCCACCTCCTCAAGGGGAGACGACACATGTCCCGACTGCGGTGGTCGATCCCCAGCCTTCCGCGCCGCAATCATTCCAACCGAGTCAACCCCGAGGTATTTCGGAGTCATCTCCGGCTCAGTCGGCTAACGCTTCCTTAGCCCCAACCGATCTTCGACACGAGATAGAACGAAGAAGGCGTAACCGACCTTCCATTGAAGGCACGGCGGAAAGCAGCGAGCCTTGGAAAGCCGACATTCAAAACTTTAAAAGAGAAGTGCGGGAAGAAATGGCGAAAGAAATGGCGGACATAAAGCAGGGCCGGAATATATACCCGACCAGATCCGAGGCGAAAGCGTCCCCTTTTGTGGACGAGATAATGCAGGCTCGGCTGCCCGAAAGGTTCCGATTACCTCAAATCACTCCTTTCACTGGGAAAACTGACCCAACAGAGCATATTGAATGCTTCAAAACCTACATGGAGCTCCACGATGCTTCGGATGCAGTGATGTGCCCAGCCTTCTCTCTGACATTGACAGACGTAGTTCGACTTTGCTTCAAACAGTTGAAACCAAGGTCCATCAGCTCATTCGTGGAACTAAGGGACGCCTTTCTCACCAACTTCATCGGCGGAAAGAAGAAATTGAAGCCCCCTGCACATTTGAACAACATAGTTCAAAAGCAGGGAGAGCTATTGAAAGACTATATCAAGCGTTTCAACTTCGAATCTCTTCAGGTTCGTAAGCATTTAGAAGAAATGACACTCAATGCGCTCATGCAAGGAGTCAGAGACAAGCCATTCCTGGCGTCTCTAGACAAAAATCCGCCCGATACTTTGGTAGAGTTTATGACACGGTCGGATAAATATGCAAACACCGACGAAACGCGAATCATGCGTGAAACCAAATCCTTGGTCAACGAATCGGCCAAAAAGGAGGCCGATTCGACAGGAGGAAAGAAGCGTAAAGATGATCAAACGCGTGACGAGCGAAGGTCGGGCAAACGACCAGTTCGGAGATTTTCCGCATATACCCCCTGAACAAAACTCAGGAGCAGGTGCTAATGGAAATCAAAAGTGAAGGCTTTGTCAACTGGCCCAATAAGCTCAAGGGTAATCCCAATCGGCGAAACAAAGACAAATATTGTCATTATCATCGTGATCACGGGCATAACACAAGTGACTGCTATAACCTGAAGGAAGAGATCGAACGACTCATAAAGGAAGGCTGACTCAAAGAACATGGTCAAAACTGGGGTAACTGAAGGGCGTCCGACCGATAATCAGCCTATAGAAGAAATTCAGACTATTATCGGCGGCCCACGAGGCGGGGGCGATTCAAACAATGCTCGAATGAATCATGCGAGAAAACTTAATCAGCCCGAGTCCGAGCTCATGATTATAGCTCGGCCTACAAAGGAAAAGAAAAGGGAAAAATACTGCATTTCCTTCACAGAGGAAGATGCCCGAGGTATCCATCACCCCCACGACGACGCGTTAGTTGTCACCCTGACTATCGCTAATCAAAAGGTATTCCGGATACTCATCGACACGAGATCATCAACAGACGTGTTATTCACTCAGGCGTTCGACAAAATGGGGGTTGAGCGATCCATGCTACATCCAGTTCATACCCCATTGATCAGTTTCTCTGGAGGACAGGTACTACCTGAGGGGATCGTCTCGCTACCACTCACCACTGGTAATTTCCCGTGCCAGGTGACAACAATGGTCGAATTCTTGGTCGTCGATCGACCTTCAGTATACAACGCCATACTTGGCCGACCTTCTTTAAGTCTCCTCTAGGTCGTGGTATCCACATACCATCTTTCGCTGAAATTTTCGGCTGAGTCGGGAGTCGGAGTTGTCAAAGGAGACCAGCAAGACGCGAGACGTTGTTACGTGGCAGCCGTAAAAGGCCCCACCGACAAAACTCCGATCGACATATCAACGATCGAATCATTGGACCCCCGAGGTGAAAATCATGAACGAGGGCTGCCAGTTGAGGATCTTATCTCGGTTCCCTTGGTGGAGACAGATGGATCCAAAACAGTGCAAATCGGCTCATCTTTACGGTCCCCCTTGAAAGAAAAGTTGATAGCCCTGCTCCGCAGGTAAGCTGACATGTTTGCTTGGAGCCATGCAGATATGCCCGGGATCGACCCGTCCGTGATTACTCACCGACTCAATATCGATCCGACCTATCGACCGATCCGACAGAAGCGACGACCGCTCGGCCCTGAGCGATACGCTGTCATTGAAGAAGAGGTCAGCAAGCTCCTACAGGCGAATTTCATAGAAGAGATATATTATCCAGAGTGGGTCGCGAACGTCGTGCTCGTGAAGAAATCCAACGGGAAGTGACGAGTCTGTATCGATTATACCGACCTAAATAAAGCCTGCCCGAAGGATAGCTTTCATCTTCCAAGGATAGACCAATTAGTGGATAGTACCGCGGGGCATGAACTTCTTAGTTTCATGGATGCATATTCAGGATATAATCAAATTGTAATGCATCAGTTAGATAAATCGAAAACTACCTTTGTCACTGATAAAGGCCTTTATTGCTACCGAGTGATGCCATTTGGTCTGAAGAATGCATGTGCAACTTATCAAATATTAGTGAATAAAATCTTTGCTCGGCTTATAGGCCGAACCATGGAAGTATACATTGACGACATGCTCGTCAAAAGTATACACGCGGCAGACCATATAGATGATTTAGAGGAAATGTTCCTCATCTTACGGAAATTTCAGATGAAACTGAATCCGAGTAAGTGCGCCTTTGGGGTGAGCTCGGGGAAGTTCCTCGGTTTCTTGGTTAGTCAGCGAGGAATAGAGGCAAACCCTGAGAAAATAAAAGCTTTGCTTAATATGGAATCTCCCAAAACAATTAAAGACATTCAAAGGCTGACTGGATGAGTAGCGGCGCTTAATCTGTTCTTGTCCAGAGCCACGGATAAATGTCTCCCCTTCTTCAAACAGTTGAAAGGATGACAGACAATGAATTGGACGGAAGAGTGTGAAGCGGCGTTCCAGCAATTAAAATCATATCTCGGTTCTCCACCTCTCTTATCAAAGCCCAAGTCAGGGGAGTCTCTGCTGCTTTATCTAGCGGTATTCGAGGCAGCGGTTAGCTCGGCCTTGATACGAGAATCCGAAGGAAAGCAATTGCCGGTCTATTATGTCAGCAAAGCGTTACTGCCAGCAGAAACGAGATACCCAAACTTGGAAAAAGTAGCCTTAGCTCTAATAATTTCCTCGCGCCGACTTAGGCCATATTTCCATGCCCATGCCATCTTCGTGATGACCAATCTTCCACTTCGCCAGGTTTTACAGAAACCGGAGGCTTCTGGCTGACTCACAAAGTGGGAAATTGAACTCAGTGAATTCGACATTCAGTACAGGCCAAAAGCAGCAATCAAAGGGCAAGCCGTAGCTGATTTTATCGCCGAAGTAACGCCGCCAACCGACCTCTCGATCACTAATATGACCGAGAACGCCGAAGTGTCGACCACAGCTTCTCTCCCTGACCCACCCGGCCCTGTTCCCTGGAAACTGTATGTCGACGGCTCTTCCAACTCTAAGGCAAGTGGGGCTGGGATAGTGCTGGAAACTCCTGATCATACCTATATGCAATATGCCTTACGACTTGGATTCCAAGCTTCAAACAATACAGCCGAATATGAAGCGCTGTTACTCGGCCTCCGACTCGCAGCTAGCATGGGAGTGAAACACCTAAATGTTTTCAGCGATTCTCAGTTGGTTGTTAATCAAGTCAACGGTGTTTATCAAACACGAAAAGAACAATTAAGAGCATACATGGAAAAAGTGAAGGAGATGATCAGCGGATTTCAACTTTGTATTGTCACTCGGATCCCTCGGATAGAAAACGGCAAAGCCGACCTATTAGCAAAGCTCGCCTCTGCCGACGAAGATGACATACCCAGGTCTGTTCCCATCGAATACGTCGTTAAGCCAAGTGTTGACGAACCAGTTAGCTCGGTCGTCAATATAATTGACTCGGAACCCTCCTGGATCGATCCAATCGTCCAATACCTCGACAAGGAAAAGCTGCCTAAAAATCATGCCGAGGCTTGGCGAATTAAGATCCGAGCCTCCCGTTACACCATACTCAACAGAACCATGTACAAAAAATGTTACTATGCTCCGTTGCTACGATGCCTCAAGTCCAGCGAGGCGAACTATGTGTTGCGTGAAATCCATGAAGGAATCTGCAGAAACCATTCTGGAGGGCGATCTCTAGCCCATAAGGTCCTACGACAGGGATATTATTGGCCAACTATCCAACACGACGCTCGCAGGCTCGTCCAAAGGTGCGACAAATGTCAAAGGTTTGCGGTGATTCCGAGACAAGCTCCCGAGGCACTGACGCCAATGACTGGACCTTGGCCCTTCGCACAGTGGGGGGTCGACATTATAGGTCCACTCCCTATGGGAAAAGGTCAGATCAAATTTGCTGTGGTGGCCGTGGATTATTTCACGAAGTGGGCCGAGGCAGAGCCATTAGCTAAAATAATTGAACAGAAGATTACCGACTTTGTATGGAAAAACATTATCTGCCGGTTCGGAATACCTCGTACCATTATCACTGACAATGGAAGGCAGTTTGATAATAAGAGCTTTCGCGAGATGTGCGACAACTTCGGAATCAGAAGCGTGTATTCTTCACCCCATCATCCTCAGACGAATGGACAGGTTGAGGTGATTAACAAGATTATCAAGCAACATCTCCGGACCAAGCTTGACCGGGCCAATGGAGCATGGGCTGAAGAACTCCCAAAAAATCTTTGAGCATATCGAACTACAGCTCGAACCGCCACAAGAGAGACTCCCTTCTCACTCGCTTATGGCTCGGAAGCAGTCACTCCCGTCGAAATCGGACTACCTTCGGCTCGAGTCACTTCGTTTAATGAGGAAGAAAATAAAGAACTCCTAACATTCGGGTTCGACCTTCTGGACGAACAAAGGGAAGTGGCACGGCTGCGCATGGAGGCCTGGCAACGACAAGTAACTCGGTTCTACAATACTTGAGTTAAGATCAGGCGGTTTCGAATGGGAGATATGGTTTTCCGAAAAGTATTTTCCAATACCAAGGAATTTGGATCGGGTACATTGGGACCTAACTGGGAAGGACCCTATATCGTCTCGGGTACCATCCGACCGAGAACGTATCGGCTAAAAGACTTAGACGGACAATCATTGTCTCATCCTTGGAACGCTAAGAACCTTAAAATTTATTATCCTTAGCTCGGTAGTCAAAGCTTAAAGACTCCAAACTAAGAAAGATTAAAGCCAAATCATATGAATAAAACCAAGTGCTATCTTTCATTTATCTACCAAATGTTTCTACATTAAAAAAGGGGCTCACATCGTTGTCCTCGGTGACTCGAGACACGTTCGAAAGTACGGCCCGTCCCTAACTGCACATCAACAGTGACATTAGCGGGACTAGCATCAGGATCCTCAAATTCCAAGGCTCCTCCTCCCTCAATTCCTGAAAGATCGAGGTCAGGGAAAGTCTTCTTCATATCGTTGACGCATTCCAAGTATCCACCTTGGAACAGATGATCCCTTTCGTCCTCGAACTCCTTAGACTCAAGGAAGGCTTGAACAGCTTGATCTCTGGCCTTCTCGGCCTCCTAGGTCTTCTCCTTGGCCTGTTGGATAAGCCTTGCCGCCTCAAGCTTAGCCTGAGCCAAGGCTTCTCCACAAGAAGTGTGAACTTCAAGGATCCGCCTGTTCTCCTCTTCAGCCTTGGATAGAAGAGCCAACACCCAAGCAATCTCGGCTTGTGTATCCTCGAGAGCTCTCCTGGCGAAGGCCGCCTTAGCTTTCGCGTCTTCGGCAGCCTTCCGGGCAAGGGCCGCCTCGCCCATCAGAACACCAACCTGTATCTCAGCATTCTCGCGTCGCCCCTCTGCTTCCGACAAGAGAGTCTGCAGCATATGGGCCGAAGATAATTCCTTGCAGGCCTTAACCAAGTAGGGAGCGAGTTCAAAGAGCACCCTCACCGCATGGCAGACGGTTTGCGTCATAGGAGCGTTATAGAGGCTGATGAACTCTTTTTCGCTCCCATGGGCTAAGGCCCAGGGGACCATCCTCGACACTACCGTCCGCAAGACAGACGGCTCCTCTTGGCTCGTCTCCTCCCCTCTGGAGGATGCAGCCCTCGTCTCCTCCCCCTGTCTCGAAGCGTCCGTCGCGACGTGTCCAGATTCGGGCGCCGCCTGAGGCTCCATAGCTGTAATCTCCCTCACTTTCGACCTTTCTTCCTGGTAAGAGAGTACGACAACAGTGGGGGCAAAAGAACCTACAGGTTCCTTCTCCTTCCGCACAACTCTCTGTTTCTTCAACGGCCGAGGCTCTGACAGAAGAACGGATCGCGGGGGAGCCTTTATCTTCGAAACCGCCCTGAGGGGAGGCCGAGCTCCAGTCATTTCTGAGGGGACCGACTCAGGAATGGTCCTAAGATGGGGTCGAGCTTCGGCCAAGTCTGACAAGAAGATGAAGTAGATCAGACAAAGTTCAGAGAACGTATGGAGGCATAACATCAATTACCTGTAACGGCCGAGTCTAAACCTGCAAGATAAAGGCGCTCCGGCTGTAAGAGCACCTTTCAAGATCAACTTGCCGGATCCAACGTTCTCAACTCCTTGATCCAAGCTGAAGCACTGGACCCGAGCTTCTGCCTCTTCTTCGAGATATCTAGCAAAACGTCAGACCGTCAGACTCAAAGCATTACGAAAATAAAAAGGGCAAAAGAGAGATGCCGAGTCACCTGCTTTCTGAAACGCCCGAGGAACACGAGCCTCATAGGACCCAGATTCAGCCGTCTCCCAGCGACCACAGGCCCAAAACCAACGTTCTCTCCAATGTTTGTTGGAAGTGGGAGGGTCGGTTATTAAGGAGTCGCTCTACCCGCCAAGCAGCGAAGACATAAAAGCCGGGATAGTTTGGATTTACGCGTACTTGATACAAGTGGAGGAATTCGTCAACTATTAGCGGAGGCTGTTCCAACTCAGCCCACAATACCGCACATCTGAATAAGTTCCTCCACCCATTCGAAACTATTTGCCCAGGAGTAATCCGAATACGAGAAAAAATGCCTCGGACAATGGGCTGAAGGGGCAGCCGTAAGCCGCATTGCATCGAGACTTGGTAGATCGCGACAGGCCCAAACAGAGGGTGGTGTAAGTCATTCGGACGGGGGAGATAAGTGATAACCGACTCAGGGATGTGATACCCGATTCGGATCCTATCCAAATCCACCTCGGTCAGAACTGAAGGGACCGGGCCGCTCAGTTCATCCCCCGACTCTTCTCCTTCGGACTCGGCCTGCGTCGACTTATCGACGGGAGCCTACCCAGAGATTCCCTCGGCAATCAACGTTTCCTCTTCTTCCTCTTCTTCCTCTTCCAAATTCATTGGAAGATTGGGCCTCCCTGGGCGGGTTATCAGGGACGACCCGCTATGAGAAGGACCAACAGAAGCAGGGCGTTCTGCCGGCGCTCCGGTGGTTCTCTCAGAGAGAAAAGCAGTATTCGCATCAACTGCTATCTCCATCAGTAAGGAAGGCGATTCCGCAACGTCCCAGAAACGTTGTGCTTCGCCTTCGTCTCCGGAAGTTTCCTCCCGGGGACTCCGAGAACCTCGTGTAGCCATTATCGATAATTAAAGAGGAGGGAAGGACTCACCGGAGGGAGGAAGGAAAATGAAAATGGTGGAAGGAGCCGCTGACAGTAAGGGAAAGAGGAAGGAAGAAAGAGAACCAAACTCCAGAGGGAATGAAGAGCGGGAGGAGTAGCAGTAGAGATTTGAAATGCGGGACCCTCCACCCTTTTATAAGATTGTCATGTGATGGAATTAATTAATGAGGAAATGATTTGACGCCTGCATCGACTCCCCCGCTCGACACGTGGAGCACGCCGACTGACGACGTTAATGCATTTGCTACGTGTCCAACCCTCATTGGTAGGGTGAACGATTTGACAGCTGTCGGCGCACGCGATGTCAGAAAGTGAACCGTCTCCCATCAAAAGCAACACAAAATGCATTAAACGCCTACTCATTGTCTCGGACTGGGTTGCGAACTGACTCAAAAACTCGCTACTCCGTAGTGTCATATGAAACACACGGAGTAAGGGGCTTACTGTTGGGGACAAAAAGTACGAAGTCCAGAGACTCGTACTTAGTGCCTCGGGTCGCCGAAGGATACATTGAATCCGAGGGAAGGTTATAAACCAACTAAACCGAGACAAAAGTAAGTTGGCTCGGATGACGAACCAGCAACCTGGGCATGCGTCGGGCCGACCCACTTGATCGGATCAGAGACGGCTGAACCGAATGAAGGAAAGACGGCGCAAAACAAAACGTCATCCCGAGTATCTCGGGATGGGATCTCCGATCCCGGAGGTCACGGGATCGGATAGAGACTAGAAATGGGCAAAATCCAATCTTCGCGATACTAGGAGAAGATCCCGCACACGATACTAAGAGGAGAATCCTCATACGATGGAATCCCCTTGCATCTATAAATGAATAACCTCCATCATCTTGAGAGGTACGCAAAAACTCTCTCCTAGAACCCCTCAATACAATAAGACTCAGATTCCTAGCTTGACTTTGGCATCGGAGGGTCCCTTGCTCTAGCCAGGGTCTCCTTTGTCTTCTCCTTGTGCAAATACTTGAAGGTTTGAAGAGGGCGGATCAGATTTTTGCATCAACACCTTACATTGACAGCTCATTTTACATGTGAACCCAAAAATGTGGCAGACCAAATCTCATGTGGACCACATCACAGGAAAATAGTATTGATTAACGTCCATCATAAACCCTAAACATCCACCATAAAAACTTCCTAGAGTCTACTGTAATGAACGTCCATCAAGGTGGGCCCACGGTAAGGGTTGCACCATCTTAGATGAAGCTGGGTCTCACCTAATCCGCTCTCCTGTACCACATGGCAGACAGCGGAATTTCTTGAGGAATGAAATTTATATTAACCCCATGATGATGTATTTCTTTGATCTACACCACTCATTCATTTTGTGCATATCAATGTAGGATACTAACGCAGGTCCAAGGCAAAAGTAGACTACACCACGGAAGACAGTAAGAATTGATGCTACCGTTGAAAACTCTATGGTTCTGATTAAGCTGATATTTGTATTTTAACTTCATCCAAGTATGTGTGATTTTATGAACACGTCCGTTAGAAAATATGCCTTATAGTTGGCCCTGGGAAAGTTTCAACAGTACTTTATTCTACTTGAGCTTTGGATGAGCCTGATCCAGAATTATCTGAAAAATTAATGGATGGTATAGATCTAACACAAATCATGGTGGGACTTAGAAAAGTTCCACACAATTAAAAGTTGTGTTGTGTAGTTAACAATCTATCTGGGAGAGAGATCCGGCGTATCTTGTTAGCTAGAGTCATTAGAAATGGTGTGGACGAATGACCAATGAGAAGCGATGACACTGGAATTTCATATGCCTTCAGCACGGACGATGCACAAGGAATGAAGAGAGGCTTTTTCAAATAAGAAAGAATGAGGGCGATTTTATCAGTTTGAAAAATACAGATCATAAACAGTATACAACCCGAACACTAGCAAGCAGCTAGATGCCTAATGGTGCAAACCTTAGGTGCTTTGATAGAAATATTTTAAAGCATGCGCTTATTTTGAAAATAACAAAAGATGAGCTGTTATATGGGAAAATCCCTATAAAGTAAGACATCCATACATCACGTGTGCCGCACAGAGTTTACTCAATACACTACCATGCTTAGTTAATAGGTAATTGGTATCAGGGAAGATACTCGTGTGGTAAGAAGTAGCAGATAAGTTTTGTTTCCTCCTTCCTTATGTATATAGTCTGTTCCCTTTTCATGTTATTATGATAGGAGTCCCCTGGGTTATTTTTCTCCTCGGGGGCTCCCGAATGTAATTGGCCCCTTATATATGGAAAGCTCTTTTGAAAAAAAAAAAAAAAAAAGGTAATTGGTATCATGCGAAGAGGAATTGTAAGAGGTAATGTGTGTTGGCTGCTCGATTTGTTTTAATTTAATTATGCGGGCACGCTAGAATCGATATAGCAGCTTGATCCAAACCGATCAAATTTGACCCCAAGTGCTAAAATAAGCTGATATGCCTAATATGAACGTACATGATCAAATTCTGAGAAGATCGGTCACTTCCTGATGTAGAGTGGGTTGCGGACAATTACATGGCAAAGATGGATCAGAAAAGACCCGGTCGGCGACAAAAGTGATCTGGACCATCAGACCTTCAATCAGGCGTATCTCGCAATCCGGGATGAGTTAGCCGACGTAAAATATATGATTTTGGGGTAGAACGAGCTACTTTAGCCAACAAACCCAGCTACGCAAGGTTGCGACGCTCAGAATTGCGAGAAACCCCTAATTCGACGGTCATTTCCCTGTTTCAATTTCGTTTTTACTATAAATAGTAAGTTTTAGTTTGACTATAACTCTTCATCCGTCGGGCTTTAGGAGTTGCGCCCAACGTGAAAAGAGCTTAGAATAATTAGGGGAACGGTTTGGTGAAGCCAAATAGGACACTTACTATTTTTGGCCGAAAACCTTGCGCACTAGTAGACATCACGACCGTCTATAAATAGTAAGTTTACTATTTATAGTAAGTCGCGAATTCTAGGAGTTTTAGTTGTAGTTTGATTACGATTTCTTTCCCATTGCTTAGTACCCTTATTTAAGGGGTTGTGAACTCGTTTTTATGCATTCATTAATCTATTTCGAATTTCTTAGAATATATTTCTATTTTCTGCTCTCTTTTCTCGTGGATTCGAGAAAGTCTCTGTGAGGAGTCCAGAGAAGTTCCGTGGATTCGGAATAGTTATCCTCTTGAGGAAGACGGTGCTCGACCTCACGTCCTCCCCTGCGTCACTTACTCAGCCTCTTGCAGAAGTTTATAACATTTAGTCGATAATCGAAAATGGGGTTCTAACGTAGGGAGGGACGTCATGAGGTCGATTACCATTTTCCTTAGGAGATAATTACTCCGAATCCACAAAGTTCTCTGGACTCCTCACGGAGCTTTCTCAAATCCATGAGAGATAAAAGCACAAATAAATTCTAATAAATTCAAAATAACTTGATTGATTATAAAAATTTAAAAAAAAAAGAAAAAAAGAAAAAGAAAAAAGAAATTACAACTCTTTAAGTATGGAATTAAAACCTAGGATGGAGTTTTAGACTTAGTTTCCCACCCTAAGACCCTAAAAATGTCACTTACTGTAAATATAAATTTACTATTTATAGATGCCTCAATTCCTACCAGATGGCCACATGTCATTTTCCTATTGCCTTTCCTAGAATTATCAGAATTTGGTACAATAATTAATGGACATGATGAATGGGCCGTATGTTCATCAAGGAAGATCCTGACATATGAATGTCTCGGATGTTCCACATGTGTGCTACATCCATATTAATGGGATGACTGTAGCATTTGTGGATGTGGGCCTGCAAATAGCACTCCTAGGCTAGGCATTTGTTTATTTCCGGTAGGAAGGTATCGGTGTTGGCGTCCACAAGCATACGTGCATGTCCAGCCAAGCAAAGGATAAAAAGCAGAATTATATATAATGCCGGCGTATTGACTTAGGAATGCAGATTAGGTGCAACTTGGACCTGCCAAGGAAAAGGATACGGCCTTGACCATCAGGCCCACCTCCATGTATGTCTTATATATCCACGCCTTTGATTAGTTTTGCCAAGCTCACGATCAAAAGGTGAATCAGATACAAATCTTAACTAGACAACGCCCAATAAAATAGTGTTCATTGATTACCCACCATTTAAAACTTTCAAGGGTTCACCGTAATTTTTATGTTCCATCCAACATGCCATAAAGACACACGGACCCTTGTGAAATGAAAACATAAATAACATATTGATCTAAGACTTTCGTATACCTTAAGAAGTTTTTGATAATGGGTGCTTAATCCCTACTGTATGGTCCACTTGAGATTTTATCTCATTTATTTTTAGGTTCATGCACTAAAATGAGTTGGCAATAGCGGGCCAACCTCACCCGCTCAAATCTGAAATCGGATTGCATGCTGTGTAACTCGGTGCACTTTTATCGCCGTGAGCAATCTCTGTTAGGCCCGCCTTGAATGTATGTCACTTATCCACTCCGTCCATCCGTTTTTTCAGTTTATTTTAGGGATTGAGCTTAAAATTGAAGTATATCCAAAGCTCAATTGGACAATACTATAGGAAACATTGGGAATAATGATTTACACCGTTGAAACCTTCCTAGGGTATACCGGGATGTTTATTTGTCATCCAACCCGTTTGTAAGATCACACAGACATGGATGAAAGGAATATATATATATATATATATATATATATATATATATATATATATATATATATATATATATATATATATATATATATATATGGAAAACACTCACCTGCGAATCAGTTCGTACGTAGTACGTACGAACTGTTTTTGACAACCCATCATACGTGATGAATCTCGCAAATCTGAACCGTCCACATGAAGCAGAACCTCATTAAACTTCATGGTATAAAATTTTACTTTGATCCGAAACTTTGGTGGACCGTGAAAAATGTAAACAGTTTCTTTCCTTGATTTGAATTTCTCTTTGCTATGGACGATATGGATAAAAGTTTTAGATAAAAGTGAAACTTGGTCTAGGGGTTTCACTAGGTGCTGCTTCACATGAACGGTTCAGATTTGCGTAGATTCATCACGTATGATGGGTTGTCAAAAAGTTCGTACGTACGTACTTGGTTCGCAGCAGTGAGCGCTTCTCTCTCTCTCTCTCTCTCTCTCTCTCTCTCTCTCTCTCTCTCTCTCTCTCTCTCTCTCTATATATATATATATATATATGAGTAATGCTCACACACAACTAGTTGGACATTACATTTTCACCCAACTAGCCGTGCATTTAATGAAAACTTTCTTCTTAATCAATGTAAATGCTTTTATTGCCTACTAATTTCATTTTAGCATAGAAAAGTGGCCACGGCTTGGGTGGACCATCATGGTGTTAATGTAAAATCAACCCCGATCATCATGTATGTCACTCCATTTTAGAGTAAGTTCTCAAAATTTATCTCCATCCCTAGTTCAAGAGGACCACACTATTGGAATCAGTGTACATGGAAAGGTTCACCCTCCAAACAGTTTCCCCTAAGTGTGGCTCACATGAATGATATATAAATCTGATTTTTGGGACCTAGGCTTACTTTTGATATGACATCTAATGGTTGGAATAGATTTCAAAGTTTCATTGTGATTGGCCCTGTAAAAATCAAGGGTGGATGTCTCTCTCCTAATTATTCTCATTGGTGTGGCCCATTTGAATCGCTGGTTAGCCTGATTTATTGACACTAAACCTATTACTTGATTATACATCTAATGGTCGGAGTGGATCTTACATGCATGTTAAGTATATCCATTAAAAAAAAATAGGAGTGAAAGTCCGTGAGATATGTGTTTCCAAAACACTAATACAGTCATACTACACATAATTTAAGGTCGGAGGTTAATGCTAGTAAGTCATAACGCTTGCGGCTGCCTATTAGCTATTGAATCTGAAGTGATGTCACACGTTCTATGGGGCCCACTATGATGTATGTATTGTATCCATGCCATTCATACATTTGGAGAGATCATTTTGAGGCATGAGTTAAAGAATGATGTAGATCCAAAGCTCAAGTAAACACCACCACAGAAAACAGTGGGGAGAATGACACTCACCGTTGACACCTTCATAGGGCCCACTATGGTGTCTATTTGATATCCAACCTATTTATAAGTTAACACGGACATGGAATAAGAGAAAACACAAATATCAGCTTGATCGAAAACTTATGCAGCCTCAAGATGTGGTTTAAGGGTAGGCATTCAATCCCCACTATTTTCTATGGCGGGATCTATTTGAGCTTTGGATCTGCCTGGTTCTTTGTTTAACATCATAAAGTGATCTTTCCAAATGAATGAACGGTGTGGATGCAACACATTCATCATGGTGGGGCCTACAAAACGTGACATTACTTAAGTAGCAAGACTCGCTGAGTTCCGTAGCTAATCGTCAATGCTGGCGGAGAAGGGAAACGGATTGACTACTCCCCTGCCAGCCAGTGGTCGGTGCTCTGTGGGCCATACCATGATGTATGTGTTTCATCCATGCCGTATGTCTATTTTCCTAAATTATTTTATGGTATAATACCAAAAATGAGTGATATCCCAATCTCAAGTGGACCACATTATAGGAAACAATGAAGAATTAATATTGACCATTAAAACATTTTGGGGGCCATAAAAGTTTTGGATCAAGATGATATTTGTTTTTTCCCTTCATCTGGGTCTGAATGAGCTAATCAACAGATTGGATGTCAAATAAACAGTACAATGGACCTTAGGAGGATTTAAATGGTAGATATCCAATGACTATTGTTTTCCTGTGGTGTGGTCCACCTATATCATCTTTGGTATAAAGCCATAAAACGATCGGTAAAAACGGATGAACGGAATGGATGAAACACATACATAATGGTGGGGCCCACATAGCACCAACCCCGTGGCTAAAGGAGAGAACATTAAATAAGGAAAAAGATGTTAAATGAGGAGAGAGAAAAGAGGAGACCAAGTGTTTAAAAAGAAAATAATAGGGACACTATAGAAGCTATACATATATAATATATTTTGGTGATGCACCATATATTTTGCAAATCTGGTCTGTTGATTAGGTAGGGTTCATTGTAAGCATATGAGAAAAAAATATATATAATATTTTTTTTTATCAATAGCCCATTATCATCTATAAGAAAAGTGAATTGTTGACATGTGTAAATCTAGTGGTGACGAAAATTTACTAAATTTTAGTACATAAAATTTCATTAACATGCTTTATTTAATAAACGGGTTGGATCTATGACACATAATTCCCAACATACTTATGTAAATCAGTATCACATATCTTCACATGTGGTGTATTACATGTGAATGAAAATATGAATTTTAACATTTAATGCACAGCTAGTTGGACCAATTTAAATGCTCCAACTAGTTGTATGTGAGTATTTATATATATATATATATATATATATATATATATATATATATATATAATATATATATATATATATCAACTTGATCCAAAACTTTTGTAACCCCAAGAATTTTTCACCGATAGATAGACATTCAATTCACAATGTTTCTTATGGTGTGGTCAACTTGAGCTTTGGATATGCTTCACTCTTGGGCTCAAGCGCTAAAATGATATGGTAAAATGGACGAAGGGGATATATCATTTCACGTTCACTTATGAGGTGGTCTACGCATGTTTGAGAGGAACGTTTATGGGAGAACATTCAACACCTAACCCATTTGTCTGTTTGACATGAGTGGACCTCACATTCATCAGAAGAAGAAGGATCCTGACATTTGAAGGTCTCCGATGTTCCACATGTGTGTTAAATCTAATATTAGTGGCATGACTGTGGTATATATGGATGTACGGCTGCAAATACCATTTTAGGCGAGGCGTTTGTTTAAGGACGGTGGGAAAGGTGATGGTATGATCTGGTGCAGGGGGCTGATGTCCAGGTACAGCCAAAAGTCAGCAGAGTATGAAAAAGATGTACAATATATAATGCTGCCATATTGACCTTGGAACCCAGATTAGGTGAGACGACGGATCCAGCCATGTGGGCGTGGTCCTAATCCAGCGGCCCACCTGACGCAGGGGTGGCCGTGATGAGGTCGATCAAGTCTTATTAAGGGGATAACTACAAATCCAAGGAGCTTCCTAGGATGCGTTACTGAAATTTTTTGAATTTACTTGGAATTTTTTTTTTAATAGAAATAAATCCTAAGAAATTCTAAATTTGATTGATTGATGATAAAAAATAAAAAAAATTAAAAAGGAAAGAAAGAATTTACACAACTTTAAATTTAAAGTGATACCAAACCTAGGAAGAAGTTTAAGAATCAAACTCCCTAAAATTCGTGACTTACTATAAATAATAAGCTTACTATTTGTAAATAGTCATGATTCCTAGTAGGCTTCATGGTTTTTGGTTTAAAAAAAAAAATAAAAAAATAGTGTCCTATTTGGCTTAACTATGTTACTCTCCTAATTTTTCAAAGCCTTTTTCATGTTGGATGCAACTCTTAGAACTCTAATTTTTCTAAGCATTTTTTGTGTTGAGCGCAGCTCCTATAGCTCTACGGATGAAGAGTTATAATCATACTAGTACATATTATAAATAAAAAAAATAAAAATAAAAACAGATTTTCGAACGTCGATCCGATGAAATCTCGCAAATTCGGCATGGGCAACCTGGCATTGCGGTTGGGTGGCTAAAGTAGCTTCTCCTACCTCCAAAATCATATATGGTATGTTGAATGACTCGTTCCGATTTGCGAGATATGCCTATTTTAGGGTTCTGACGGTCTCGATCACTTCTACCTCCGATTGAGCCTCCTCTGGTCCATCTTGGACATGAAAGTGTCGGTAACCTGCTCTACATCACCACCTCAATGTATGTGTTATAACCCACACTATCCATTAATTTTGCCAGCTCATTTTTTGGTAAAACCCCAAAAATTATGCTGATACAAATATCAACTGGACTGCATGGTAAACAATGGTCATTGAACGCCCACCATTAAAATTTTCCAGTGTACCCTGCAATGTTTATTTTCTGTTAAATCTATTGATAAGGTTAAACAAACCTAGATGAAGGAAAAATACAAATAGTTGATTGATCTAAAACTTTTGTGGCCCCTAAGAAGTTTTTAATGGTGGAAACTTAATCTTTATCATGTGGTCCACCTAAGACTTGTATTAGCTTTATTTTTGGGCCCATGTCATAAAATAAGCTGTCAAAACTGATAGACGGCGTGGATTTACAACACATATGTCCAATTCTGCTCCAAAGTGAGGGCTACACCCACCTAGTGGATCCGCACATATAGGCCTTCATTGACCTCGCCATTAGTCTTCACAAGAGTGCTCAAGGGAAGGTACATTTGTCGTAATATTTTAGTTTTTTAACCGGCAAATGGTTCAGATATTACTAGGGCTGTCAATGGGCCGGGCCTAATGTTGGTGTGGCCCGAATTTTGATCTGTGTCAGGCCCGGATGTCCGGCTGACCGGTTCAGAATTCTGATTTTACTGACCCGAGCGTGGCCCATTTGACACCCCTGGATCTTACCCGAAAAGATATATAGAGAGAGAGGAAAAAAAAAAATGAAACTCTCGGCAGGATGGTGGACGATACTCAAGCATTTAGAAATTACTTGAATATTGTGTATATAATATATTATAGTTCGAATTAAACCGTCTAAATTATGTATATTAGCTTAAACTTATTATTATAAAAAAATTACTCTTATTTGATTATCTGGCTATCAGATTAGTGGACAGTTATTGGACGGCTGAAAATGAAAAATATCATGCCTTGTTTCAAGAAACTAGGGTCCATGAAACAGAGGTTAGATGATTGGGTTCCTCGGCTATGCAGCTCACCTCCAAATCAAAGTAAGCAATCATACATTTTATAAGGAAGTAGATCATCGGCTCACAGCATGTCAATGTAGATGCAGAAAATGGCTATTCAAAAATCTGAATTTTGAAGTGCCTCTGAGATTCCCGCCAGATGTGTGTCCTCGACTTTCCGGGTGTTCCCTGTGCCAGTAGTATTCATGATGCCCCACTTAATTGGCAGGCGTATGCAATGTTGAGATGATCTGGACCATTCATCTGATGGACCTCACTTTGATTAGCCTAGCCTAAAACATTTGACCAATCGAAGGTGGTTCACACTTTATGAATTTTCAGATTATATTGTGGTCTAGGGTTGGGTCTAAGCACTTGGGTTAACAACAGGATGAGCTAGACGGTAGTAGGTCAAAGTAATTTTTTCATCCACGTGGTCCATCCATTTTTTCAGTTCATTTTATAGTATGAGCTCAAAAATGAGATAAATCTAAATATCAAGTGGACCATATCATAAGAAATGGTGTTGATTGAATGCCCACTATTAAAAATTTCTTGGGAGCCACAAAAGTTTTGGATCAAGCTGATATTTGATTTTTCCCTTCCCACGGATCTTTATGACCTAAATAATAGGTTGGATGTCAAAAAACATTACAGTGGAGTCCAAGAGATTTTTAATGGTGGACATTCAATTACTATTATTTTCTAGTCCACCTGAGATTTAGATTTACCTCATTTGTGCGATCAACCTGTAAAAGGATCTGGAAAAATAGATAAATGGAGTTGATAAAACACATACATCATGGCGATTCCTGCATAGCACCTACCACTAGCCACCTGGCAGGTGGCAACATCACTAGCCACCTATTTAGTTCCAAGGATTAAATGGTATGGAATTAGCATCATTATTTCACAATGATTGCATGTATGAAAATACCACGGCATTAATTTTATGAATCAAATTCTTCCTTTGAGAAAGGTATGGTATTAAGTGAAACTTGCATTTGACGCATCATAGAAGCGCAATCAATGAATTAAATTTACAACTGATATCAGTTACCTATACACATATGTAACTCGATTGTCACGTGTAAAGGTCCCATATGGATGGACGGTGTCATGTGTTAAGAGCGCATATGTATGGACGGTGTAGATAAAACTCATACATTAGTATGAGGTCCACAAAATGTCGTAGATTTTAAATCCAACAGCATTTACTTTAAGACTGAATGATACGATACCTAGATTAATTCAATTCTCCAATCGTTCCAAAAGTCAGATGAAATTCATACGGGACCAAATGCAATTTCATACCACTTAATCCCACCTTCCAAACAGGCTATAGGATAAGTGATTTTGTGCTAGTAAATTGAATGCACTGCTTGCAGGCTTGCAATTGATCAGTTCTTATATTATTCTTTATGGTCCCCACAATTATCAATTTAATTAGTGTCAGAGAAAAAAGAAAGAAATTTTTGGTTTTACTCTCGGGACATCATTTTTTAAGTTCAGAATTTGAAGGAGTTGTCGGGTAAAAATCCTTTAAAATAAAAAGGGCGGGAAACTCTGGTACTCTTCGCAGACAATGACCAATGATACACACGCATTTAGAAATTACTCAGGGATTGTATAAATACCATACTCTAATTCAAATTAAAGTGTCCAAATCTCATGTACCAGTTTAGTACCATCATTTACAAAAAATTAGTCTTATTTGATCACCTGACTATCAGATTGGTGGACAGATATTGGACTGTTGAATATGAAACTTATCCCATCTTATTTCAAAAAATAAGTGCTCCTGGGTTAATGGCTAGGATTTTGTGGCCAATGTGATTTTCGGCTGTAACTTAATGACCTTAGCTTTCACAATCTATCACTGCCAAGTCTCTCAATATAAAGCGCGGTGGTTAGTGAGAGTACCAAATTACTCTCCATATAAAATTTGAAACCATGTGACCTAACCATTGACACCGGCAGCCGGTAGATGGGACAGAAAAAAATGCTGTTTGCCCACGGCTCTACACGCCTTTAAGCTAAACACAAGTATATCACATGTACTGGGACATCACGTGCATAAGATCCAGGCCATTCATCAGACAATCCCCATCGTGAATGTTTCTTGTAAAAAAAAAAAACATTTCAGAGTCAATTATCAAGTGGTCCACACATGTATGGAAAAGGGATCATAAGAGAACATTAAGTTCATTTATCCGTTTGACATGATGAGTGGACCTCACATTCATCAAAAAGGATCCTGAGATATAAAGGTCTCAGATGTTCCGCATGTGTGCTACAACGGCATTAGTAGGATCACAGTGGTATATATGGATATACATCTGCAAATAGCACTTTAGGCCAGGCATTTGTTTAATCACGGGGGAAAGTGTTAGTGTCGGTTACAGAGGACTGGCATCAAGTCCAGTCAAGATGTGCAATATATAATGCCGACACATTGACATCAAAAGGTGGATTAGGTGCAACCCGAGATCAAGTCAAGTCCACATGGCCATTCTCTTCGGGCCCACCTATATGTATGTGTTGTATATCCCCACCATCCATCAGTTTTGCCACTCATTTTAGAAAACGACCCAGAAATACTCCAAAACAAAGCAGGTACGAATCTCAACTAAACCACACTGCAGTAACCAAAGGTCATTGAATTCCCACCATTGAAACTTTCTAAGGTCATATCAATGATGTTTATTTTCATCTAACCTGATGAAAAAGTCACACATAGACCTAGTTGAAGGGCAAAACACAAAGAACAGATTGATCCAAAACTTTTTTGGCACCCAAGTATTTTTCAACGGTGGGAATTTAATCCCTATGGTGTGGTCCACCTAAGATGTGTATTTGCCTCATTTTTGGGTCCATGCTTAAAATAAGTTGGCGAAACTGATATACAACACATACATCAGGATTAGTCCCAGAGCAAGGGCTGCACCTACTTAGTTCGATCCACACCTAATGGGCGATCACTAATAGCCATGAGTCTTTGCAAGAGTGGTTAAGAGAGGGTAAAATTGTTATAATACTTTCAATTTTTTAAGTAAGAAATGGTTGGAGAAAACAACTTTGATGCTCTTGGTAGGATAGGGTGGACAATACTTGAGCATTTAGAAATTATTTGAATATTATATACATATATGCATATTATAATTCAAATTAAATTGTCCAAATTATGTATATTATGAACTAAAAATTACTCTTATTTGATTTTCTGACTATCAGATTAATAGATAATTTTTAGACCGCTGAAAATGAAAAATATTATACCTTATTTCAGAAAACAAGTGTCCATAGGCATAAACCAGAGGTTAGGATTCTGCAACTGTAACCTTAGCTTTAGTCAGTTTAACTTAGGTTAACACATGCCACGTGTACCATTTTCAATTGAGTGAGTACAAAGTGTCTTAGGCAGTCCGTATACCAAATGAGTCTCAATAAGAAATTTCAAGCCCTCTGATTTGACCTAGACATTCCGTCACTGAAATCATAAATTGAGATAGGCAGGAATTAGGACAGAAAAATGTTATTTGCCCCCAAGTACACACGTGTCAAACTAAACATAAGTCTCCTACCATATAAGAGGCTTGCTAATCCTTCACACACACTCCACGCGTGCCAACATGGCACTATTGGCACACCTAGAGATACTTTATCTCTTCATCAACTAAGACATTTGCTCTAAACTCAGGTACAACCATTCATTAGGTGGTCCCAACCCAATTATTTATGGAGAATTGATCACCTTCGGGCAACTGCTGCAGATTGGCTAGTGACCCTACCATTGGTTAGTGGTCGGTGCTATATGAATCCCACCATAATGTATGTGTTTCATCTATTTTGTCCATCTATTTTTTAGTTCATTTTATGGTATGAGCTCAAAATTGAGATAAATCTAAATCTTAGGTGGACCATATCATAAGAAACGGGGTTGATTGAATGACCATGATTAAAATTTTCTTAGGAGCCAAACTAAGGTTTTAGATCGAATTAATATTTGATTTTTCCATTCCTCGGGATCTTTATGACCTAAATAATAGGTTGGATGTCAAATAAATATTACACCGGAGACCAAGAGGTTTTTAGTGGTGGACATTCAATTACTATCATTTTCTTGTCCACTTGATATTTAGATCTACCTCATTTGGGGAATCAAGCTGTAAAGTGGATAAAATACATACATTATGGTGAGGCCCACATAACACATACTATCAACCACCTAGCAAGTGGCAACATCGCTCGCCACCTAGGGCATATTTGGTTCCTAGGATTAAATGGTATGGAATATTTAGCATCATTATTTCACAATGATTTTATGTCTAGAAATACCATAGCATTAATTTGATGGATTAGATTCTTCCTATGAGAAATGCACAATATTAATTGAAATCTGCATTTGGCGCATCATGGAATTGTAATTGATGAATCAATTTTACAACTGATATCAGTTACAATTCAATTGTCACGTATTAAGAGTGCATATGGATGGACGGTGGACGGTGTGGATAAAACACATACATCAATATGGGGTCTACAAAATGTAGTAGATTTTAAATCCAACAGTATCTACTTTAAGACTTAATAATATAATATTTACATTAATCCAATCCTTCAATGGCTCCAAAAGCTAGACGGAATTTGTACGAGGCAAATACAATTTCATACCTAATCCCACATTCCAAACAGGCTCATGACGGGTGATTTTGTGCCAGTAAATGGAATGCACGGCTCTTGCATTGCAGGTTGCTTCTAGGTGATCAGTTTTCTTTACAGTGTGGCGCCCTCATTTGTACAATCTTTACTATAAGATCGTCCACCGGACAGATTGGGTGTCTTATTAGTAAATGTGGTCCCCACAATTATTAATTTAATCAGTCTTAGAGAAAAAAAGAAAGAAATTTTTTGTTTTACTCTTGGGACATCATTTTCTAAATTCAAATTTCAAGTTGTCCGGTGAGAATCCTCATAGATAAAAATGGCGAGAAACTCTGGTACTCATCACAGACAATGACTGATGATACACACGCATTACAAAATGGTCAGGGGTTGTATAAACACTATACTCTAATTCAAATTAAAGCGTCCAAATCTCGTGTACCAGTTTAGTGCTATCATTTACAAAAAAAGTTAGTCTTATTTAATCACCTGACTCTCAGATTGGTGGACAGATATTGGACGGTTGAAAATGAAAAATATCCCATCTTATTTTAAGAAATAAGTGATCGGGGGTTAATGGCTAGGACTCTGCAAACAATGTGATTTTTGGCTATAACTTAACGACCTTAGCTTTCACGATCTATCACTTAAAGTGTGTGAGCATAAAGTGCGGTGGTCCGTGAGAATACCAAATTACTCTCCAAATAAAATTTGAAACCATGTAACCTAACCCTTGACACCGGCAGCCGGCATATGGGACCGAAAAATGTTAATTGCCCACGACTCCACACGTGTTTAAGCTAACACAAGCATCTCACATGTACTGATATATCACATGCATAAGATCTAGGCCATTCATCAGACAATCCCCGATCATAAATGTTTCTTATATAAAAAAAAACATTTACATTCAATTATCAAGTGGTCCACACATGTATAGGAAAAGGGATCATAAGAGAACATTCAGTTCATTTATCCGTTTGACATGATGAGTGGACCTCACATTCATCAGAAAAGATCCTTAGATATAAAGGTCTCAGATGTTCTACATGTGTGCTACAAAGGCATTAGTGGGACCACAGTGGCATATATGGCTGTACGTCTGCAGATAGCACTTTAGGCAGGGCATTTGTTTAATCACGGCGGGAAATGTGGTGTCTGTTACAAAGGGTTGGCATCCAAGTGCAGCCAAGATGTACAATATATAATGCCCATACATTGACCTCAAAATGTGGATTAGGTGCGACCCGAGATCAAGTCATGTCCGCATGGCCCTGCTCTTGGGGCCCACTTATAAGTATGTATTGTGTATCCCCACTGTTTGTCAGCTCTTTTTAGGAAACGGCCCCAAAAATATTCGAAAATGAATCTCAACTGAATTACACTGCAGTAAACAGTTGTCATTGAATGCCCACCATTAAAACTTTGTAAGGTTGAACAATAATATTTATTTTCCGTCCAACCCAAAGTCATGTGAACCTGGATAAAGGGAAAAACACAAATAACAGATTGATTCAAGACTTTTGTGACACCCAAGTAGTTTTCAACAGTGGGAATTTAATCCCTATAGTGTGGTCCACCTAAAATCTGTATTTGCCTCACTTTTGGGTCTATCCCTTAAAATAAACAGGATTAGTCCCACAGTAAGGGCTGCAATGAGTCTTCACACGGGTGGTTAAGGGAGGGTAAAATTGTCATAATGCTTCTAATTTTTTAAGTAGGAAATGGCTGGAGAAAACAACTTTGATGCTCTTGGTAAGAGTAGCATGGACGATACTTGCGCATTTAGAAATTACTTGAATATTGTATACATAGCATATTATAATTTGAATTAAACTGTCCAAAATTATGTATATTAGCATAATCTTATTATGAATTAAAAATTACTCTTATTTGATTATCTAACTATTAAATTAATGAATAATTATTAGACAACTGAAAATGAAAAATATTATGTTTATTACGAGAAACAAGTGTCCATAAACCAGAGGTTGGGATTCTGCAACCAATGTAACCTTAGCCTTCATAATTTAGTCAGTTTAACTTAGGTTACCACATGCCACGTGAGCGAGTGTAAAGTGTCTTAGGAGTCCAAGTACCAAATGAGTCTAAAAAGAAAATTCAAGCCGTTTGATTTGACCTCCCACATTCGGTAGTTGAAATCATATATTGAGATGGGCAGGAATTAATTAGGACAGAAAAATGTTATTTGCCCACGGGATATGTAAAGCGGGTCGCTGATATTTTCATGTCTAAGATGATCCACGGAAGGCTCAATCGGAGGCTAAAGTAGTCCAAACTATCGTAACCTTAAAACAAGCATATCTCTTATATTGAAATGAGCTATTAGACGTACCAAATATCATCTTGATCCAAAACTTCTATGGTCCCTAAGAATTTTTCAATGGGAAGAATTTATTCCATACCGTGTGGTCCATTTGAGCCTTGTATCTTAGCTATTTTTGGTAATGGAATCCAAAATAATATGGAAAAATGAATGAACAATGTGGATAAAATTCATACATCACGTTGGCCTCTCAGTAGCCCTAAGTGCCTCCACCTGTCCCGAGCTCCGAAAAAGGCGGGAGTAGTACCTAATTCGCACACTTTGAAGTGCTCGTGTCAGACCTGCCAACCGCTTAGATGTTTTGAGATGCATGCCCAGTACTTTTAATTGAAGCCCACTTAAATAGCTGGCCCATGCAGTTTAGAGATGATTTTGGACCATTCATTTTCTGGGCCTCACTTTGATTGGTCTAGCCTAAAATGTTTGACCAATCCGACGAGGGCCCACTGTATGAATGTTCAGATTATGTCGTGGTCTATGGGTGGGCCTAAGCACTTGGGTTAACAACAGGATAAGCTAGCCTGTTGCGGATCAAATGCTGGCCAAATACAGGTGGGCCCAGTATTCTATTAGAGGCCTGTGTTCTTGTATGGGCCTTTTTTTTTCTTTTTTTTTTCAGAACTCAAAATTCCATTTATATCAGCAAAATTTACAAGATTCGGGAAACCCAGACAAAAAGGAACCGGGAATCCTATCATAAAGACCCAAAAAACTAAAATGCAACGGCAACCCAGAATTGGGCCGCCAACCCAACTAGGGTCTCATGTAACCTAGACCAACTTTGTCCAGAAAGAGAAGGCCTCTCACAAGAGGGGGAAGATCGTTGTAAGCGATGAGGAGGCGAGAGGATTGATCTTTACTACCCAGTCTTGCCATTGCGTCCGCAGGAGAGTTACCTTCCCTCAGGATGTGGGCGAACTTCACATGCCCCATTGCCGCCAAATGGTTGATCCGGGAGATCCAACATCTCCATTTCCAGCTAGGAGAGGCCGTCCGCATGAAGAAGTCTATGAGGAGCTGAGAGTCCGACTCAACAATGATGTTTTTCAGCCCCTTGGAAAAACATAGAAGCATCCCATCGTGAATTGAGCTCAGCATGGACATTGGAACCGGCCATCGTAACCTTCAAGCCAAAGGTAAAAAGGAACGTCCCTTTCTCATCTCTACAAATCCCGCCACCGCCAGACGGTCCAGGATTGCCTAAGGCGGATCCATCAACATTGATTTTGATCCATCCAGGAGGAGGTCGCAACCATTTTACCACGGAAGCAGGGGCAGATTGATCGAGCCTTGGGATTGGTGATGGGTCACCACATCTGAGGGATAGGAGGTGCAGGAAACGCCCAATGCTAATCGGCCCTAGCAGTCCGGAGCGGCCGTTGGAGGAGGGCTGTTGACGAGTGGATAATTTCCTGTCTTGGATGATCTGAAGCCACCAGTTGATCCTATTTGTGAGCTTTTGGATTGAAGGCCTGATTTCATTAAAGAGAGCTGCATTCCTGGCCTTCCAGGTTTCCCAAAGGAGGACATAAAGGGGCAAATATTGAGACGTGGAAAAGCGACAAGTAGCCCAAAGCGCCCACCATTGAGCTAGCCTCGCTCAACCGAAGATGAGGTCGAATGCCGAATTTCCTCCCCACATATTTCCAATTATAAGGACTTTTGCTAGGCCTCCAGAGAGAAAGAGATGGTGAATGGATTCGATATCATGGCCGGTTCCAACATGATTAGCTTGGAAATCACAACAAACACGGGAAGGAACCGGTGAATTCCCTAGCTTGGATCGACGCTTCGATTGAATGGCTTTCACCAGAATTTTCCAAACCAAGCCCAATTTTTGGAGGAAGGGTCGAGTGCCACACCCATCGGCCCGGCCCTTACGGACTGGGTTCGATCTACAAATCTCCCGGTGATTTTATCGAGAACTTCCTCGAAGGAGTGTATGGCCGAAGACCGTCCGGGCCATTGGAGAAACAGCAAACCCGCTTGGAAAATGTAATCAATAACATTTGAAAATCGAAGGTTCTGAGGGGCGGAGGGGACCGCTTGGCCTAGCGATTGATTTATCTTCATATTTACTCGGGTGAGAGGGGATCGCATGCCGTCAATTTGTCGGACAAGAGGGCCAGTCTGTCCAATTCGTAGTCCGAGATTGCTTTCGCGGATCAATTTGGAGTTCTAGCAAATGTAATCCAAACGCAGGGATCCGATTGTAATCCGGCGCCACATTGACGAAGCATTGGATGGAGGGGTGAGCTGTTGAGGCGGGAGTGGAAATGTTTGTATTTGGTCAAAAGCATTTTGCACCAAAGACTTTGGTTTTCTTTATACCTGACATCCCAAGCCATCTTGAGCCTGAAAGAATTCATGATATCTGTCAGTTTTCTAATCCCCAAGCCACCTTCTTCCTTAGGGAGAGAAACGAACTTCCAGCTTCTCCAATGAAGCTTGTTCTTCCCATCAACCCAGCCCCAGAGAAAATTGGCAAAACATCTTTCGAGGGAGGCTAGAACCTGCATGAGGGAGGTGAGCGCAAAGAAGAGAGTGGATGGGATCTTCACGAGAACGTGTTTGATAAGAAACGGTCGCGCCACGCCCGAGAGAGGAAACGCGACTGCCAACCAGAGATACGTCCTTTCACTTTATCAAGAAGAGGCTGGAAAGTAGATCATTTCAGCCTGCCTGATGATAGCGGCACCCCTAAATATGTTAATGGAGCTTCAGTCTTGGAAATTTGTAAAGTTCTCTCGATCAATCTGGATCTCGCCAGGGAGGTGGATTTAGAGCATATAAATGAGGACTTCCTGAGATTTATGGACTGACCGAAGCTTTCTGGTAATCATCAAGGAATTTCTTTGTTGCTTTAATGGAGGAAATGCTGCCATTGAGGAATAGCAGGGTATCGTCGGCGTAGAGAAGATGAGATATAGGTGGACATCCTCTTCCCAGCTTGAACGGGAGGACTTGATCTTGTGACAGGAGTGGGTCAGCCCACGACTGAGCACTTCTGCACCAATGATGAAAAGGGAGGGGGAGAGAGGGTCTCCCTGTCGGAGGCCCCTTGATGACTTAAAAAATCCCGCGCTTTCCCCATTTAAAAGAACCGAGAACCACACTGTGGCCCAGCAGTTCTCCACCAACTTAATCCACCTATGACTGAACCCAAAACGAGCCAGGACAGCTTTCAGAAATCCCCAGTCTACCCTGTCATACGCTTTCTCCATGTCAACCTTGAGCACCATGTTCCCTCCTCTGGTTTTCTGTTAATCTCTCTGAAAAGTTCCTGAGCCAGAGCAATGTTTTCGGAGATGGGACGGCCTTGGATGAAGGCTCCCTGCTCTAGGGAGATCAGAGAAGGCAAGATCGCATTCAGCCGCAAAGCAATTACTTTGGCAATGATTTTGTAGAAACAGTTGCAGAGGCTTATCGGCCGGAAGTCCGAGAAGCTTGTAGGCGCGGGAGACTTTGGAATCAGGCAAATTAAAGAGGCGTTCACTGCTCTTGGGATGGCTCCACCTTGGAAAACGAAATTTACTGCTTTAAGCATGTCTTCAGCGATGATATTCCAGCAGCCTGAGAAGAAAGAACCTGAGAAGCCATCCGGTCCAGCTGCTCCCTCGTTTGGAATGGAGAGGACAGCTTGGTGGACCTCAAGCATGGTCGGATCAGCCATCAGGGAGGCATTAATCTGCTGAGTGATCAGGGGTGGGATACAGTCCAGTAGATTTGACTGATTAGAGCAAGGGATCGCTGAATATTGAAGTTTGAAATGCTCTATCGCAGCGATTTTAAGTTGCTCCATGTCGAGCTCAAAACCATTTAAATTATTGTTTCCCCAGATGGGAGAGTGATACTGGTAATATGAGCCTTTCTCTGCCTTTCCGTAGCTGCCGCGTGAAAGAATCTGGTATTTTTGTCCCCCACTTCCAACCAGTTGACTCTAGACTTTTGTTTCCAAAAGGTCTCTTCCATAAGTTCCAGATGTTGAATCTTGGAGGAAATTTCTGAAAATTCCTCTTGCAGGGAGCTGTCCATAGTTTCATCAGATTGACCAGCCACCATCCTCTCTTCAACGGTTTCTAGAGATTTTTCCATGAGAGCTATCTGAGCTGGAATATCCCCAAAGATTTCCTTATTCCAAATTTTGAGCACCTTCTTAACATTCTTGAGCTTAAGAAGGATATTAAAAATTGGATGCTCAGAGTTCTCAGCCTTCCACGCTTCCTTCACCGCCTGATGGAAAGTCTCATGGAGAAGCCACATACTTTGGAAACGAAACGGCTTGGGGCCGGAAGAAATACGAGTTGGGAATTGAAGGAGAAGCGGAGCATGGTCAGAATTTACTCTAGGGAGATGAAGCACCTGGAAAAGGGGGAAGGAAATGGACCAGTCAGAGTTGAAGAGGACTCTATCCAGTCTAGCCCAAACTCTGGCCAAACCGCCTTGATTGTTGCACCAGGTATAGCGGTTTCCCATAAAACCTGCATCAATCAGCCCTGCCGCATTGATCGCATCAGAGAACTCACTGACACTCGCCCTGTCCGCAGAGCATCGACTCCTTCTCTCTGACTCCAAGGTTGTTGCATTAAAGTCTCCACCAACTGCCCAAGGCCCCTGGATCATAGAGGAATAGATAGCTAGGGAGTTCCATAAAGACCTTCTTTGGATTCTGTTGCAGCTGGCATAGACCACTGTGAGATAGACTGGTCTCTGCAGGAAAGGAATCGAGGCTGCAAAAAAGATAGCTTGGTTAGATGAAAAAAGCACAGAGATGGAGATCAGGTCTTTGTGGAAGACCCAAACCTTGCCACCCTCTGTAGCATTCGAGAAAGAGGCATGGAAACCGAGCGAGAGCCCAATTCCCACTCTCCTTTCTTCCCCAATCATTGGCTCCAACACAGCTACCAATAGGGGATTGTACTTCTTTATAAGGCGCTTCATAGATCGGATAGTACGGGAATTTCCTATCCCACGGGCGTTCCATATTAGGAAGCTATCCATCAGTAACATTACCCGTGTTAACGGCCCTTCTCCTTAGTTTCCTCAGCCGAGACTCCCAGGATCCTCTAGTGTACTGAATCTTGAATCTTTTTCTGTGTGAGAGTTCCCGTCCCTTTGTAGTGGTGGTTTGGCATATCTGTTCCCTGTCAAGAGACTTTATGGCAGAGTGGTTACAGTTGTTGCTGTGGATGACCGAGGCGGCCATCAGTAGCCCTGATGTGTCTGACGCGGGAGCATCAATTGGGGTCGTTTGGATGGTCTTGTCTGTTCTTGGAGATTTACTGCTTGTCTGGAAAAAAGGAGATAGATCGACTTCTATGCTGCCTGTTACATGGACAGTGGGATTGAGAGGATGATCTTGTTGAACAAGGGAGGAGACAGACGAGAAATCCGCATCCAACTCATTATATCGGGCCTTCGGGACTAACATTTCGCAGGAGAACAGTAGTGCAGGAATGTGAAGACCTGATGCAGTGTGGGGGAGACGGTCATAGAGATCATTTCCCAAGGACTGATTAGTTCTCCCTAGAAGACTGTCTAGAGATCGGGATCTCCTGAGATGTTGACGCTGAGGAGGGCTTGCTACTAGACTGATATGATTGGCTTGCTCATCCATGAATTTCCTATCCCACGGGAGTTGCAGCTGCGGTTGTTCAGGAGGGGTAGGAGGGATTTCTGAAATGGGTTGAATGTGTGGAGGACCATGGAACTTGTTAGCTGATTCTGAATATTGGGAGGTCTCCAAGGATTTCCTAGGTCTCTTTAGCGGACAATTCTCTGGATTTTGAGAGGTCAGGATAGCTGGATTGGATAGAAGGTATTTGCGCCTGATTGGGGGAGAAGGTAGTGTTATGTACCCTCTCCTGAGCCTCCTCATCTGTGTGGTTGATGGGGGGGTCTGTCCTTTGCAATCCTCCCACCAATGTGACTGAGAACTGTGGGTGGGGAGCTTCCAAACTGGACGAAGGAGCAGTGGATCCGTTTTTATTATTGTTGACCCCGACACCTCTATCCGGGTTATCCCGAATGAGGGGTGTAGTAGTAGGCAGATTTGGGGCTGAGTAAGGGATAATTGACATACCCACATTTCGTCGAACATCTGCACTGCACTTTTCAACCTCAGTTTCCCCTGTTCCAAATCTTCTGAGAACCCATTGTCGGGTACTTTCTTGACGTTGGTTGTGGATGTTAGGTTGTCTAGGCCTGGTAGAAGGTCCCATTTGAAACTGGCTTGATTCTAGTTCAGCCACTATGGGGAAGCTTTCTTCAGCTACCACCAGATTCAACACTTTCTGAAGATTGGTTCCTGGTCTAAGTCTGATCTTGACTCTGGCAAACATCTGGAATATGCCATAGCTGCAGTTTGAATCCACTTTGGTCACTTTGCCAAAATAGTTAGCAAGATCAAGGATGACCGATAACATCCAAGCGTGTGCCGGGATCCCGTGCAGACGAACCCAAAAACCATCCACACCAGGAGTTTCTGTAGGGGACCAAGGATAGCAATCCGATAGACCCATACTTTCTTGCAGCTTGGCATCCTCGGAAAACTGGATCAGCTCTGATTTGGATTTGAAAATGATCAGGAAATGGAGTGGGGATAATCTGGATATGTCCGCCGCTGATGCACAGAAGGGGGAGTTACGTAGTTTCTCAGTGAGACAGAGGATGGAAATGTTGGAGGAGGAGGCTTGGGCAACTAGGGCCAGTTGGAGTTGGGAGAGCTTCCTGGTAACCGCCAGTTTATCTGCGACGGTAGAAGCCGCCGCATTGTCCTCCTCAGGGACTAGAGGAGGAGTGGGAGGCTGATCTCTATTCGATTTCTTCCGAGTCACTTCTGCGTACGAGGGGTAAGGAGGGGAGGCATTAGTGATAGGGATTGGGATTTTAGGCTTATGAGCGGTTGGGTTAGGGGGAATAGGATTGTGGGTGGTGGTAGAGATCGACCTGACGGAGTTTCTGGATTTGGCTATTTGAATGTCAATGGTGCGTCCGTCTATCTTCCTGCCGTTGAGCACTCCCATTGCTGCTCTGCCTTCCTCTTCATACTGGAATCTCACAAAAGCGAACCCTCTTGGACGAGCCGAGTTAGGAAACCGGGGGATGTAGACATCTTGCACCTTGCCATACCGCTGGAAGATTTTGAAAGTGTCCTCATGGCTGCAGTCATAGGGGAGGTTTGCCACGAACAGGGAGAAACCTCCATCCACACCCAATCTGCTTCGTCGGTTCAGATGACCTATCCTGCGGTCATCGGTTCTGGATCTCCCCCATAGGGGAGCGGCCATAGCAGGACTTCGGGAACCTCTGCTGTATGTTCTTGTATGGGCCTGATTTTTGAAGCCTGGCCTGTAATAGAGGCCTTGGGTCAGGTATGAGCCTGAATCAATAAAGGGCTCGTGACTGGATGCTTCGAAGAATTGTCTTGACGCCCAACCCAAACACCGACAGGCCTGTTTATCATGGTTTTAAGACCCTAATAAGCCTGGATTGACTCAAATCAGACTTGTTTAGACTTGATATGATGAATCTCCCCAACTTAGGTGAGTTAGGCCGGTTCATCCCCCACTAGGGTGAGTTGGGCTGATTAGCCCAGACTTGGATGAGGCCCAATACGACTTTGAATTGAATGAGTCGGTCCAAGTCGCCGGTCTTTTAATCACACCGTTTATGCTGGTAACGGGTAGGTTTGAGCGTGAGTTATAGGCGGACGTTGGGCTGGGATGACCATCTCCCAGCCCAGACTTGGTGGGCCCATTTCACTCCTACCAATCACCCGCCTTTAGAAAAGCATTTGGGAAGGGAAATAATTAATGCAATTGCCTCATACGTGGAAACTAGGAACGCGTGTTCAAGACTTGAGCCGCTTATTCGACTATCTCCATTGGGTATATTCCATATCTGAAAAATAAGCCCAATCTAATCATTAAGTGGTCCACACCTGGTATTGGACCCGCTGTTCAATTTTTTAAAACCGTTCATTTATTTTGTACACATGTATTCTACCTGATGATCAATAATATCTGTTTATTTTGAACCTGATAAACAGTCTAGATGAATGGATTAGACTAAGTGTCCCAAAGCAACTAGGAGAACTATAACTTAAATAGTTCTATGAAGCGTCTCTCATTGTATTTCCAATTATAAGTGACTCGACTGAGGTGGGTATTGTGTTGATGTGGAAAAGCTAACACATAATGAATGTGTCATATCTAAATTGTCCATGCATTAAATTTTCCAGATCAGTGAGGCAGATTCAAAGGTCAGGTGGGCCACACCATAGAAATCAGTGGGTACAATGATGCCAACTGTACGTTTAAACAGAGGGGTTTGTTTTTTTCCGTATATGTTGTGAGGCCAGTAACAGGTAGAACCATGACCATGTAATGGTTCAAAAATCAAGCAAGTCCCCTCTCCAAGATGGTAGCACATTAACATTGAATATGGGTTCTGGTCATTTTATTATTATTATTATTATTATTATTATTATTATTATTATTTTTACATATTTGTCCATTCTGTCAGACACATCTCGATTCTTGATAGGGGCCACCTAATCAGTGGATCTAGCAAATGTAAGTAGGGTTGGCCTGTCAGGCTCCCTAGCTTGGCCTACTTTGGGCTAGACACGGTCTAGGAAATGTGACTCAATAGCTGAGCTCGAGCTTAAAACTGAAGTCTGTTTATTAATTAGGTTGGGCAAAATCAGTAAGAACCCGCTGTTGTGGGTGCTACACGTTTAGGTATGTATGAGCCGCACCCCATATCACGGTTTGTGGTTGCAAGAGATTGATGATGTTCTCCTACTAGTTCTTTTCCTCGTGCCAGCATTGGATTCTACGTGGGACCCGTCATGGGGGGTCGAGTTAAAGTATATGGCCAAGCAGGAACTCTGACAAGTTGTGTTTCTGTCCTACCTGCCAATTAAACTGCTTCATCCTTGGTCCCGACTGGGTGCATCTGAACTCGATCCTGAATTGTCGATCGTAACTCTCCTATAAATCGTGCCACTTTCTGTGACTCAGATTCTGACAGATCATTTCGTGTTGTCAACCGCTGGAATTCTTCAATGTAATCTGTAACGGTTCGATTTCCTTGCCGACAATTCTAGTATTTCTGGAATAATATCTGCTCGTAATCACTGGAGAGGACTTGTGATTGAAGAAGGCGTCTCCTCCGTGGCTATAATGAGATGGGCGCCTTATTCTGGCGGGTATGTGAGAGTTGTAATTGCTCCCACCATGTAGAAGCACTAGATTTTAATTTAAATGCTACCAATTTTATCTTTTTATGACCTGGCACATCCATGTAATCAAAATATCTCTCTACTTCGGCTAGCCAATCGACGAAATCTTTTATGCGTAATAAACCATTAAAACTACGAAGTTCGGCCTTACCTCGATAGTCTCTTTTAGCATGATTTAGATGATTATCTAAACACTTTTCATGTTAGACACAACTCCTAAAGCCCAACGGATGAAGAGTTATAATCAAACTAAAACTTACTAAAAATAGTAAAAACGGAAATAAACATGAAAATTGACCACCAATATAATGGAATCTTGCAAATTCGGCATGGGAAACTCGGCATTGCCGGGTTGATTGGCTAAAGTAGCTCGTCCTACCCCAAAATCATTCCAGTTTACGAGATATGCCTGTTTTAAGATTCGGACAGTCTTAATGACAATTCCTCTTTTGATCAGGTCTTCTCTGTTCCATCTTGGTCATGAAAGTATCCGCTCTACATCACTTGGGTGAGTCCCAATGCAACTATTAACTGAATGAGTCAGTCGCCAATCTTTTAATCACACCCTTTATGCTGGTAACGGGTAGGTTTGGGCGTGAGTTTTGAGCAGGACGTTGATATGGGATGACCATCTCCCAGCCCAGACTGGGTGGGGTTCATTACCACCCCTACCAATCACGAGCCTTTAGAAAAGCATATGGGAAGGGAAATGCTTAGTGCAGTTGCCTCATACATGGTCTGTGTTGATGTGGCAAAGTTCTATAGGCCTACAATGATGCATGTGTTACATCCACATCATCCATCCATTTTTTTAAAGATCATCTTAAGGCATGAACCCAAAAGTGAAGCAGATATGAAGGTTGGGCTAAGTCTATGTGTGCAGGCCCTGGCTTTTTGGTTTCCAAAAATACATTCAAAAGTTATACACTTTTTCTTTTTCTTTTTTTGTTTGTAATCAATGTATTTTTTTTATATTTAATAACTAGTTTAGATTAGACAATTTATTAATCAACTAATAGTAATTAACAATCTTCTAAATTAATATTCTAATTTTAGAGGTGGTAAATAGGTTCGATCCTAGGCTAAGGTTGGGCTTCGGTTTGGCTTTTATTAACTTACAGTGCTGGGCTCCAGGCTGTCCATTTTGGCCTGTCATGAGCTTATGCCGAGCTTGGGCATAAGTCCTATCATGTGGGCCGGCCTTGGGCTTAAGTCCTACTATGTGGCCAGGCTTGGACACAACAGGATTATTTCAAATCCAGGGGTTCCAAATCTACGCTCCCAAATAAGCCATAAATCTTGCCAACATTTTTAAACCACATGAAAGGGATTAACATAAGATATGATATTAAGTTAAACCAATCTTGATAAAGTCTTGAGTTGATGATGGATGAATTGAATTCCATAAGCCCATCAATATTCCCAGCACTCACCACGGTTCGGATTTTAATGATGGGCGTACGTGATATGACCCATCTGAATTTTCATATAGCCAGATTTTTTTAAGAAAAAGGCTCACGTCAAGGAATGCACATGATAGACAAATTGGATGTCATGCACAAATCACGATGGGCCCCACACAAAGGTGCATGTGTATTAAACATTATACACTGCCAAGTATCAAGCAATTGGCTTGTAAACTCTTTTGCCTATAAAGTGAATAACACTTCACATGTGATGTTTTTCATCTAAACACATCCTGTGAAAGGAAAGTATTTAAAGTATTTACATCAATCTTAATGATTTTATAGGCATCCAAATGTCCTCAAAAAATAAGAGAGGGAATTATTATTTTTCAATAAAAACAATTTATTGGATAATGCTTCCCACTAAAAAAGTAAACTGTCATTCAAAGGAAAGCATCATTTTCTTGGAAAGTATTTTTCACTGGCATACTTTCCAAAATCCTTGTTTTTGAATAATAATATACTCCTTTTGGAAATCCTTGTTTCCAAAATCCTTATAAATGATAGTAGATTTTGCCTTTGTACTTCTGGTGGAAAAGTTTTACCATATCTCACTATCGTATTAAAAAAGTAGAGGAGAAAGTTTCTCTTTTTAGAGGTACTACACAATTATGATTATATTTTCATTTTGTACAAGTGCAGATCATGGATGTTTAATCAAAATTGTTGCTATGATGGGACTCATTTTGGATTGGCAATATGAAAATGGCCCAGGTTGTAGGATTCTACCTATACAGTATTTGTCTTCTTCTTCCTTTTGTTTTTTTTTTTTTTTTTTTTTTTTTAATTTTTAAATCAACCAGTTTGAATTTTCTTCCTTAACATTCTATTTGTTGGGCTACCATTAAGGGTTAGGAATTTCCATCTCTAAATTTCTTTGGTACATGGGCCACCAATGTCAATGGCTTGGATCATAGAAATAGTATGAAAGCTCAAGCCCAAAATGGTAGTGTACAAACATTCAGGCCGGCCGAGCATTGTATAGTTCCTAGTATTTTGTCCAATAGGGTAGTGTAAGCTGGGACTCCACCCTTGTGTAACGAGGGTTAAAAGTATTGTTGGAAGCAGATGGAATCAAATCATCGTAACTATACATATTCACAGCAAACCACACAGTATGCTGAAACCAATGTTCAATCTTTTTGTACATGACCAGAAACATGGCATGTATCTCTTGCTCAAATGAATCAAATAGTGGGAACCATTGTAGATGAGTATGTAATCAAATAAAATTTATCAAAACAATCCCACACCAAGACTTTAAATCACTACTCATACTTTTTTACAACATTTTTTTCTCTACTATATATAATAATATATAATATGAATTGTTTTAATGCAAAAATAATAAGCACAAGAGAAATCTTACTTTTTTAAAGACGGTGGTGCTCCATATGTGTCTGGCAATCCCCTTTAGCTTTATTTGAACTGGGGCAGTATTGTTGGAAGGGACAAAACACAACCACGTCCCTACGATCTTTAGCACTAATTTTGCCCAATAGGAGTCCACCATATCGATAGCCAAAAAACCTCTAAGATTTGACAGGGCCCACCTCAGATGTGTACTCAACTCTAGTTTCGTTACCAAATGGAGAAAAACTATAGGAGACTTTAACTGCACAATCATTTGAAAGATGACAGAGATAGCAGGGAAGCAAGCAACTGTTTTCCCTGCACTGATTTAAGCTTGTTAGGATTTATATGGATGATGGTATAAGATAGCAAAAAAATTAAAGAGAAAACCATACAAAGCTTAAAGAGAAAACTATTACACCACACTACACTGCCAGCAACCTTGGCCAGGTGTGTGAAAAATTGCACATGATACATCCATCTCATCCTCATCATTGTATAGTCTCTAGATGGGCTCAAGCCCCTGAGAACCTCTTTCCTATTCAATCGGAACAAACACGAGCAAAAAAAAATAATCCCATGATGCATAGTGGGCCACAGACAATTTCATTTCCAAGATGGACCAGAGAAGGCCTGATCGGAGATAGAAGTGATCTGGACCGTCAGAAACTTAAAATGGGCATATCTCACAAATTGGAATGAGTTATCTGATGTGCCATATATGAATTTGGGTAGGAGAAACTACTTCAGCCACCCCACCGGCTATACCGGGTTGCCCACACCAAATTTGGTCAAAATCCCATTTTATTTTCATTTTTACTATTTATAGTAAGTTTTAGTTAGGCCAAATATGACACTTACTATTTTTGGCTAAAAACCATGAAGTCTTGTAGGAATCATGATAGTAAGTCATGTTTTTTAGGAGTTTTAGTTGTAGTTTGATTTTGAGACTTCTTCCTAAGATTTATATCATTATTTAAGGGGTTGTAAACTCATTTTTATCAATTTATTTTGAATTTTTAGAAATATATTTTTGTTTTCTTATTTTCCTTGTGGATTTGAGGTGTCTTTGTGAGGAGTCCAGAGGAGCTTCATGGATTCAGAGTAGTTATTCCCCCCTGAGGAAGACGGTGCTCGACCTCAACATGTCCTTCCCTACTTCAAAGCATTATATTTATTTTGAAACTATTATAAACACAATAAATAGTAGAGGAAATTTTTTTAATAAGAGTAATTTTTTGGTCCACTAATCTTGATATTGATATGGTATTTACCTGATGTGCAGGTAAGATGCTAGCACGTGTGGCCACATTTTGTGGTGTATATAGAAAGGCTTTGTTTGTAAAGAGCTTCACTAATTATACATTGACAAACATACACATAGGAAAGTCTTTTCATGCCCACACAATGGGAAGTTTCACATTTTTGTGTGCCCCACACACAAGTAATGGTGGGCATCCACATCCGAATCCTTCCCTACGTGTGGCATACCTAAGTCTTGGGCCAGCCTAATTTTTGAGTTCCAGCGTGAGCATGAGGCAGTGTACCTAATGGACAGTGTGGATCTCATTCACATTAGTTAGCATGCCTGCATTTTTCCATATGAGAGCTATGGTAGAGCAGTCCTAATAAAATGAGATTGTCATCCAAACTCTTCAATTGTTAGCCATTTACTGTATATAGCTATAATCTGTATACGAGAGAGAGAGAGAGAGAGAGAGAGAGAGAGAGAGAGAGAGAGAGAGAGAGAGAGAGAGAGAGAGAGAGAGAGAGAGCCTAATTGGAACCTTCTCCACTCGATGGATCATCTTATCTTCAGCACCTCATTCGATTCTCTCGCGGTCAATCCAGATGTTTGGGATGTGTGATGCCTGATACTTCGTTGTCCATTCATCCGCATGGAGGTCATGGAATGGAGAACCACACCCAGAAATGAAAGGACCCGAACCTAGCAAGAACAGAACGTGGTAAGCCCGGGTGCAGGTACTAAGCGACCTGACCCTTTGACACTTAATAGTAATATTAGATATCATGATTGTTGATTATCAAGATTACCTTGCTATAAAAGAAATGGGACATTCGATGCTGCATCGACATGTATCAAAGACCTGTTGATGACATTGAGTATCGATGCCATCGATAGCTGATCGATGGAATCGAGTGGACTGTCGGTGACATCGACCAACACTGTTACAGACAAATTTAAGACATATAACAACATGGAGTGAGCTTGGATGAACATGGATTTCCTGCTAAAGCTTATGGTAGGTTTATGTGCTTGGAAGTTAAGTGAGGCCCACTGTGATGTTTGTGAGAAATCCACCATGTTCATCCATTTTTCAAGCTGGTTTTAGGATAGGAGACCAAAAAATGAGGATCTAGAACTCAAGTGAGCCACACAAGAGGAAACAATAGGTAAATTAAGAAATTCCAATCCTTGAAATCTTACGGTTCCACCTTGATATTTATATACTATCCAAACCATTCATAAATTCATACCCACTGGGATGAACTGAAAACACAAAAAACAAATGCCTGATATGAAACTCTTATGGCCCAACGAATGTCTCAATTTCCTCTCGTGTGGCTCACTTGAGTTCCGGATTCTCCCCATTTTTTGTCTTCTGTTCTAAAATGAATTTGAAAATCAGATGGATGAAGTGGATTTCGTTCCTCTAAGTGTGGCCTACTTCATCAACAGATAAATTACAAACAAGTGGGAAGTAGGCATTTTGTAAACGGGCTGGGCTGGTGGGGTTGGGTTAGTTTGGGCCTTGGCCGAGCAAACCTCTCGAGTTGGGCTTGGGCCACCTGTGCCAGAATGCATGCTTGATTGGAATGGGCCAGGGCCGACCTAGCTCTCTCGAGTTGGACTTGGGCCTCCTGTGCAAGATGCATGCTTGGCTTGGGCCGGGCTCAGTCCTTGAACCTTAAGGTGTCAGATTGAGTGGAGCATAGCTTGACTCGACCCTGACCGTGAGGCCCACCGTGATTATGTACTTTAATCAACGTCGTTCATCCATTTTGAAAACTCATTTTAGGTCATGATTCCAAAAATGAATTAAGTAGATCCAAATCTCAGGTGGACCATAATATAGGAAACAGTGGTAATCGACCATTAAAAACCTCTCGTGGCCACAAAAGTTTTGGATGAATCTAATATTTGTGTAGTTTCTTCATCCATGTCCTTGTGACCTTCTCAACAGGTGGCCCTATGATGTCTTTAATGATGGGAAATCAATGACGACTTTTTTTCCATGTATAATCCACCTAAGGTTTGGATCTGCTTCATTTTTCATTTTATTGGGAACATGTCCTAAAATGAGCTTTCAAGATGGATGGACGGTGTGGATGTAAGGGGACATATATCACAGTGGGCCCCACAGTTAGGGATCCACCTACGTCCGTGGATCAGGGGATCATCTGTATGGATGATAGCACGAAAATAGCAGCAACTGAATTATCCAAACTCTTCAATTGGTGGTCATCAACTGTATATCTATACTCTGTATCTAAGATAGAGAGAGAGAGTACCTAGTTTGAACCTTGTCCAGATATCATCTCAATCGTTAGCGTGTGTTTGATTCTTTCATTGTCAATTTTGATGTTTGGGATGTGTGATGATTTGCTCCAATACTTCCTTGTGCATTTATCCGCCAGCATTAGATTGTCGGAGATTTTCAAATCTTGGAGACAGGTAAGGTCCCGCAACCCTTGAGGCAATGACCGCAACTCTGGGCAGTATTCGATTTCGAGACTCCTAATCGACTTGAGCTGTCCCAAATCATTAGGAAGAGACCTCAATTTATAGCAACGGCTGATAGTAAGAGTCTCTAGTGACTCCAATTGTTTCCATCCGTAGGGGAGATGCGTCGTGTTTTCTAAATGAGAGATCTTAAACGTCTTGAGGCTTGGGAGGTTCGGTAATGGCCACAAAACCTCGCAGCATCCCGAGATGTGGAGGGACGTTAGACTTTTCGGGAGGTGTGTCGGCAGTGCCTTCAATTTCGGGCAGTCGCTAATTGTTAATGAGTGTAGAGACGGCATTATATCTCCATCTTCTAATCTCAACTCCCACTCCTCCCATTCATACATGTATCTGAACTCAAGCTTTTCCAGCTTCGGGAATGCCACCCCGTTTCTGCCCCCACCACTGCTATTCCCGTAAAACTCACTTCCCACCCGTTTTACAAGACCTGCCTCTATTAAGCGAAGGTATTTAAGCGAAGGTAGTCCCCCTAGCCCAGGCAACTGTGTACACTTGTCGCAATCTTTTAATTGCAAGTTGACTAAATTTGAAAAAGATGAATCTCCTATCCAGGTTGGGAACTTGGAACCAATGTATCCCCTAATTTTCAGCTCTTCTAGGTTAGCAAGTGGCGGCGGAGGGCTTCAACTACATTTTCCATCCTCTCCACCTCAGCATTTCCTGACATTTCAAGAGCATCATCTGGTGACATTTTTAGAGACAACACGCGAAGTTGTAACTTGTTCTCCAGTTGTGCTTCCTTAGGCTCATTCACGCTCGCCACTCTCTCCTAGTGTTCTATTCGTAGCTTTCCTTGGAGAGAGTCAAGTCGCTTCAGCTCTCCAATCTGACATCCTCCATCGCCTCCCACGATAAACCTACTCAACGTTCGAAGGGAACTTATTCTCCCCAACCCTTCCGGTAAGTACTTTAGTTTCCATGTGAATTTAATTTCCAGATGTCTCAAGCGGACCATTGCACTCATCCCACTTGGCAGTCTCTGGAGTTCTCTGCAAGAATTCAACTTCAAGGTCTGCATATTGCGGAGGCTACTCACTGATTCCGGCAACTCAACAATATATGAAGAAGACAAGTCGAGGTAGCGTAAATGCTTCAGCAACCCAATTGAGCTTGGCAATTCTGTAATGCCGATGCCAGCGAAAGGACTATGGAAATCCAATGCCCTAAGGGACCTAGCGCATTGGAATAAATTATCAGCGATGGTATCAATTACAGCTGATTCTCTAATTTGGAGGAGTGTTCGCAATTTTTTTGCATGACATAGAGGGGCAGGAATATGTGACGTTTCCCAGGCGGGAATAAATGATGAATGACGGAGTGTAACAGAGCTGGAGTCCGACTTTCCATTCTGAAAGATGCAACATTCATTCTTTGTAAGGAATTGGATGAGATCGTGAAGCAGATCATGTATTGTACATCTGACTTCATATTGATATCCCACTTTTTGAAACAAAGACTGCGCCAGTAGTTCGTCAAAGTACTCTCCTCCAATTGCTTCCATCTCTCTTCTTCCATCGGGCTTGATGAAACCCTGAGCTAACCACAACTTGACCAATCTATCCTTCTCCATCTCATGATCTTTTGGAAATACTGAGCAATATGCAAAACACTGCTTCAAATGGACAGGCAAATTATAATAGCTCAGCAACAAAGCCGGTAAGATACCTTTGGCGATGTCTCGTATTTCCCATGTTTGGCTTTCCAAGATGTCCTTCCAATCTTGTGTGGTCATCTTGGAACGCATGACGCTTCCAATTACCTTTAACGAAAGAGGCACTCCTTTACACTTCTTCACTATCTCTCTTCCGATCTTTTCCAATTCCGGGCGATCTTCCACTTTCCTCCCAACGAAAGCTCTGCTACTGAACAGTAACCAACAATCATCATCGGATAAACCTTTCAATTCATGCATGTAGACAGAGGGCACGCATGTATTTGCAACCTTATTGCTGCGGGTGGTGACCAAAATTTTACTTCCAGGAGCACCGCTTTGGAAGGAAAGCTATAGTTGCTCCCACTTGTCACTATTATCGTTCCACACATCATCAAGGACAAGCAAGAACCGTTTTCCATGTAATTTCTCGAGAAGCTTATTTTGCAATGGGTTTAGCTCAGTAAGCGGAATATTTACCCGTTCTGCATCTTGTATAATTGCTTTGGTAAGACTGACGACGTCAAAATCATCTGAAACACAAACCCATAGAAACACATCGAAATTGCTCCTTACCCTTTCATCCTTGAAGATCAATCGAGTAAGAGTCGTCTTGCCCAACCCGCTAACGCCTACTATCGAAATGACATGAATTCCTCCCTCAGAACTGCTCCCACTGACCAACTTGCTTGTTATGATATCTTTGTCTATGTCTCTCCCGAACATCTTCGATTCGTCTACGAGAGAACTCGTTTGAGACTCGGCCTTGTGAAGCTGACTACCTCCACGGAAACTGTGAATCTCCTTAAAACTGAACTTATTTGTGTCAGCTGCAATCTGATCCAGCTTCGCCCTTACTTGTTTTATCTGACGAGCAAAATCGCGTTGTGATGCGACTTTACTGACAAATGTCCGCACCTTATCTCCGATGTCGTCGCCGTCGGACATTGATTCATGGGCCAACCTTATCCAATCTTCTAGACCGCAACATGAAAAGAGTGAAAATAAGCACGCCCATGCCTGGTTTCCCATGCGTCGATCATCACCGTTGTGGGTTCCTGATTCAGATTCTGGGAATGGAATCATCTCATCAACCACGTCCTCCACATCGTAAACCACATCTTTGAGCTTTTTTAACCAAACTTGCATGCTTTCATTGTGAAATTGCATAATTTTAGCATCATTAAGAAGTGATTGAATGGATTTCAGTGTAGAAGATAACTTTATAAGTTCGTCTTTGGCATCACCAACCAAATAAACCTCTTCTCGAAGTTTGTTCACAACCATTGAAACAAGCGCATTCGCCATTGTTCCAGAACAGAGAGAGAGCTCCGAATCCCCAGAAAAAGGAGAAAGGAGAGAGAGAGAGAGAGAGAGAGAGAGAGAGAGAGAGAAGATCAGATGCAGGAAATTGAGAGAGAGAGAGAGAGAGAGACAGAGAGAGATCAGATGCAGGAAATTGAGAGAGAGAGAGAGAGATCAGACTACAGGAAATTGAGAGTGAGAGAGCGATCAGATCTCAAGAAATTGAGAGGGAGAGTGCGATGATCGAAGAAATGGTGAGAAATAGAGATGAGAGAGAGAGAGAGAGGTCTGATTGCAGGAAATTGAGAGGGACAGAGCGATGATAGAAGAATGAGGAGAGATAGAGATGAGGCAAGATGAGATGAGATGCCAGGAAATTCAGAGAGATAGAGATGAGGAAGACGAGATGAGGCAAGATGAGATGAGAGAGAGATGAGAGATGAGATGGCAGGAAATTGAGAGAGAGATGAGAGATGAGAGATGAGATTCCAGGAAATTGAGAGAGAGAGAGAGAGAGAGAGAGAGAGGGAGAGAGAGAGCGATCAGATTGCAGGAAACTGAGAGGGAGAGAGCGATCAGATCGCAGGAAACTGAGAGGGAGAGAGCGATGATCGTCGAAGAAACGAGGAGAGAGATGAGAGAGAGAGTTCTCCAAAGTCAAAGATTCTTTGAATACTTAAGAGAGGCTTGATGCATCAATCTACACCATCCAATAAAACCCTGTGGGACCCGCAACAATGTCCGTGTAAAATCCACTCTCTCCATCAGTTTCTCCCCATCATGTTACAATTATGGCACAAAAATCAACCAGATCCAAGATTCAAGTGAGCAGCAACATGAGAAACAGTAGTGGTTGTGCTGCCATCGTTGGAGCCTTAGCGGGGCCCACATAAGATTTTGAACAGTCTCTGATCTTAGTGTTGTCCCTTCTTTCTAGTGGGAGTCACCTTTTGAACGGGTTGGATTGTACAAAAACATCATATTGAGCCCAGAAAAATTCAATGGTGAACGTGGCCCACTTGGGTCCTGGATCTGCCTCATTTCTTTGCTCTCAGCACGGTTTTTCATGGGAGCAGAAAAGGTGAGGAAATTTTTTCAGAGACATTGATGTGACGTGAGCCCCACATAGCTCGGTTTTTCATGGGAGCGGAGAGGGAAATTTACCTTTTACCACCGAATTACTCTTTGTTCGGATTTTATCAAATAATGCTTCTCCGAACCTAAGTGGGGTATGACGCCTCACTTGTACGTGAACAGTTGAGAAGTGTAGGGCCCAAAAGGTACGTGCTTGACATCTCACCCATCTAACACATGCACCCCGGGATCTGTCTTATTTTTTTTTTGTCTCAACGCTTGGACGAGCTCTCCAAATGGATGGACGGTTTGGATATAACACATACCTCGTGATTAGACCCACATAACTTACTGACGTAAGTACACCAGCTATATAGCTGGTGTGTGGTACACCAGCCAATCCACTTTCCCAACACATACACCCCATGAGCACTTGAATAAAAGAGCTGATTAAACAAATTATCAGATGCACCATACATAAAATTGGACGTTTCTGGACATGTCATGTTATTTTCTGCAGTGTGCCCACCTTCGGGTTGGATTTGTCAGAATTTCATTCCTTCCATCTCTATGATAGCATTCAACAGGTTGAATGTTATATATGTACAGCTTGACCCACAATTATCAACTTCATCAAAATTTTAAATAAATAAAGATAATTTTGTAATTTTAACCTCGAAAAGCATTATTTGGTGAAATTTAGATATGGAAAGTATTTTAATAATTTTACAAAAAAGTAAGACATATATGTTAGGGGATGGGCGGAAGCGAATTTGAATCAAACAATAAGAGATCAAAACACAGAGAATACAAGATTTTACGTGGAAAAATCTTGGAAAAAACCCACGATACAAAGTATTACAAGAGATGAATGGACTTACCGATCCAAAGAACCCTAAAACCCTAGCTTTTCTCTCCCCTTTGCTCCAAAATAACCTTAGAACGTTCTCAATACCCTAATCCCTGATTATAAGCCCTTATATAAAGCCATAAACAAATTAGAAAACAAAAACTATAATTCTGCAAAACTGCTTAAGTCGGTTGACAAAACCTTCGATAGGATCGAGTGTCATCGACGAATACACTCAAAATTGCTGAGCAAAGCAAACTCATAAAATCAGGAATTACTCTATGGGATCGACAGTCACTTGATAGGATCGTGTGGTGTGTCGATCGGATTGAACTGTCTTGTTCCTGATTGATTTAAGACATCTGTCAACAATACATACATTAGGTGTGTCCCTACAAAGTTTACTCAACACACTATATCATGCTAAGTTCCTTGTAATTGGTCATTGGTGTCATGTGAAAAGGTATTGCAAGAGGAGTCATCGTACTGAGTAATGGATAGAGTTGTACACAAGCCGCATTGAAAAGAGTTTGACCCAAGTTTGGTTTGGCTTGTTTATGTGATACTCCCTGATCGAGCTTTACATGAGCCGAGCTTCGAGCCCATCTCTAATGTTTGAGTTAGTTTGGTCCAGATTATACGATCATGAGCTTGGTTTAGTTTGGTCAAAATATCAAGTCGAACCAAGCTTCTATCCTCCAACAAATTTAGATAATGTGTTGTGGTCTACTGGAGGTTCGGATCTTCCTTATTTTTTTGTCTCATACTGTAAAATGAGCTAGAAAATTTGATGGATGGCTGAGGGTGCATGGGCCCCATGGATCTTTAACACTAGCTATGTGGCGGGTGTTGAGGTCACCGGCCAATTCAAAAGCTGCTTTAGGATACTAAGTAAACGCTAGCCATCTATTTTTACATATCATTTTAAGATATGATCTAAAATTGAATAGTATCCACAGCTCAAGAGAACCAAACAGGAGGAAATAGTGTACATTCATGTATATGTATTATGTATTATCTACGTTGTCATGTATATATATATTATCAATGTTGTCCATCCATTTTTACATTTCATTTTAGGACACATGATTCAAAAGTTGAATTATATCCAAGTAGAAACAATGTGCGTACGATCTATGATCAACCGAATCAAACCGAGCTTAATCAAGCTGAGCTTTAATCTAAGCCAAACTTGTACTACCCTAGTTTAAGGTTGGTTTGTTTTTTTAAATGAGTTTGACTCTGAGGCTTAGTTTGGTTTAAATTTCTATTTGAATCAATCCATGCTAAGCATTTTCAAACCAATCTAAGTCGAGCTTTCGAGCTGTCTTGGTTTGTGTCCGGCTCTAGCAATAGGATATTGAGAAAATTTTGTGCATCCCACCATAATGTATGTATAATTATCCATGCCAACCTTATGGGAACTTCTCATGAGGTCGAGCAGTGTGGGCCACATGATGTGTGTCGAACATCAAAACCATCAGTAAGATGTAGCATTCCATGGTGGCCCACGGGCTTAAAAATCAAGATAATCTATGACTTAGGTAGGCCACACCACATACAACATTTGAGAGAGGTCATCTCCCATTAAAACTTTCATAATCATTTATTAGGCTCACTTAGATGTGTTTCACAAATCCGGCCCATCCATTGTATGTATCACACTTGGATGCGGTGTCAAAACAAGTTTCAACCGCATTCAAAACACATGTGAGCCCCACCAAGTGATTTTATATGTTCAAAGCATGTCTTGACAAGGTGTTAGGTTGTATTGTCCATCTGAGCTACTTATACTGTTTATTTTTGGGATATCCCGTAACCCAAAGGGGGTCCATCTGGCTGATGGTGTTGATCACACATCATGGTGGGGCCCACACTGCTCGACCTCATGCAAAGTTCCCATAAGGTCGACCTTGTAGTACCATTTCCCATATATATATATAATGAATAAAGTTGTCATTCTGCCCAAAAACGGACGACTTGGATTGAACTGCATTTCGGGCGATTCTTTTAATGCACCAACTCCACTTTTATGCAGTCAGTGTCAAAGCATTGTGCAGGAACCACCCAAGCTCCGTGGGGTCAACGACATTATATATGTCCAAAAGGGATGCGGTATTTCTGCTAAAGCCTTTGGCAGGAAGTTCACATCGGTGGGTCGCATCATGATGTCTGTGATAAATTCACTCATCCATCTATTTTCTAAGGTTATTATTGAATATGCAAATAAAAATGAGCCAGCTCCATGACTCTAGTGGGCTGCACGATAGGAAAAGGTGGACATGGAAATTACTACCATTGAAATCTCCTTGGGTCACAGTGATATTTATATGCCATCACTATCATTCGTAACCTCATTTATGAATGAGTTACTTAGTACACTTTTATCATGCTGAGTAAACTCAGTTGGGCCATCATGAATGTATGGAGTTTATCCACGCTGTCCATACATTCTTTTCAAGCTCATTTAAGGAGTTAGGACCAAATTTGAAGCATATCCATGGCTCCAACGAATATTTCAACTGTGGACATTCAGTCCTTACATTTTCAGCTGACTTGATTCTTAGATTCGGCTCATTTTTGGACTTATGTACTAAATGAGCTCACAAAACGGATGAATGAAGTAGATTTCTCACAAACATCAATGTGGCCCCAACTTCCTGCCGAAGGCTTTTACAGGAAATCCTCACTGTCCACCAGCTGGATATCATCATTTTCCTGGCCGTCTAATGCTGGGAACAGGCATGTAAGGTTATGCTCGTGGAGGTGATCTACGGTGCAGTCTATATCTCAGCGCTCCTACGTCCTCGTAATCGGTGAGATCTCTCTGGTTTTCTTTATTCTTTCATTGTTCATCCACTCGTGCGTGAGTGAAGAAGGTTGTAAACGTTCTACTTCATAGTGGATTGTTGATCTGGACGAGGTCCCGTGGTTTTTACCTCTTTAAGGGTTTTCCACGTAAAATTCTCTTGTGTGGTGTGTGATTGATGCATTGATTATTTTCGTTGCTTTATTATCCATAATTTTGGTTTGTTCTGGAGGGCTAGATCCTAAGGTTTTGTGCAAGGCCCCCAACAAAGTGGTATCAGAGCTAAGTTCATTGAACGGGTAGGATCGGTTTTGAATTATGGAAGGTGGCTCAAGGATGATCAGCCTCAATGGTTCTAACTGGAACATATGAAAGGCTAAGATGGAGGACTTGCTTTATTGCAAGGACCTATATTCTCTAATCTTAGACATATCAGCAAAATCCAAGGATATGACTGATGATGATTGGAAGAAGATGGACCGAAAGGCGGTGGGGTTTATTAGACAATGGTTGGATGATTCTGTGTTTCACCACGTGTCTACAGAAACCTCAGCCGCAAGCCTATGGTTGAAATTACAAGGGCTGTATGAGAGGAAGACAGCCGGTAATAAAAAATTTTTGATAAGACGACTTGTGAATCTCAAGTTCAAGGATGGTGGTTCTGTGGCCGAGCACATGAATGAGGTCAGCAATATAGTGAACCAACTCACCTCTATGAAGATGGTCCTGGATGATGAATTGCAAGCTTTACTATTGCTTAGTTCATTGCCTGACAGTTGGGAGACATTGGTGGTGCCTCTAAGTAACTCCGCGCCAGACGGAAAGATATCCATGGAACAGGTAACCAGTTGTCTCTTCAATGAGGAGACAAGGAGGAAGTCTCAGGGGTTTACTCAGCAAGAGGCTCTTGTGACGCAGGAACGTGGGAGAGGAAAGAACAGGAAGGGCGGAAAGGCCCGAGATAAATCAAGAGGCAAGTCAAGTAACAGAAAAGATGTTGAATGCTGGAATTGTGGCAAGAAGGGCCACTACAAGCATGAATGTTGTGGTAAGAAGAATGACAAGAAAGGAAAAGAGAAGGAAGATGAATCAGATTCCACTGTGGTCGCTTCAGATGGTGACGTTGTAGTTATTCTTTCTGTAGATCATGACGTATGTCTCACGGCTACGAGTCAGGACACCGACTGGGTGGTTGACTCGGGAGCTTCTTTTCATGTGACTCCACACAGGGACTCCTTCACAAGCTACAAGTCAGGTGAATTTGGGTCTGTGAAGATGCGAAATTTTGGCGTATCAAAAATCGTGGGAGTCGATATTTGTGTGAAAACCGATGTGGGCTGCACATTAGTTCTCAGGGATGTGAGGCATATCGCAGACCTTCGCCTGAACTTGATGTCGACGGGAAGGTTGGATGATGATGGCTATGAAAGCCGGTTTGTAGGTGGGCGCTAGAAGCTCATCAAGGGTTCATTGATCATGACCAGAGGAAAGAAGTGTTGCACCCTTTACAAGGCAAGTGTCAGTATGTGCAAGGGCGGGTTGAACGTAACGAAAGATTCAGCTATTGACATGTGGCACAAGCGTCTAAGCCACATGAGTGAAAAAGGGCTTCAGGTACTAGTAAGGAAGCGGCTCCTTCCAGATGTGATAGGTACACCTCTCAAAACCTGTCTTGACTGTTTATCAGGAAAACAGTATAGAGTTTCATTCGTTAAAACTGCTTCTCATGTTAATAAAGTGCATGCATTAGATTTGATTTATTCTGATGTTTGTGGTCCTATGAGGACAAAAACCTTGGGTGGGGCATTGTATTTTATTACTTTTATAGATGATGCATCTAGGAGGGTTTGGGTTTATGCTTTGAAATCCAAGGACGAGGTCTTTGGTGTGTTTAAATTGTTTCATGTTATGGTCGAGAGAGAGACAGGTAGATCACTGGAGTGCATCCGCACTGACAATGGTGGTGAATACGTCGGCGACTTTCATGAGTACTGCAAGTCCCTGGGTATACGGCATGAACAGACAGTTCCCAAGACCCCCTAGCACAATGGTGTAGCTGAGCGAATGAATCGCACCATTATTGAGAGAATCAGATGCATGTTATCCCATGCGAAATTGCCCAAGACGTTCCGGGGAGAAGCAATGCACACGGCGGTGTATTTGATAAACAGGTCTCCATCAGCCCCATTGAATGGAGAAGTACCTGAGAAGGTGTGGACTGGACATGATCCATCATACAGTCATCTCAGGGTGTTTAGATGCAGGGCATCCATTCACGTACCAAAGGATGAGAGGTCCAAGCTCGATATGAAGATCAGGCAGTATGTGTTCTTAGGGTACGGTGATAAAAAGTTCGGTTATAAATTGTGGGATCCGACCGAGAGGAAGCTCATCAGGAGCAGAGATGTGGTTTTCTTTGAAGATTAGTATATAAAAGACATTGGTAAGCCAGATAAGAATCAGCCTAGTTCAGGTGAGCTAGAGGACATAGATCCAATTATTTCTCCCGTGGTGCCTGATGACGGAGGAGTACAGCAAGGTGGAGAGGACGAGAGAGTTCCTTCAGAAGATGGACCAGGGGAGCAGCCCCCACTTGATCCACCTGTTGAGCCATAGGTGAGGAGGACATCTAGGGACAGACATCCGTCCAAGAGGTACTCACCACATGAGTACATTATGTTGACTGATGGGGAAGAGCCAGAAGATTATTCTGAGGCCCTAGCCGATGAGCATAAGGGGGAGTGGTTGAAAGCTATGCAAGAGGAGATGAAATCCTTGCATAAGAACCACACCTATAATATGGTGAAATTGCCTAAGGGCAAGAAAGCTTTAAGCAACAAGTGGGTATTCAGAAAGAAGATTGAATAGAAGAATTCACAGACGAGGTTCAAGGCCAGACTTGTGGTGAAAGGGTTTGGTCAGAGGAAAGGTATAGACTTCGAAGAGATATTCTCACCAGTGGTGAAGATGACATCCATATGGGTGTTGCTTAGGTTGGCGGCTAGCATGGATCTGGAGATAGAGCAGTTAGATGTTAAAACTACCTTTCTCCATGGTGACCTGGAAGAAGAGATCTACATGCACCAACCAGAGGGGTTCGAAGTCAAAGGCAAGGAGCATATGGTGTATAGGCTGAGGAAGAACTTGTATGGGCTGAAACAAGCTCTACGGCAATGGTACAAGAAGTTCGACTCGTTTATGTTGAAACATAGGTATGACAGAATGGAGTCGGACCACTGTGTGTTTACGCGCAAGTTCTCAAATGGTGATTTCTTAGTTCTGCTATTATACGTTGATGACATACTCATCATGGGAAAAGACATCAAGAAGATCGACAAGCTGAAACAGGAGTTGGGCAAGTCTTTTGCGATGAAAGACTTGGGCCCGGCTAGACAGATCCTAGGAATGGAGATAACTCGTGACAGAAGCAGCAGGAAGCTTTGGCTGTCACAAGAGCGGTATATTGAGAAAGTCCTAAAGCGGTTCAATATGAATGCAGCGAAGCTGGTCAGTACTCCACTAGATGGTCACTTTAGATTGAGAGACAGGCAGTGTCCCATGACGAAGGCAGAGGTGGATGAGATACAGAAGATCCCCTACGCGTCAGCTGTAGGAAGTTTGATGTATGCTATGGTGTGTACACGCCCAGACATAGCATATGCGGTTGGTGTTGTTAGCCGGTATCTTGCCAATCCTGGTAAAGAGCATTGGGCAGCGGTGAAATGGATACTGCGGTATCTAAGAGGCTCATCCAGGTTGAGCCTATGCTATGGTGACGGTAAACCTGTGTTAGAGGGCTACACAGATGCAGATATGGTAGGTGACATAGACTCCAGGAAGTCTACATCGGGGTTCATGTTCACGTTTGCAAGGGGAGCGGTTTCTTGGCAGAGCAAGCTACAGAAGGTCGTAGCATTGTCAACTACAGAGGCCGAGTACATTGCAGTCACAGAGGCATGTAAAGAGATGCTTTGGATGAAGAGGTTCCTACAGGAACTTAGCCTGAAGCAGAGGAGCACGTGGTCTATTGCGATAGTCAGAGTGCTAGACACTTGAGCAAGAATCCAAGTCAGCATTCCAAGTCAAAGCACATAGAGATTCGGTATCACTGGATTAGGGATACTTTGGAACAAAAGGTGTTACAGCTTGAGAAGGTCCACGCGGACGATAATGGGTCAGATATGATGACTAAGGCCTTACTTAAGGGTAAGTTTGAGGTTTGTAGAAACTTGGCTGGCTTAAAGAAGGTGAATCCCTCCTGGGTCAAAAAGGGAGAGATTTGATGGGTTTTTTTTGGCCCGTTGTCCTTTCGCAACTGGGATGCGTAAAGTCCTTTCGCAACTAGGATGTGCAAGTCCTTTCGCAACTGGGATGCGTAAGTCCTTTCGCAACTAGAATGCACAAGTCCTTTCACAACTAGGATGCGAAAAGGAGTTTCCTAAAACTATAAAAAAGGGTCCCTAGGATTTTTCTAGGGTATGTTGTGTTGATGAGAAAAACACAAGAGGGCTATCAAAGGTGAGAGAGAGAGGAAGCTTGTAGAAGGGAGGTTATGCTCGTGGAGGTGATCTACGGTGCAGTTTATATCTCAGCGCTCCTACGTCCTCGTAATCGGTGAGATCTCTCTGATTTTCTTTATTCTTTCATTGTTCATCCACTCGTGTGTGAGTGAAGAAGGTTGTAAACGTTCTACTTCATAGTGGATTGTTGATCTGGACGAGGTCCCATAGTTTTTACCTCTTTGAGAGTTTTCCACGTAAAATTCTCTTGTGTGGTGTGTGATTGATGCATTGATTATTTTCATTGCTTTATTATCCATAATTTTGGTTTGTTCTGGAGGGCTAGATCCTAAGGTTTTGTACAAGACCCCCAACATGTAACATCCTAGATTTTCACTGTTTTGGATTTCCAAAAAAATCCTTAATTTTTTTTATTAATTAACTTATAATATCACTTAATGACCATTAGCACTCAATGTTAGTTTATACGGGGGTTTTACCAGTAAAGAACCGTACAAGTTCGATTAATCAACCGTAGGAAGCCAATGAATTCGTCCGATCACTTAAACATCAAGTGTAGCCCCATGATTTACTCACATAGAACCCAAATCTAACCGACCCATCGCTAACTAATCAAGGTAATCATGACTAAATTAAAGATCTAACCGAGGCCGAGTCAGATAAGGCCCGGATCTTGAATAATAGACCAAATCAACCCTATTACTCTTTTAGCATAAAACCGATGGTTTAGAGTAATCATGACCAAATATTCACTTTCACTAGTTATAAATAGGCCACACTATGAACATAGTTAATCCAAACCCTAATCATCGCCACGAGAAATCTCAATACCTAAATCATTCCAGAAATGCTCCGATTTTCCGAACAAGCTCTAGACCGCTCGTTGGTGGGCTACTAGTTCCAAAATTATAGAGTAATGTTCATCTTACTGGGCTTGACGTCCATCGCGGGAGTCAGACCTGGGTACTGTCCAAAACCGCTCAACTTGAGCTAAAGGACGAGTGCATGAGATGTGCAAATACACTAAAGGAAGAAGCTGAAACTTAAGTGAATTGAGTCATCCATTCTCATGCAAAGTTGAGGATTTCAGACCGTCGGTTTATGACCAAACTTCACACATAGAGTAAGGATATTTTCTTACTCATATCCATATAGTCAGGACCCCGATCGACTATCGGTGACCGTTGAACAAACTTTTAATCATATCTGTCGATCGGCGCATCCATATAGTGGGCCGATCATATACATACGTAGATCATCATTAGGGCTAACTATCCTATGGGGTATATCAATATGTACACCCCATAGGAGGCCCTAGAGCTTAGAATGACCCTCTCATAGGTCTAGTATAGTAAAAATCTAGCCCTTGGGGCCATTTACACCAAATCTGGCATTATAAAATGGTCTCATTTGGGCACCCCCTCTCCTCATACGATTTTGCCCTAGAGAAAAGAAAGAGAGAAATGGAGAGAGGAGAGAAAAAGGAAAAGGAAGAGAGGAAGAAGAGAGTAAAGGAGGGTGTTGTTGCTGGAGGAACCAAGGAAACTTGGAACCTTAGCAAATCTCCTTCCTTTCTCCCACATCCACAACTCCAAGCTCCATTTTCAACCGAGTGGGGAGGTAAGCACCCATCTTTTTTTTGTAATCTTTGGTGTTGAGCTAGGATTTGCATGTAACCCTAACACGCAAGTTCATTTGACTCAGGATCTCTACGAATCCACCCGCGAGCTTGGCAACCCTAGATTGTTCCCCAAGATCTCAACGATCCATAGGTGCGGACTATTATTCTTAGGTGGCCTAGCCTAGCACCAAATTTAGTATGAGTTTAATGATTTTGAGTGCTTGAATGTTGTATTTGGAGGATCTAGAGAGAACCTAGGAAAGACCTTACCTTGTTCCTTTCAATCAACATGAAATAGTTATGAGATGTTTATTGTTGCTCACATGATTGGGTATAAATTTGATTTATGCATGTTCATGTCTTGTTGATTTGTACATAATGTACCTGATAGCATGTATGACTTATTAACCCATGTGCATTTGTTCCTATGATATATGTATATATATGTGAAATGCTTAGCCTCCTCACTAATCCACACAACACACATACACTTGATGTCACGACAATGTTAGCTTGTTTGTAGAAAATTTGAGTTCCATGTTGAGAATTATGAATGCGTGATATTGCACATGCTAGATGATAACCTTGAATGTTGGCATGTTACGGATCACCATTAGGACCCTTGGGTTGGTCAGGAAAAATGACGCGAGTGGATGTGGTCCCGTTGGTAGGACTATCCTGGGGCTAAACCCATAGATTTGGGTGGGTGCGTGTGGGCGACAGTAGTTAGACTACATGGGACGCTGGTACCCGATATCGTCTACCATGTGCTTACCTGAACTCGTACGGTCTAGTCTACTTACTAATCAACCTTGTCTGTTAACCATGTTTGCTCATACATGTATGGAACCTGGCACACCCTACAACCGTTGTAGCTAGCCCATCGATAACCACCAGAATCCGATCCACCGTCTCGTGAGCTGGGCATGGTGGAATGGGACATTGTGTTCTAGCTGTTGGCCTACGCTAGGGTGTCAAACCTCCCCGTAGTAACCGCGAGGGATCTCAGTTCTCAGCACTCCCCATGTGCTTGAAGTCAGGGATGGGGAACCCGACGGAATCAAGGATCTCGGTGCCCTGGCCTCGCTAGTTGAGGGGCCTTGGCACAACAACTAGTTGAGGGCATTGATACGTGGGGTGTACTAGTTTTCCCAACCTGCTGGATGAATGGAACTAATTAAGAACTCGACTAACATTACATTGTATCTCACTAGTTAGGGTGGCGACTCGGCAGTCGAGGTTGCTCTGAGGGAGTGTTGGTCATACGCGATCGTTAGATGGAGTCGCTCGAGGGAGTGTTGTAGCGAGGGCATGCATCATATCATCTATCATGCATACGCATTAATAAGATTAGTTAGGTATTTATGAATGATTGTTTTTCATTAAGTTCATAATGTAATTGATGCCTATTACAACTTAAGACTAATAGCACCCACTGAGTTGATCACTCACTGCCACTTTGGGACGGTGTTTTAAAATACTAACCAGACTCTCCCGTAGATGCAGGTGACGCAGACTACGAGAAGCCTGACGGCGTGAGTCTTAACGAAGAGGATGAGTTGTCTTACTTCCAGTTGATGGGTAGCTCTCCATCTGCTTGATAGGCAGGATTTGGATCACTGAGCAGTGGACTCAGCTCTATTCTTTTGGGGACATTTCATTCTTTTTGTGGTTTTTGTTGGGCAACGCCTTGTGCGACCCATTTATATTTTTGGACATATATATATATATATATACTAGATCTCTTTAATTTCAGTAGACTTGTGTAGTTATGCTTCATGTTCCAGGAAATTCCAGGCTGCACATTTAAACCTAATTAAACGCATATTAATAAAAATCAGTTATAAGTGATACTCGGGAACTCGAGAGTCGAGTGTATGCATGACCTTCGATTTTCAGGGCGTTACAAGGCAGGAGCTTTGAGTGGCCACCATGATGTATGGATATCATCCACACCATCTATCTATTTTCTATGGCATTTTATAAGATAGGACTAAAATTTTAACCATATACAAGACAAGCCCGAATGCGACAACAGATCAGCTACTCCCAAGCCACCAACCAATGGCTGATGGTCGATGCTATGTGATCCCTACCATAATATGTGTTTCAACGATGCCGTCCTTCTATTTTTCCAGATTATTTTATGGTATGAGACAAGAAGGGAGGTATATCCCAATCTAAAGTGGACCACGTTATAGGAGTTACAAACCTTTTGGGGGCATAAAAGTTTTGGATCAAGCTGATTTTTGTTTTTTCCCTTCATTGTGCCTGTATGACCTAATAAACATATTAGATGTCAAATAAACAGTAGAGTGGGCCTTAGGAGGATTTTAATGATCCATATCCAATTACTATTGTTTTCCTGTGGTGTGGTCCACCTGAGATTTATATCCCTCTCGTTTTTTGTATCAAGCCCTAAAATGATATGTAAAAATGAATTAACAAAATGGATGAAACACATACATCATGGTGGGGCCCACAGAACACTGACCACAGCCACCATCCTGGTGGCAGGGGGAGTAGCCAATCTGTTTTCCCCTGATGCAAGCTCACATGGGCCATATGGACAGGGACGATGTACAATTGCACCCAGCATTGCTAAGTTCACACGGTGTGGTCCATCCGAGTTTATTACCTGAGTGAGTTTGGTGAAAGACAAAACACATGATGGTGACACAAAAACCAGCTATTAGCATCTCTTCCTACTTTTCCATTTGGTGAGGCCTACGTTGGCTGTGGATCACTGACTTTTTATCAACCGAATTAAAATCTGGTATAAAACCCGCGGGTTGGAGAGGATTTTATAATTACAACATGGTGGCCCCATATAATTTGGTGTTCCACGCCACGTGTAAAAAAACATGTGATGGGGTTCCTGTACCTCCTCCTCCTCCTCCTCCCTCTCTCTCTCTTACCTCATCTAACCTCCATTTGATGGCCATCGCCAATCAAACAGGGTTATTTAACTGGTGTGACTTTCGTGCCAAATTCCATCTCCAGTTCGATTGCACCATTTGCAGGGTTCGGACGCCATTTGGCTAGTGACCTCAACACAAGCCAGCCAGGTAGTGTCAAAGCTCTATGTACTCCACTATGATGTATATGTTTTATCCATGCTGTTCATTCATTTTGCTTGCACATTTTAGGATATGATCCAATAAATGAAGAAGATCCAAATCTAAGGTGGATCACACCATAGGAAAATATTCTTGATTGAACATCCACCATCAAAACTTCTTAAGGCACACTGTAACACACGGACCGGATGAAGGGAAAATACAAACAAAAATATTATGTATTATCTACCTTGTCTTGTTTATGTATTTTTCATGCTATCCATTTGTTTTTACCTATCATTTTAGGACATGATCCTAAAACTGAATCACCTCCAAAGCTCAATTGGCTTACACCATGAGGAAACAATGCGCACACAATCTACGAGTCCAAAAATCGATCTTAATCAAGCCAAGCTTCCAGCAAAGCTGACCTTGTACTACCCTAGTATGAGCTTGGTTTGTTTTTTTAAGACAACTTGACTTTGAGGCTTCGTTTAGTTTGAATTTCTATTTGAATCAATCCAAGCCCAGTGTTTTTTAAATTAATTCAAACTGAGCTTTTGAACTATCTTGGTTTGGGTCCAACTCTAGTAATGGGGTACTGAGCAAATTCTGCGCGGCCCATCATGATCAATATATAATTATTCATGCCATCTGTTTTGTTGTCCAGATTATTTTAGGGAAAGATAAAGCATATCTGAATCTCAGGTGGACCACATCATAGGAAACAACGGGGATTATGGTGTCCATTGTTGGAGCCTTCCAATGGCCCATAGTGATGTTTATTTATCATCCAAGATGATCATAAGGTTACGCGAATATGGATGTATGGAAAATAAATATCAACTTAATCCAAAACTTCGGTAGATCCAAAACACTATCTCCCATGGTGTGGTTTCATTGAGCTTCGAATAATGATTATGCTACAATTTTGAATAATGATTATGCTACAATTTTGGGGCCGATCCGTACTATCCTCATGCATCAGGGCTAGCTAGAGATGGTGAGTGCTGGCAAGAGCTCTATTGGGCTAACCTTGATATGGGTTATATCTACATTAAAATAGATCATTTTAGGGCATGGTCTTAAAAATGAAGCAGATCAAAGGCTTAAGTATACAATGGCACAAGAAATAGTAGAGATTGAACAACTATCATTAAAAACCTCTCAAGACTACAAAAGTTTTAGATTAAGCTGATATTTATGTTTTACCTTCATCTAAGTCCACGTAACCTTATGAACAGGTTTTATGGCAAATAAACATCATGGTAGGCCTTTGGAAAGGTTTCAAGGGTGGATGTTACTATTACCAATGCATCTTGTGGTGTGGTCCACTGAAGCCTCAAGTCTGCCTCCTTTATGAGCTCATGCCCCAAAATGATATGTAAAAATAGATGAACACGTCGATCAGACACATATATCACCGTCGGCCCATGGAGCCCCTTTCAGGACCATTAGTCTCTAGCTAGGCCTTGATATGGATATACCACTGTACCCAATCGATGCCTTACAATTTTAGGGTGTTGCCCAGAAATGAGCTAGACAAGCACATGAAGAATGCCCTAAAATGAGTCGAAAAAACACATAAACAACGGTGATAAAACACATATATTAGTGTGCCCCACAGATTTTACTCAGTTAACAAACACTCCCTCGACCGCAAGAGAACATTCAAGGCATCATATATGTAATCATACAGGATGTGCAGGCCCCAGCATTCATCACAGAGGTGCCTGGCAGATATAAGCCATTGATTTTTCGTGTGCTACATCAACATCAGTGAGACAATCGTACACACAGCTGCAAATAGTCTTTTCCTGGTGGGGGAAAAGCTTCTGTCCCTGCAACCACAGGCTTTCAAAGGGAAGGCGTATCGGTTACCTGCTCGGCTGTACCAGGCTTGAAACAAGTCGGGGCTACGAGGAGCCCACAGATATGTATGGGTTTATCTATACTGTCCATTTATTTTTTTTCATGTTCTTTTAGTGTATAAGCTCAAAAATGAGGCACATCCAACTCTTATATGGACCACGCAGTGGTAATTAATCTATCACCGCTAAAAATTTCTTGGGATCTGGATCAAGCTGATATTTGTATGTCGCCTGTGTGCCTCGTTAACAGGTTGGATGGAAAATAAATATGAAGATGGGCTTTAGGAAGGTTTCAACGGTGGATGTTATTATCACCATTGTTTTGTCGGCGTGGTTCAATTTGAACCTTTGATCTGCTTTATTTTAGATCATGATCCAAAAGATGAATCATATCAAAGATCCAATGGACGACACCAGAAATAACAGTGGAGATAATGATTTTCACCGTTAAGACATTAGTAGGGACCACCATAATGTTTATTTTTCATCCGATCTATTCATAAGATAAAAAAAGACCTGGATGAAGAGTAAAAACAAATATCATGTTTATCCAAAACTTTCTTGACACCGAAGAGGGTTTCAAGGGTAGACATTCAATCCCCACCACTTTTTTCATGGTAGCCCACTTGATCTTTATATTTGTTGTTTTTTGGCTCAAGCCTTATGACAAGCCCATCAAATGAATGGATGGTTTGGATATAACACATACCTCGTGATGGGACCTAGGTTATGTCAATAGTTAGATAGCTGGTGTGTGGTGTTGACGTCAAAATTTGGTTGACTCTCCTTCAGACCTCATCCACTTAGTGGGATCACCAAGCGTTAAACCTGCGCACTAGCAATGAACAAAGAGACCCTGGCTAAGCCGGGGGACCCTCCGATGCCTAAGTCAGGACACAGGAATCTGGGTCTAGTTGAAGAGTTGAGAGTATTCGATATTGCGTACCTGTAGACATGGAATGATGAACTATTTATACCTAATGGCTGAATGGTCTGGATCCGACAATCTCGGCACGATCAGGGGGATTCCCGGATCGTGGAGATATGGTACGCGATCTGTAGATCATGCGGCGTGCCAAGCGCATAATATGTATAACCGGACGAAGTTTTAGGCCACGTATAGCTGCGGCAGTTGCCTTATTTGGTGCATGAAGCCCGGATGCCTACTCAGCTCGGCTCGTTTACGTAATTATCCTTGGTTCACAATTCATTGGACTCATACGATGCATAGGTCCAAACTGACATCTGGGATGTGACCCGAGATGAAAGCTTGGCTATAGATGGGACCAGGCTTTGTATCCGATTGGATAGCAGAGTCTATCCCGACCTACAGTCCCGAAGTGAAGGCCTTTTGGATGTTACGCCTCCACGGAGTGTTTTAAGATGAATCAGACAAATGAGGCCTCGGACGTCGAGGATGCTAGTCGGCTCAGCCTGGCGCTCCATACTCGGACTTTAAGCGGGCTCGATCTTCCCATAACAGAAGCCCCCTACTCTTCGAGTATACTTGTGAGCTCGGAGAGTAATCATGTCAGAAGTTTCCCGCCCATGTCGCATTAATGAGGCTCTCAAGAATGAAGCGTCACATCTTGGGATTTCGCGCATGCGGACTATCCTCGGGCGGACGCATGGCGACGGTTACGATCTCGGATAACTTTTCGCCTATTAGAGGCTGCCACCTAAGCCCGAGGAGAGATGTATAAGGCGTCTTTCCCTGCTCGGGTGTCGCTTCGGCCACCGCACGTGCGACAAACAAGGCAGAAGGCGTTGTGCCAGACAGAGTTCGGGCCAATGAAACCCTGCCACATATATTCTGGAGTCGGCTCGCATCGGCTGGGCTGCAGACATTAATGTTTATCAATTAATGCTGAGATTCTCTAGAGCTTATATAAACCTCGTTCGAAGGTTACTACTCATTTTTGCATCTTGCATTCAATCTTGCTACCGGAGAGGGCGATTTCCAGCGAAGGTGATTCCGGCTGATTTTCACTTCCTGACGCGGGCGACTTCCGGCTGGTACTCAGTGAGTCCCACCTTCAACTATTCTTCATTCTCTTTGAAAGATGTCTTCTGACCTGGAGACGGTACGTAGTTTTGACGGAGACTCTAAGTCAGAGAATTCCGATAGTGGGAGGGGGGCCTCCGAAGGTCCATTTGATGCTGTCCCTTTGCATCCTCCTCCCCAAAGACGGAAGGAGGCAAGGGCTCGGACTCACCGAGCCCGTGAGAAGAGGGTCGTACGACCCCCTAGGGCCGCGGTAGCCGTGACCCGAGAGATGTCGCCAAGTGGCCGAGCCTCTGAGGTAGTATCAGGGGGCTTCGTGATAACAGAGTCCCAAATTGACTGGATTCGTTCAGAGTTTCAAATTCATGACTCCGTCCGGATTAGGGCTCCGGAACCCACTGAAGTTGCTGGCGCCCCTGCGGACGGAGAGATCGTCATTTTCTTATGCGCCCTGCAGTGTGGACTCCGCCTCCCTATGTACCCCTTCATCCGAGCTTTGGCCACTTACCTAGGGCTGACGCCTGGGCAGTTCGCTCCTAACGCCTGGAGGGTATTAATTTCTGCCTTCATCATCTGGCGCCAAGTCGGGAACCCAGAATTGACCCCCATGGAGCTGATGAGCCTGTACCAGGCTAAGCATGATAGCAATGAGCCATGGTATTACTTCGCGACCAAAGGCAGTAAGGGTCAGGACTGGTCTTGGACCTTCCGACTTCAAATAAAGACTGGAAGAACAAGTGGTTCTGGGTAGTGGGCGACTAGGAGGCACCGGCTGAGGAGATGAGGGCTCTGACGTATCGGGTCCCCACCAAGTTTACCACTCCAGGTCGGATTATGTATCCTTTATTATATAGCCTTCTTACTTTGACGTTGACTCATAACCTTTCTTTTTTCGTAGTCTTCACGAGGAGTCTGCCTTTCCTCTCCTCGGATCAAAAGAACCAGATAGCCAAAGCCAGGGTAAGGTCGGGAGAACTTCGTTCCTGGTCAGGTCTGATTACGGCCTCCAACCTTCACCGGTCCGGTCTTTGCAAGTCGCAACCCCTTCATACATCTTTCAGTAAGTTGCGATTTATTCGCCTCTTGATGAATTTGACGTCTCTTGTTTCGTTGCTGATTTATTGCTTCTCATGCAGGTATGGCCGAGGCGTCTAGTTCCCGGAAGAGAAAGGCAGCGGCACCCTCAGCCGGGGATATGTTGAGGACCGATCCGAAGATGAAGATCACTCGGAAGAAGTCGGTCGCACATGCCAAGGGGGGCGCGTCCGGATCTGCCCGATTGTGGCTAGGCCAGATACTGAGATCGGCCTCATTGTCCTTCCTTCACTACTGCTTCGCCGTGGTTGTCAGCTTTACCCTAGGGTTTGCCGGTCCGATCCCAGCAAATGACGCTCTGATCCCAACGACCGGGGCAGCTACCCCTATTTCAACGACCGGGGTAGTTGCTCTTGTTCCGACGACCGGGACAGCTGCCATTTTCGTCCCTGCTATTGCTCCGACAGAGGTTCAACCTGTCATTCCCTTAGTAGTCATCCCATCATCGTCCGAACGTGAAGAAGCCGTTCAGATGGCTGATGCCATGATTGATCCTCTTGTCGAAGAGACGGAAGCTGAACGCAATGTAGAGGACGAGAACCAGCCTTCTACCGGCAGTCGGATTAGAGCTGGGGAGGCAGCGGGCTCTGCTCAAGTGGGAATGAGCGGAGGAAGATTCGAGCCGGGCTACCACTTAGCCTGTTTGGTGCCCTGGCCAGTTAAGCATGCCTCGGAAGAGAGCATTGCTCAAACTCTTGTGAGGTCGGATTCTTCCTTTCTAAATGACTTAGCCTCCATGTTTTACACAGTAACTCTCTCCACCTTTCTTGTTGATTCACAACTTGCCATTTCTGGGTACTTAATGGTTTTGTTCTTTGTTCAGTCTGTCGCGAAGCTACTTTCGGTTAGCGAGAATATGCGGGAGCTTCAAAGGAAAGATGCCGAAGTAGAGAACCTCCGGGCCGAGGTGGGTGCCATGCGGGAGGAGATTACTTCTCTCCGAGCTGAGCGGGACAAGTTGCGGCAACAACTCGGAGAAGGAAGGAGCAAGGAGCTTCACTTGCAGGGGCTGGTGGATATGCTCGAAGCCGAGGGGGCCCGACTTCAGGAGGTCGTAAAGGACCTTGAGGCCAGGGGTGATGCGAAAAAAATCAAACTGACCCGTGCTAGGGCCCTTGCTGAATCCCTCGCCGAGGAAAATACCCGACTGGGAGAATCCTTAGAGCGGGCTAAGGCCGAGGCCGCTGAAGAGAAGAGTCGTGCTGTTGCTCAGGTGGTAGAAGCTCAGTGGGCCGAAAATGAGGCTTCCTTGGGCGCCGCGATCTTCGCGGCGGTGGAAGCGTACAAAACTTCAAAGGAGAGGGATGCTGAAGCCACGAAGTTCTATGACCACAGATGTTACGAGTGTGTCGCCGCGGTCCAAAATTTGTACCCTGACCTTGACTTCGACTCTCTGCTGCCCGAGACATCGGGGGAGAAGCCCCCGAATCAGCCTGCCCGGAACAAGCCCCTAGCTCTCAAGCGCCCCCAACTTTGTGAAGAATTCTCTTTTTTGTGTTGTTTATTTGGTTTTTTTTTTTGGCCGACTGTGGTCGGTCTATAACAATCTTGTTAACTCTGGACTCTATCAACTGACCCTCTGTGAGAGCTCTTTAATGCTAATTGAGCCCGTATTTTATTTGTAATTGATCTTTAATCTGGTTGTTAGTTTTATCTAAATAGCTTAGATAGCTGAGTCAATTGTGTCCGAGTGGGGGAGCAGCCTTTTGTAGAAATTGGTCCGACCTTACCGGTGGGGAGTCGGATCGCCTCTTGGCTTTTCTCCCCTATTAAGGGGAGATGCCTTCGTAGGAATTGGTCCGACCCCACTGCTGGGGAGTCAGATCGCCTCTTGGCTTTTCTCCCCGGTTAAGGGGAGATGCCTTTGTAGAAATTGGTCCGACCCCACTGCTGGGGAGTCAGATCGCCTCCTGGCTTTTCTCCCTGGTTAAGTGATCAGGGTCAAATATTGCATATCAGACCCCAACAATTGCCTAATTTTACATACATGATAATGTTTAATGCCAGATTTTTCTCGTATTTTTATTACAGGACGAAACCAGGAGCGTTAATTGGAATTTGATGTTAAAGGCATAGATTTGACGTTTTGAAGTCACCAGAGCACGGGATGAACTCTAGAAAACCAATGGTGAAGAATATACACGCCTGGGATCTGAGGAAAGCACGATAAAGAGGCCTGAAATTAGTGTAAAATGCAAGATCACGTATTTCCCGCCATCCGATCAACTCGAAACTTCATACATGTGATGGAGGCCGTAAATTAACCATACATATTAAATTTCAGCCATTGATGATCTCGGGAAGTTCTCCAACTGACAAATCAGCCCACGAATCGTTGATTTCAGGCCCACCTGATAGCAGGATATACCTCAACTTTGGTCCCAGCCCATTAATTAGGGAGATAAAGAGGATGGACAGAGTAGATTTCTCGTAAACATCACGGAGGGCCATGTGTACCAGGAGTGTGCGCAGTGTACACGTGCGCAGGGCAGTGCACCGCACCGCGCTTGACGGGGGGCCGAGGCGCTGACCCGTGCCCGTCTTCTCGAAACGGCATCTGCCGTCCAGCGTCCGCAAGCACCGACCGCTATCGTCGGTTGTGGGTCCCACCTTGTGTCCAAATAGACAATCCAAGCCGTTCATCCGCTTTCTGGAGCGACCATTAACATTGCTTAAGTGACAAAAATTGAAATGAAAGCAGAGATCAGATCCCAGCCGTTCAAACATCAGATTGACGGCGGAAGTAAAGATCAGGTGGAACACACCAAAACAGAGGAAAAACTAGTCATTTTCGACCGTTTTTCCGTTCTTATCCCGGTGAACGGAGTGGATTTTGGGATTTCCATCGTTCATGGACCCCACCATCAACACAGCAGCTCGTTTCCGCCGTCTGCGTAGCGTCTTCCACCGCCGTTTTTGCGAAGGATTGTGGGCCCTGTACGTCACCCGTACGGCCGATCCGAGCCGTCCATCGTGTAGATGGGTTCAAGAACTACAAAACCATGCTGATATTCCACTCCCATGCGTACACACGTGTGCGGTACAGAGGCCACAAACGGACTGCCCGGCGACGTCCAAAACTGATCTTTTTGTATTTTCTTCTGTGGGCCGCGTTAATGGACCTTCAAAATCACCCATTCTTGACTGAAATTTCGTCCTGAATCCAATGGACGGGGTGGATTTTCCAGAAAACACCTCTGTAGGGCCCACCGATCACAACTGCGAAAATTGGTGCTCCGAGTCCCTCTACGACTCTGCCACCGACTCCAGCCATCCAGCAGCTATAAAAGGGAAGTTTTGGACGTGGAAGAGGATTAAAAACCAGGGAATTCGAGATCCAGAGCCAGGGAGAGAAGAAAGAGAAGAAAGAGAAGGAAGAAGAGAGAGAGATCGATTGGTTTGGTGTTTAATTTTTATGAATTTTATTTAATAATTTTTATAGATTTTATGGGTCACTAATCTCTTAGCTAGGGCTGAGATGAAGCCCCTAATTTGATTAGCTCTTGTATTGGTTGATTTACTTTGAATATTAATTAATTTGTTTCTTTCTCTAAGTGGGCGTGATTGGTTTAAATTCTATACTTCTCCATCTATGAACTTGATCAAAGTATATATATATGGATGTTGTTTAGATGCTTATTACAGGTGCTTGTGTCTGATCAAGAACAAGTTTCCTATAGAGGAATAAATAGGGTGCTTTAATGAATATACATTTCATATGCACGACCAAGGATATGGGATACGTTGTTCATGGCATTGCTTAAAGGAATTAGACAGTCTATATGCCCGATTAAGGACACAGATTGTGCTTTCTCTATTTAAGTGGTATCAATCTAGATCAAGGTGAATCAACAGACAAAACAAGGGTTAGGATAATTAGGGGTGGATTCGAAAGTCCTAGTGTTCTCTCTCTGATTGAATTTTTTTCTCTGTTCTTAATTGTTTTTCATAGAATTGTGCTTAGTAATTAGTTCCATTATTTGTTGGATTAGTTAAGGAGAATCATAGATTTGAATTGTGACGTCCAGTCCTCGTGGGAACGATCTCGTAATACGTACCATATCTGCATCTAATTCGTATACTTGCGAGTTTAAATATCATTTAAATCATGTTGGTTTAAATAAAACATAAAGTTTTTGGCACCGTTGCCGGGGACTATTTCGTTCCAAATTGAATTTATGATTCTCTCTTATCATAATTCATAGCTTAGGATTTTACTAACTTTAGGTTAAAGTTTTTATTTTATCTTAGAAACTAACCTATTTCCAGTCTTGTAGGGTCGTTGATAGATCTTCTAACTTGGTAACCTCGTCCTAATTTCTTTACTTTTTTTATTTTTATTTTATTTATTTATTATTTTTTTTTTGGTCTTATCCCCTGGATACTAACTTGTTTTGTTTTGTTTCGCAGGTTTTTAACATAGGAACTTCTACTCTAGTAACATCTTTCTAACTTCTCCTTTACTTTCGGTATTGCTGTAGGATTTTGCTTTCTTCTAGGATTAGACTCAGAGTAAGGTTCTACCATGGAATCGTGGGTACATGCATATGCTGAGTTAGATAGGTTTTATTGGAAAATGCCTGAAGGTTGTGGAATTCAACATATACCTCAAGATTTTCCTCCATCGAGAACAGACATTGAGAACCGACTAGAACGTTATGTTCCATCGGTTAATAGGGCCGTATACGATCATAATTATGGGAATGAGGACTATTATCAACCATCATATTCTCCCATGTATGATCAGTATGACTATAACCAGTGGAACCATCAAAACTGGGAAGTTGAACCAACAACATATTGTAATAATTATTCTCTTGGATCCCATACCTTTGAGATCCAACCAGAAACGATCCAAGAGGATTCATGTTTTGATCCAGAACAATTCAACCAGCATGTTACGAAATTGATGAAATCATTAGAAGCACTCAATTCGCGCATTGAAAGGATAGAGGAAGCTCGCTCATCCCAACTACAATCTAATCCAGAAATACAATGCGAGGAAAGTGATCCTCACTCGCTTTTAACGAAATCTGGAATCTGGAATGAGGAGTTGGATTCCATTAATGAGCATATGGTTCAATTCCCCGATGAGTCGATCTCAATGACTGTTCAAAAGAATGGGGAAGAAACATGGTTGTCTTTCAAATATAATGATGATGACACACCCCACTCACATGACACACTTGAGTTCAATAAAGAAGAAGAGGTTAGTTTATACGAACCTCAACCTAATCTAGAAATAGAATGTGAAGAAAGCGATCCCATCCCAAGTGTGCACTGCATGGAAGTAGACGATGATGCATATTGGGAAGATGATTATGAATGTGCAACCCAAATTCCCTTCGCATCAATCTCAAATTTGGTCCAAGTCAATGATCGAGATGTACACGAAGTGGTCGGTCATAATGAGCCAATCCCCTCCCCTAACATGTCTGATTTAAAGGTAGAGGACGGGCCCCTTACAACCGACCCTTCTAACTCTTGTGAAACATATTTGGACCACTCCTCTGAATTACATGATGATATGATTCGGGAGATGGACGAGCTACTCGATATGACTCTTGAATTTGAAACCACCCAGTTGAGGCCATCATCTGAACTGTTGAATAATGACGATTCATCGCCTCTTCTGAGTAGTATCGATGAACAGAGTCCACACATCAATGCTACGTATACTGATCCTCAATCTGTCTGTGCAGGGCTAGAGCAAGAGAGCACAGCTCCGTTTACTTTTAAAAATAATGGATTCCTTGGGCAGATCATCATAAGCTCTAATGTGGAAAATGAGTCACTCTCAGCTGAATGTCCCAACTCTTTAGATGATTGCTTGGCACACTTTGCAGATTCAAACGATCCCATGATAAGAGACATAGTGAATGCCTTGCAAAATAATATCTCGGTAGTCATCACTGACCGAGAGAACCCGTACTCTGAAGCCCCTCCTTCCACAAATCCTGAATATTTACCATTAAGGGAGGAGGAGCTAACAATTGAATCGAAGTTTGCTACTTCGGAGTGTGTTGAGACTACGTCACTTTCTAAGAATTTTTCTGACTTTCATCTATGTGTAGTCTCTGATTCACCATGGGATACTAACTTCGAAATTTCTTCTGTCGCAGGTGAATCATATATACTCTGGATACCTCAGGCGAATCAACGAAAAATTTTTGACGAGGTACATAAGTTTCTTTGGAAAGTCAAGCTCCAGGGCGTCCAAGCCTATTGCAAAAATGGCTTTTGGATGATCCTGTTGAGAAATCTACTGAGAAACTTATCAAGATACTGGCCGGAAGAGGAACCTTGCGGCATAACTGAGTAGTTTTTCCCTGCTTTCTTAGGACTAGGGTAGTTTCCTTTATGCTGTTTTAGGATAGACGGTAAACTTAGCGCTCCTGGGAGGCAACCCAGTCTTTGTTTTATGCTTTTTCCTAGTTAGTTATTTCAATGTTTGTGGGTAACATTACTGCAAACCCTCACGAGACTACAACTCGTCCACTAGGGGTAACCTAGGGGTTTAAAGGCTTGTTGCATGCGCTAAATGCAATCGAGAACACCTGCGAAAGTGGTATAGGTAGGATCTTCTTTTGTTTTTCTTTTTGTTATTTTTACTTATGTTGATTTCTCTCTTGAGCTAACCTGTTTTACGATGATATTTTTTTGAGGAAGCCTCTTGATTCTCCATCCAGGTATTATCTTTCCATCACTCCTCTTTTATTTTTGTTGTCCCATATGCATTGTATGCTTATTTCTTTTACATTGAGGACAATGTAGATTTTAGGTTGGGGGTGGGAGATTAGGTTACCTAATCAGTATTTTCTTGGTCTTGAGCAAAATTGGTGAAAATTTTAAATTTTTTCTGGAATTTCTATTAAATTCTAAGTGATTTTGAAGGATAATTGTGATTCTAACATTATAAGATACGTGATTGGTAACTTATGACTCTTGGATTCGGCCATCTGCTTGATTTCACAGTCAATTTTGAATTGTTAATCCATGATTAGAAGGTGTAAACATTGATTGAGCCATGATTTCCCATATCAGATCTCACTTACACATTAAGTTTTCAGTTCGATATTAAATGGTAACTTGGTAATCATTAGGCATGAAAGGAACCAGCCTGAAAAACAAAATTTTTAGCGTCAGTTTATAAAGAAGAATTGAAAGAGTTAGTCGCATAATCGTCATCATAGGTTTGCTCCCTATAGATGAAGATTCGATCCTCATAGTTGACATGAAAACAAAGTTAAGTGACAAGTTTCCACCATAGGTTTGCTCCCTATAGGTGAGAATTTGATTCCCCTCATTTGCGTTACTGCTCATAAAGAAAATCAAAGGCTGGTAAAATGAAAAAGTTAATCTGTGAGATAAGTGTTTGTTTCAAGTTTTGATTGTCACGAATTACTAATGATATCATGAAATTGACAATTGGATCTCTTACTAATTGTAAGTTGAGATGATACTATACACTTGTGGAACTCAATGTTTAGGAATATTCTAATTGATGGATTAATATTTTGAAATTGATTATGAAGTTTACTGTAAGCTTGATTCCAAGAGAAAAATTCTACACACCAATCATGAATCTTAGAATTTTCACATCTCAGCTATCTGTTCACAAGTCACTTGAGTTTACAGGAATTGTCTTTTATTTCTGAAATTAATTTTCGTATGTTTTGCTTGGGACTAGCAAAATGCTGGTTGGGGGTTGTGATCAGGGTCGAATATTGCATATCAGACCCCAACAATTGCCTAATTTTACATACATGATAATGTTTAATGCCAGATTTTTCTCGTATTTTTATTACAGGACGAAACCAGGAGCCTTAATTGGAATTTGATGTTAAAGGCATGGATTTAACGTTCTGAAGTCACCAGAGCACGGGATGAACTCCAGAAAACCAATGGTGAAGAATATACACGCCTGGGATCTGAGGAAAGCACGATAAAGAGGCCTGAAATTGGTACAAAATGCAAGATCACGTATTTCCCGCCATCCGATCAACTCGAAACTTCATACATGTGATGGAGGCTGTAAATTAACCGTACATATTAAATTTCAGCCATTGATGATCTCGGGAAGTTCTCCAACTGACAAATCAGCCCACGAATCGTTGATTTCAGGCCCACCTGATAGCAGGATATGCCTCAACTTTGGTCCCAGCCCATTAATTAGGGAGATAAAGAGGATGGACGGAATAGATTTCTCGTAAACATCACGGAGGGCCATGTGTACCAGGAGCGTGCGCAGTGTACACGTGCACCGGCTGTGCACCGCACCGCCAGACGGGTCAGCGAGGCGCTGACCCTCGCCCGTCTTCTCGAAACGGCATTTGCCGTCCAGTGTCCACAAGCACCGACCGCTGTCGTCGGTTGTGGGTCCCACCTTGTGTCCAAATAGACAATCCAAGCCGTCCATCCGCTTCCTGGGGCGACCATTAACATTGCCTAAGCGGCAAAAATTGAAATGAAAGCAGAGATCAGATCCCAGCCGTTCAAACATCAGATTGACGGCGGAAGTAAAGATCAGGTGGGACACACCAAAATAGAGGAAAAACTGGTCATTTCCGACCGTTTTTCCGTTCTTATCCCGGTGAACGGAGTGGATTTTGGGATTTCCATCGTTCATGGACCCCACCATCAACACAGCAGCTCGTTTCCGCCGTCCGCGTAACGTCTTCCACTGCCGTTTTTGCGAAGGATTATGGGCCCTGTACGTCACCCGTACGGCCGATCCAAGCCGTCCATCGTGTAGATGGGTTCGAGAACTACAAAACCATGCTGATATTCCACTCCCATGCGTACACACGTGTGCGGTACAGAGGCCACAAACGGACTGCCCGGCGACGTCCAAAACTGATCTTTTTATATTTTCTTCTGTGGGCCGCGTTAATGGACCTTCAAAATCACCCATTCTTGACTGAAATTTCGTCCTGAATCTAATGGACGGGGTGGATTTTCTAGAAAACACCTCTGTAGGGCCCACCGATCACAACTGCAAAAATTGGTGCTCCGAGTCCCTCTACGACGCTGCCACCGACTCCAGCCATCCAGCAGCTATAAAAAGGAAGTTTTAGACGTGGGAGAGGATTAAAAACTAGGGAATTCAAGATCCAGAGCCAGGGAGAGAAAAAAGAGAAGAAAGAGAAAGAAGAAGAGAGAGATCGATTGGTTTGGTGTTTAATTTTTATGAATTTTATTTAATAATTTTTATGGATTTTATGGGTTACTAATCTCTCAGCTAGGGCTGAGATGAAGCCCCTAATTTGATTAGCTCTTGTATTGGTTGATTTACTTTGAATATTAATTAATTTGTTTCTTTCTCTAAGTGGGCGTGATTGGTTTAAATTCTATACTTCTCCATCTATGAACTTGATCAAAGTATATATATATATGGATGTTGTTTAGATGCTTATTACAGGTGCTTGTGTCTGATCAAGAACAAGTTTCCTATAGAGGAATAAACAGGGTGCTTTAATGAATATACATTCCATATGCCTGACCAAGGATATGGGATACGTTATTCATGGCATTGCTTAAAGGAATTAGATAGTCTGTATGCCCGATTAAGGACACAGATTGTGCTTTCTCTATTTAAGTGGTATCAATCTAGATTAAGGTGAATCAACAGACAAAACAAGGGTTAGGATAATTAGGGGTGGATTCGAAAGTCCTAGTGCTCTCTCTCTGATTGAATTTTCTTCACTGTTCTTAATTATTTTTCATAGAATTGTGCTTAGTAATTAGTTCCATTATTTGTTGGATTAGTTAAGGAGAATCATATATTTGAATTGTGATGTCCAGTCCTCGTGGGAACGATCTCGTAATATGTACCATATCTGCATCTGATTTGTATACTTGCGAGTTTAAATATCATTTAAATCATGTTGGTTTAAATAAAACATAATTAAGGGGAGATGCCTTTATAGAAATTGGTCCGACCCTACTGTTGGGGAGTCGGATCGCCTCCTGACTTTTCTCCCCGGTTAAGGGGAGCTGCCTTTGTAGAAATTAGTCTAACCCCACTGCTAAGGAGTCGGATCGCCTCCTAGCTTTTCTCCCCGGCTAAGGGGAGATGCCTTTGTAGAAGTTGGTCTGTTTATGCAAAAGCGAAGAATTTTATTGAGAGCCTTAAAGGCTAGTCGCTTGAAGGCGTACATTTATTCATGGCCCTAAGGGCTTGTCACTCGGAGGTCTCTTCATCAGGGGTAATACACCTTTAAGTGTTCGGCGTTTCATGGGTAAGGGAGTTAACGACCTTCGAGATCTTCCAGATGATAAGACCCTGGTTTCGTTGATCGGACCACCCGATAGGGTCCTTCCCAGTTAGGTCCGAATGGCCCAACGCCTGGCTCAGCAGTGTTCTGAAAGACTCGACGAAGAACCAGGTCACCGAGCCTGAACCATCTGGTCTTAACTTTAGAATTGTAGAATCGGGCGACCTGTTGTTGTCGAGCGGCGGCTCGAAGACTGGAGATGTCTCTGACTTCTTCGAGCAGGTCCAGGTTGACCGCGATTTGCTCAGTATTTTGATTCTCTTCGAAATTTCGGACCCGAGCCGTAGGAAGTCCGATCTCCACCGGCACCATTGCCTCGGAGCTGTAGGAGAGAGAGAAAGGGGTTTCCCCTGTTGAGGACTGGGCTGTAGTCCTATAAGCCCAAAGGATGAACTGAAGCTGCTTGGCCCAGTTTCCTTTTGCCTTTTCCAGTTTCGTCTTGAGATGATGTTTGATGACTTTGTTGACTGCTTCCACTTTCCCATTTGACTGCGGGTGTCGAGGCGACGAATATGCATTAACGATGTCGAGCCCTCGGTACATGCCTCGAAACTTGTCATTATCGAACTGTCGCCCATTGTCAGATACGATTGTTTGCGGGATCCCGAACCGACAGATGATATTTTTTCCACACGAAGTCGATCACCTTCTGCTCGGTGATCTTTGCCACAGGTTCGGCCTCGGCCCACTTGGTAAAATAGTCGATAGCAACTATAGCGAACTTAACCTGTCCCTTTCCTGTAAGCAAGGGACCGATGATGTCGATCCCCTATTGGGCGAATAGCCATGGTCCGCTCATGGGAGTCATCTCTTCCGCTGGTTGTCTCGTCACGGCTGCGTAACGTTGACATTTGTCGCACTTTTGGACATAATTCATCGAGTCTTGTTTGAGGGTTGGCCAAAAATACCCTTGACGGAGTATCTTTAGGGCCAGGGTTCGGCTCCCGGAATGGTTTCCGCAGATCCCCTCGTGGACTTCTCGGATCACATAACCGGCTTCATCTGATCGGAGACATCTAAGATACGGCTGGGAATGCCCCTTCTTATATAAAACTCCGTCCAGTATGACGTATCGAGCTGTCCAGACCCTCAATCTCCTCGCCTCCAGCTTATCTGAGGGTGCCTCTCCGGATGAAAGGTAATTAAAAATTGGGTCCATCCAGCTCGGAATAGCATTCATAGGATTAACCTTCTCCAACTGGCCGATGCTTCGATATTCGATGAATTCGACCGGGATGAACCGCGGAATTTTTCCTTCAAAGGCTGAGGCAAGTCTTGCAAGGGCGTCAGCCCATGAATTTTCTGCTCTAGGAATCTGCCGGATCGTGCAACTCCAAAATTTCTCAATTAACTTCCTTACTTCGCCGAGGTATGCGATCATTCTAGCATCCTTGGCCTCGTACTCCGAAGAGATATGGTTCACCACCAGTTGTGAATCGCTTCAGACTTGGAGGGTTTGGACTCCCAGACTTGCCGCTAACCTTAACCCGGCTAACAACTCCTCATATTCCGCTTCATTGTTTGACGCCTTGAATCCGAGCCTGATTGCATATTGGATTGTTATGGAATCGGGTGCAACCAGGACGATTCCAGCTCCTGCTCCCTTAACATTGGATGACCCATCAACGTAGAGAACCCATCCTGGATTCGCCTCTGCCTCTTGATTGTTCAGAGGGACGAGCGGAGTCATTTCGACCTTCGTGTTTAACTCCTCCACACTTGGGGTCATAAACTCAGCGATGAAGTCAGCCACGGCTTGTCCTTTAATTGCCGTCCTTGGACGGAATTGGATGTCGAACTCTCCAAGCTCAATTGCCCACCTGGTTATCCTACCTGACACCTCGGGCATTTGGAGGACTTGTCTCAGGGGAGCGTCGGTCACTATGATGATGGAATGGGCCTAGAAATACGGCTGCAATCTCCGAGCCGAAACAACAAGGCAAAGAGCCAGCTTTTTCAGGGACGGGTATCTTGTCTCGGCGGGTACCATGGCTTTGCTAACATAATATACAGGATATTGTTTGCCCCCAACTTCTCTGATTAGAGCCGAGCTGATTGCTAAGGTCGAGACCGCGATGTAGAGGAATAGAGGCTCTCTTTCTTTGGGTTTGGACAACAGAGGGGTTGAACCTAAGTATTGTTTCAGTTGCTGGAAGGCCTGTTCGCACTCTGGCGTCCATTCTGCCTTCTTATGACCCTTCAGCTGTTGAAAGAAGGGGAGGCATTTATCAGTTGCTCTGGAAATGAAGCGTCCGAGCGCAGCAACCCTTCCCGTGAGGCGCTGTATTTCCTTTACAGTCTAGGGTAAGTTCATGTCGGGGAAAGCTTTGATCTTATCAGGATTGGCCTCGATTCCTTGTTGGCTAACTTGGAACCCAAGGAACTTTCCGGATTCAACTCCGAACGTGCATTTAGCAGGATTCAATTTCATCCGATATTCTCAGAGGAATCTGAACATATCTCCGAGGTCTGCAAGGTGATCGGATGCTTTGATACTTTTCACTAACATGTCGTCAACGTAGACCTCCATAGTGCTTCCGATCTGCTTGGCGAACTTTGATTTACCAATTTCTGATATGTCACCCTAGCATTCTTCAGGCCAAAAGGCATGACCCGGTAACAGTAGAGCCCCTTGTCTGTGACAAAGGTGGTCTTCTGCCTATCTGGGGGATGCATGACGATCTGGTTATACTCGGAATAGGCATCCAAGAACGAGAGCAACTCATGTCCAGCGGTATTGTCCACTAGTTGATCGATCCGAGGTAAAGGGAAGCTGTCCTTGGGGCATGCCTTGTTTAGATCTGAGTAATCTACACAGACTCGCCACGTCCCGTTGGATTTTTTTACGAGCACAACATTTGTTATCCAGTCGGGGTAACATACTTCTTCCACGAAACCCTCATCGAGCAGGACAGAGACCTCCTCGGCAATGGCTTCATATCATTTAGCGTCGAATGACCTTCTCTTTTGTTTTACTGGCTTGTAGTCTGGATCCATATTCAATCTGTGGACCATAACATCAGGAGAGATCCCTGGCATATCAGCGTGTGACCATGCGAAGACGTCTCGGTGTTGCTTTATGAAGGCCAACATCGCAGATCGATGCTCAGGATCTAAAAAAGATCCGAGCTGAACAGTTTTGCTTGGGTCTTTTTCATCGAGAGGCACCTTCTCTAGTTCTTCCATCGGTGAGTTCTCCACAGGTCCTCGGGGGTCCAGGGTGTTGATGGTGAGAGTTTGCTTAACTGCTCTTTTTTTTACCGCTATGGCGTAACACCTTCGAGCTTCTCACTGATTGCCTCGGAGATAACTAGTTCTGCCTTCGGCTAGGAACTTCATCATCAAGTGATAGGTTGAGACGACTGCTCTCATTGCATTGAGGGAGGGTCGGCCCAGAGTGACGTTATGTACCGACGGCACATTGACAACCAAGAAATCTACCAAGATGGTGACTTGATGCTGCCCTTCCCCCGCTGTAACCGGGAGGGAAATGGCTCCTTCGGAGATTACTCTCTATCCGGCAAAGCCATGTAAGGGAGTCTTCACGGGTCGGAGTCATGACCGTGAGATTCTCATCCTTTCGAAGGCCTCAGAATATATTACGTCAGCCAAGCTTCCTGTGTCGACCAAAATGCGATACACCTTATGATTTGCTATGGTCATAGCGACCACTAGCACGTCGTCATGCGGATGCTGGATTCCACGCACATCATCTTCCGTAAAGGTTAAACTGCATGGACTGACTCGGAGCTCCTTGGTGGGCCGCTCAGCAAGATGAACATAATGTCCCGGGTCGGACCTCCGGGAATGAGTCTTCCGGGCCCTGTTAGAATCCCCTCCCCCGGCCGAGCATCCGAATATTATGCGGATTTCAACGGGCTCTTCCGTGGGATTATCAGGCTGTTCTTCTAGTCGTTCTTCCCTTCGAGCGGACCTCTCCCTTTTGGTGTAACGTCGTAGATGTCCCTTGCGGATGAGGGACTCGATTTCATCTTTGAGGTCTACGCAATCGTCCGTGTTGTGGCCGTGATCTCGGTGGAAATGGCAGAACTTACGTTTGTCTCAATGCTCCGAATCAGCCCTCATGCAGACTGGCCAATTGAGCCACTTGTCTTCCCGAATGTCCAACAGGATCTGCTCGGCGAACGTGTTGAGAGGAGTGTAGGAACGAAATTTCCCCTCCGACTTCTGACTTGATCGACGATCACGGGGAGTGCGGTCATTCACTCCTTTGGACGGCTGTGATTCTTCGTTCCTAGGCCTCTTCCCCTTATTGGTCGGATCGGTTACTTGCATCTCTTTACCAACATTGGTGAACTCCTCGGCGTTGGTGTATTTCTGAGCTTTTGCCGCGAAGTTCGCGAATGTCCTGGGTGGGTTCTTCCCAATGGAGAAAGTAAACCGACCACTGAGTATTGTGGCAAGTGTCATTTTATCATCGTAGTCTTCGACTTGCAGTGCTTCCTCGTTGAAACGGGCAACGTAATCTTTCAGTGACTCTTTCAGCCCTTGCTTAATAGTAAGCAGGTGGGTATTGGGTTTTCGGCTTCTCTTACCGCTTATGAATTGGGTAAGGAATAACCGACTTAATTCTATGAAGGAGTCGACGGAGTTAGGTTTGAGCTGTCGATACCAACTCCGAGCGGATCCCGCAAGGGTTATTGAAAACCCTCGGCACATCATTGCATCCGTTGCCGTCTGGATTTGCATCCAGGATCGATAGGCTTCCAGATGCTCGGACGGGTCCCCGGTTCCCGAGTACTGAATGACAGGAGGAATCCGAAACCTCGGCGGCATTACCTCCTCCATGATGGTGGAAGTGAAGGGGGGCTCGGTCTCTTCCATCATGGCTTGGACTGTAGCAGGAACCGTTGACAGTTGCTACTTCTTTTCCAAAGTCCGTAGCTTGTCGTTGAATTCCGCGAACCGGGCTTCCTAGGGGTCTGTACTTTCTGCAACTATCTCTGGAGCATCTCCCATTTTGGGAGTCCTTCTCTCCCTCCTTTGCTCCAACCGATGACGGAGATCCGTAGGCGCTAGATCCGAAGTGATCGAACGATTTGTGGGTGCCCGAGTGACGGTGTTCCGTGATGAGACTACGGCCGCACGGGAGGATTCGACCGAGAGCAAAGACACCGAGGCGTTGGGGCGCCTCGTGTCTCACAATCCCTGGTACAGAACGAGTCTCTACGTACAGACCGACTGGCTTGGGACCAGGGTTCCCCTGAATTGGGTGCAATTGTGGATCCCTTTGCTGCTTCATCCTATTCACTTCATCCCGCAAGATCCGAATTTCACTCTGCATGGCCCGATACTTGCTTGCTCGGTTGCGAGAGCGCTGCGAAGGTCCCGGCGCGGACTCAGCATAAAGGGGTGAAGAAGATCGTGTTTGCTCATTTGGCTCTGGTTCCGCAGCCACTGCTTTCTTCTTCCTCGCCATTGAATTTGAGGGACGGGGACTTGGCTTTTCATACCAGTTCCCACAGACGGCGCCAAAAATGTGGACGTCAAAATCTGGCTAACTCTCCTTCAGACCTCGTCCGCTTGGTGGGATAACCGAGCGTTAAACCTGCGCACTAACAATGAACAAAGGAGACCCTAGCTAGGCCGGGGGACCCTCCGATGCGTAAGTCAGGACACATGAATCTGGGTCTAGTTGAAGAGTTGAGAGTATTCGATATTGCGTACCTGTAGACATGGAATGATGGACTATTTATACCTAATGGCTGAATGGTCTGGATCCGACAATCTCGCACGATCAGAGGGATTCCCGGATCGTGGAGATATGGTACGCGATTTATATATCATGCGGCGTGCCAAGCGCGTAATATGTATAACCGGACGAAGTTTTCGGCCACGTATAGCTGCGACAGTTGCCTTATTTGGTGCATGAAGCCCGGATGCCTACTCGGGTCGGCTCATTTACGTCATTATCCTTGGTTCACGATTCATTGGACTCATACGATGCATAGGCCTGAACTGACGTCTGGGATGTGACCTGAGACGAAAGCTTGGCTATAGATGGGACCAGGCTTTGTATCCGATCGGATAGCAGAGTCTATCCCGACCTACAGTCCCGAAGTGAAGGCCTTTTGGATGTTACGCCTCCATGGAGTGCTTTAAGATGGATCAGACAAATGAGGCATCGGACGTCGAGGATGCTAGTTGGCTCAGCCTGGCGCTCCATACTCGGACCTTAAGTGAGCTCGGATCTTCCCATAACATGTGGTACACCAGCCAATCCGCTTCCCTTCTAAAAAGGTGCAGCACGGTGACACGGATTAGGTACTAACCCGTCCGTCCCACGGACCCCGCCCGGCACGTGCGGGGATCTGAGGGCCACCGTTATGTATGGGTTTTAACTACACCATCCATTCATTTTAAATATTATTTTAGACATTTAGGGCCTGTTTGGCCGGGCAGGGTGGATGGGATTAGGTTGTATTAGGATGGATTGGAAGGAGCAATCCCAGGATTTGGCCGGGCATGCCAAACAGGCAGAAGTTGAATATAACAATCCCATGGGATTGCCAGCAATCCACTGACATCACCATCATTACCTTTAAATCCACCTAATCCTTCTTAATCTCATCTATTTTGCTTGGGACATGTTTGGTTGGACGGAGCAATCTCGGGATTGGCTGACGTAATCCCGGGATTGGCCAGGCGAGCCAAACATACTTGGTGGTGAATTCCCTGGATATAACAATCCCATGGGATTGCAGCAATCCACTGACACAGCCATCATTACTTGCCATCCACCCTAATACAATCCAATCCCATGGGATGGGCCCGTCCAAACATGCCCTTAGTGTATCATTTATAAAATAACACGGATTGAGTACTGAGTAACTCAGTACACCAAGCGTACTGAGTAAACTCTACGGGCCCACTGTCATTTATGTATTTTATCTTAAACCAAAAAGTCAAGCATATTAAAATCTTATTTAAACTTCATTCAAGGAACCAGCATGAATGAAATTTTTACTGTTGAAAACTTGGGGATACAGAAGTTCTAGATCAAGCTGATATTTGTTTTTTCCCTTCATCCGTGAACATGTTGGATCCTATGAACATGTTGGATGACAAATAAACATTGATGTGGGCCTTAAGAAGGTTTCAACGGTGGAGATCAATACTCCTACTGTTTCCTGTGGTGTGGACTACTTTAGCTTATAGTTAAAATTTGGGCTCAAGAGCTAAAATGATCTGAAAAACGGATGGACGGTGTATATAAATCATGTACATTCACAGTGGCCCAACGGAATTTACTCGGTACCAAATCCGATTTCAACATATACAGTACCGGGTGGCTTTGAAAACTTTTGCTCCTGCAATTATCGTTAACAAGGTGGGTTAAGATTCGGTAAATTTGTTATATATATATATATATATTTATATATATATATATATAATGGGAAAAGGTACTATGCGCTCGAGCGTAAAGCGGTCGTCCGTGAGGTCGAGCTGGGGTGGGCCCCACCGTGATTCCGTTCGAAGATCCACACCGTCCACCAGATGCAAAGTCCCATTTTGGGCCTGGACGACTCAAAATTGTCCGTCCATCGTGATCGGTGTGGGCCATACCATCTCGAAAACATAAGTATACAAGAAAAAACATGTAAAGCACTTGGTGGGCCCCACTGAGATGTGGATACCACACGAAAAGTGGTTTAAAATTACTTTCAAGTAGGACACACAAGATGGACGGTTTTGATCATGAAGAAACCTCTCGAAAGGCCCCCATGTTGGTTTTGAATGTTTCAATGGTGCACGGCCCCTCTCCACTTTTGTACGTAGTGTGGCCCACAAAAGTCATGGATTGAGGTGATTTTCGGCCGTGTAGGCCCCACACAGGATGGTGCATCGGACCGTTGGGGGTAGATGTTCGAGAACGGCATCACGGTGGGCCCCCACCAACTCGACCTCATGGACGCCGTATGCGCTCGAGCGCATAGTACCTTTCCCTATATATATATATATATATATATATATATATATATATATATATGGGAAAAGGTACTATGCGCCTTCAGCGTAAAGCTGATCGTCCATGAGGTCGAGTCAGTGGGCCCCACCGTGATTCCTTTCGAAGATCCACACCGTCCACCAGATGTACCGCTCCAAGTGGGGCTCACACGGCTAGAAATCGATCGTCCACAGAACTCAAGTGGGCCATACCTTCTGAAAATATAGTGGGGTCCATCTGAGATGTGGATACCACCTGAAAAGTGGTTTAAAATTACATTCAAGTGGAACACACATGATGGACGGTTTTGATCATGAATAAACCTCTCGAAAGGCCCCCACAATTGGTTTTGAATGTTTCAATGGTGCACGGCCCTCTCTCCCATACGTACGTGGTGTGGCCCACAAAAGTCACGGATTGAGGTGATTTTTAGCCGTGTGGGCCCGTCCAGGGATGGTGCATCTGACTGAGGGGGCAGATGTTCGAACGGCATCACGGTGGGTCCCACCCTAGCTCGACCTCATGGAGACAACTTTACGCTCGAGCGCATAGTACCTTTTCCCTATATATATATATATATATATATATATATATATATATATATATATATATATATATAAACTTATCTAACATTATTGAGATTATGCCCGAAAAGGAAAGGCTTGGATTAAACTGCATTCCAGGCGCTTCTTTTAAGGCACCAACTCTACTTTTATGCAGTCAGCGTCAACGCATGGTGCATGAACCGTAGGGTCCACCATGTTATGTATGTCCAAAATGATGCAGTTTTGCTGAAAAAGCCTTCTACGTTAATTAAGGTGGGGCCACCACGATATTTGTGATAAATTCACTCTGTCCATTTATTTTTTTGAGATTGTTTTAGGATATCCAAACAAAACTGAACCCATGACTAAGTGTGATGCACTGCACTGAAGAAAAAGTTGGATAGTGAAATTATTACTGTTAGAACCTCTTGGGCCCACAGTGATGTTTTTATGTGGTGTAGAGCGCAGTGGTGCGGACACTTACATGCCCAAGATGGATAAGAGAAAGCTTCGTTAGATATAAAAGTCACCAAGAACGCCAAAACCTTAAAACAAGCATATCTCGCAAATTGAAATGACTTACTCCACATATTATGTAAGAGCAGTGAATAATTTAATAATATTAAAAAATATATATATTATCTTATCTTTATTATTATTTATTTATTTTAAATCTATCTTATCTCCTATCCTATCTAACAAATTAACTTGTTTAGTTTAAATATACCTCTAAACCCTCCCCGCATCTCTCAAGATAAAAAGAGTTCTAGTCAAACTTAAATATCAACAAAAATGCGACAATAGAGAAAGGGAGAAAGAAAATTTTGGAGTGTTTAGATCAGGTATGTATATCGTCCTCATTCTAGCATTTTTATATATCTAATATAATTTGATTCGGTGAATGCAATGAACGATGTGGATTGGTCACACGTTCATTGTATTGGATTATGGGTGGAGGCCCTTTAAAGGTGAAGTGAACCTAAAATTATGTAATTATAGTTGGTGTGCATCTGATCAAATTAGATTTGATCTGTACGGATCATATGATCCATAAGGCCAAAATATACAAGGGCCATAATATTTAGATCAATCTAACCATCAGATGGGTCACATTAGTTAGACCTAGAAGTGCTTGATAAAGGAATCTTAGATATTAGGGCCATTGGTGAATGTGTGGTTAGATCCACACCACTCCTTAAATGCATAGAGGTAAAACATGACAAGACCTCAAGAATCTGAATGATCTGACCATCCGATGGACCACCCCGATCAAGTAATTATCATTTAATTTTATAATCTTATAAAGGAGAAAAAAATAGAATAAAAATTTAAATTATTTGATTATTTTGGATCTGGCCACCTAGGATGTTAATCAAAGGTGGGCCCCACCATGTAATACAAATAAATGAATAATAGTACCGTTGATATAATTGATAGGACCCTGACATTTAAATCAACCTAATTACATTACATAGTCAATACTATCAAACTCAGGTGAGTGACCCAACTTGTCTCATAATTCATTAAAATTAAAATAAATCATTGTGATTGTTTGATTGATTTACTGGTTTAAATATTTTGATATAATAATTGTACGATAAATTTATATGTGAATATTTTAATCGAGACAACTATGCCAAATATGAAAAATATGAATTTACATATCATCCCTCATTCATTGCATTGCATAATGCATGGTCGATCCTAGGGGCCCTCCTTGGAAGAAATGTCGATCCTGGTAGAGCGTTACCAGATGCGAGCTATGCCCAAGCTTACCGAAAGGTGGAAGCTTACCCAACGGGTGGATGCGGGTTGACGACCTCCAACCCCAGCAGATGGACGATCACCCCATCTGATGCATTCATACCCCATGTTGCATTCATATATTTGTACATGTATTTTTGTATTATTTTGATTACTATGATTATAAACCATGCTGGGTTATATCACTAAGCCTGACCAGCTTACATTTTTATTGATGGAAAAACCATACAGAGGAGCCATCAGCAGATGTCGTGGCACAAGAACCGGAAGGATCTACTGTACCTGAACACGACCCACCTGAAACATGGCCATACTTATCTGAGGATGAAGTGGCGGCATTGGAAAATTTTTTATTATATATTTTATTTTGTTAGCACAGTTTAATTAATGAATAATGCATACTGGTATTTATTTTGAGACTTTAAGAAATTATTTAGCTTTATTTCTTTGGATCAATATTAGCATGGATTAAATATCATTATAGTATAATGGTATAATAAATGAATGATTTTAATGTTTATTTTATTTTAAGGGTTATCAATATTTATAAATACTTAGTTGATTGGTATTATATATTATGTATGTGTGATTGAGATTATGATGGACTTTATATTGAATGTAAATATCATATGCGATTAAACTGATTAAAGAATTAAGTTAGTATACTTTGTGTATAAGTTACGAACCGAAACTTGGGTCTGAGGGTGCACACTCTGTACCCGGATTTTGGGGCGTAACAGTTTGGTATCAGAGAAAAAAAATTAATTTAATACCGCAAGTGACCTGTAGGGTATGAACCCCATACATGCATAATGTGTAGGTCCTTGGAATTAGAAACTTACAACTTCCTATTATAATGCTTTTATATAATGAAAAATTTATATATATATATATATTATAATTCATTTATTATTATCTGAAGTGAAATTTTAACTTATTTATATAATTATATTCAATGGAGACGTAAATCTTGACCTTTGAACAAATTTTAAAGTAATTTAAGTTGTAATGTACTGCCAGACAACAATGGACAATAGAAATCACCTATCTTTGAAAAAATGTAACTAAATAAATATAACTCCGATTAAGGTGATTTAAAATCCTAATCGTATATATAGAAGTATAAATTCAATAAAAAATAATTGAATAATTTAAATATGACCGATACTATACTGATTTTAAGAATTAGTGCAGACTGGTTAAAAATTTTGTAAATCTGAACAAGTCTGATTGCAGCAATTTCTGAAAATTCTATGGTTGTTTGATTGAGCTGAAATTTTGTAAAAATGTTGTATACTCATGTAAAAACTTTCAAAAAAATTTTGAGATATATTTGAAATTTTTAACCATATAAACCAATGATTGGAATAGTAGCCACGGATAGTGAACTGGTTTGTTCATAATGTAGCACTACTAACTTGATGATTTGTAGAATTTTTCTTTGTTAATAATGCTAAGGTATTTTTATAATATTTAATATGAATTAGAGAATCTATAAAGTCTACTGAATTATTAATAATTTATCTTATGGGAGTTATGGCCCCTAAGAAGACACATAGTATTCGTGATTTAATATCATCCATAAGCACACCTCTCCCAGATACTCCATTACCAAATCCTCTTATTCCCGAAGAATCCGGAACAGCTCCTGATGAGCAAGATGAGAATGAAGTCAATAAAGCAGGGCAAGCTCCTCCACCGCCTCCTCCTCCAGTTAACATGGCAGATGTTGGACCTAGTATGCAACTCCCGTTATCCCCAACTACTATTCAAACTAACCTCGCAGGACCAAATGTTCAGCCGTGGGATGTTGCCTTTGGGTTAGTAGCACAAATGGCGGGAATGGTAAAACAACAACAGGAACAGTTCGCCGTTCAGTGGGACATGGTAGCCACCTTAAATCAGACACCCCAACATCAACGGAACACATCTTCACTAAGGTTTGATCAGCCTCGTGAGGTAGATTTGCTCGAAAGGTTTACAAAGTTACGACCACCAGTATTCAAGGGTACATCTGACCCATCAATAGCAGAAGATTGGTTGAAGCAGATTGAAAAAGTACTAGAAGCCATGAACTGCCCTGTTGACCAGAAAGTTAGACTGGCGTTCTTTATTCTTCAGGGCGAAGCCGATGTATGGTGGAGAGTTGCAAAGAGAATGGTTCCAGCTAATCATGTATGAACTTGGAATGAATTTCAGGAAAAGTTTCGTGAGAAATATTTTCCTAAAGCGTACCGCATCTAAAAAATGGCGGAATTTTCAAAGCTAGAACAAAGTTCCATGTCGGTAGCCCAGTATGAAGCAAAATTTGCTGAATTAGCAGGTTATGTGCCAAAAGTAATGGAAGATGAAGATTATAAGATTACAAAATTTGAAGAAGGGTTAAGACATAATATCATAACAAAATTTTATTGCGTGGATGTAAAGAAATACTCAAAAGTAGTCGATAAGGCCTTACGAGTAGAACAAGATATAGAGTGGTTTCTCAAATCTCGTGTATAGTTAAAAGAAATAGGACAAAGAAATAGGCTGATACTTACCCAACACCAACCACCAGAGAAGAAACCCAGATTGGAAATTCAATCATCAACATCGAGAACCCAAGAGCGATATTTTTTAAGAAATTGTGCGTACTGTGGTAAGTATGGTCACATGGCTCAGGTGTGCAGAACTAAGATGAGAGATATGGGTATAACACCTCTTCAACAGATACCACCACAATTGCAACTTCCAGCATCATCTCAACCAACAAGTCAGACATCGCAAGCATCACATATCCAACCGCCTCGACCATAGAAGAATCAGCAAAATCGACCATCTCCATCAATTCCTCAAGGCCAAGGGAATCATCCCAACAGGCGACAGCCACCACGTGCACGGGCTTATTCCGTCTCATCTAAGGAGAATCTAAAAGAAAATAATAACATTGTGGAAGGTATGATCGAAACGCATGGTACTCCGATTTTTGTATTATTTGATTCTGGGGCTACTTTATCTTTTATTTCATCGTCGTTAGTATCTCGGTTAAGATTGAAGTCAGAAATCCTAGATAAGCAAATTTTGGTAGAATCCCCCATCGGCAAGTCAATTATTTTGGACAAAATATGTAAATCTATTTCCCTTATGATAGACGATATTCCTATATTAGCTAATTTAATAGAAATGAGTATAGCAGGATACGATGTTATTTTCGGAATGGATTGGCTTACTCAAAATCATACGACTTTAGATTGTTGTGCGAAGACAGTTACCTTTGCAGTGCCAAGAAGAGAATCACTTATGATTCAAGGGAAGAAGAAGAATGAGAAGATCGAGCGTGTTATGACATTGATTGGTAATGAGAAACAAGAAAAAATGGTGGATTTGATTCCGGTTATACAGGAATGTCCTGAAGTTTTTCAAGATATATCAGGACTACCACCTCGGCGAGAAGTGGATTTTGATATCGATCTCTTACTAGGATCAGCACCAATATCTTTGTCTCCATATCGAATGACGCCTATTGAATTGAAGGAGCTGAAGGAGCAGCTGGAAGATTTGAGGTGCCGAGGATTTATTCGACCAAATACTTTTCCTTGGGGTGTGCCAGTACTTTTTATAAATAAAAAGGATGGCACTCGACGGTTGTGTATTGATTATCACCACTTAAATTAGATGACGATTAAAAACAAGTACCCATTACCCTGTATAGATGATTTGTTTGATTAGTTGAAAGGAGCTTGATATTTTTCTAAAATCGATTTGAGATCAGGTTACCACCAATTATGTGTTAAAGAAGAGGATATCTGTAAAACTGCTTTTAGAACACGTTATGGTCATTATGAATTCTTGGTCATGCCGTTCGGGTTGACCAATGCACCTGCAGTGTTTATGGACCTGATGAATAGAGTGTTCCAGCCTTATCTAGATAACTTTATCATCGTGTTCATTGATGACATTCTAATTTACTCGAAGACCAGTGAAGAGCATGACCTACATCTAAGGAGGGCGTTGCAGACTCTAAAAGATAACTAGCTATATGCTAAGTTTCCTAAGTGTGAGTTCTGGAAGGAGAATGTTAAATTTCTTAAACATATTGTTTCAGAAAAAGGTATTGCGGTTGACCCTATGAAGATCGAAGCTGTAGTGAAGTGGGAACAGCCCACAAGTGTGTTAGAAGTTAGAAGCTTTCTTAGGCTCGCTGGATATTATAGAAGGTTTATTAAGAATTTTTCGAAGATTGTCAGACCGCTAACGAGTTTAACTTAAAAAGGAGTGCCCTTCAAGTGGACTAAAAAGTGTGAAGAAGCTTTTACTGAACTGAAGCAACTCTTAACCTCAACTCCCATTCTAACCCTCCCGAAGGATGGGTTGGTATTTGAAGTTTACACCGATGCATCAACTAAAGGTCTAGGTTGTGTATTAATGCAAGGGGGCAAGGTGATCGCATATGCATTAAGGCAGCTTAAACTCCATGAGTGTAATTATCCAACCCATGACCTAGAGTTGGGTGCTATTGTATTTACATTGAAGATTTGGAAGCATTACTTATATGGCGAACAGTTCGAGCTTTATACAGATCACAAGAGTTTGAGGTATTTATTCTCTCAGAAGGACCTGAACATGAGGCAGAGAAGATGGATGAAATTTCTTAAGGATTATGATTTCTAGTTGTCCTATCATCCGGATAAGGCTAATCTGATTGCTGATGCTTTGAGTAGAAAAGAATATAAACAAAAGAGTGTATCTAGCTTAATGGTACATGAATGGAAAATGTTGAATTTTATTAGAGAGTTTAATATTCAATTGAATTTTCAAAAAAAGAAGATTTGCATATGTAACATTATGGTAAAACAGACTCTTGTAGAGTGAATAATTGAAGCTCAAACGAATGATGAGTGGTTTTTAAAAATGATAGCCAAGTATCAAAATGATAGGACTTCAGATTGGAGTATGGGGGACGATAAGGGAATTCGGTATCAAGGTCGACTCTATGTGCCTAATATTCCAGATCTAAAAGACGAGATTCTAAATGATGCGCGCCGTACTAAGTTTACAATTCATCCGGGAAGCACAAAGATGTATCATAGTGTGAAACGATCATTTTGGTAGCCAAATATGAAGAAAGAAATCGCTGATTATGTGTCGAGATATTTTGTGTGTCAGCAGGTAAAGGTGGATCATCAGAACCCATCAGGATTATTGCAGCCTCTGAAAGTACCTGAGTTGAAGGTGGATCAAAAGAAGCTTGATTCAATTTGGGTAATTGTCGATCGACTGACTAAGTTAGTGCACTTTATTCCTATCTGTATCAATTATTCAATGGAGGAACTCGCGAAGCTATACATCAAGAAAATAGTGAGACTTCATGGTGTCCCTAGTTCTATTGTATCATATCGATCGAGACCCACGTTTTACTTCGCGATTCTGGACAAGTCTACAAGAAGCTATGGGTATGACTATGGGCTATAGCACAGCATATCATCCACAATCTAATGGGCAAACGGAATGTGTGAATCAAATATTAGAAGACCTGTTACGTGCATGCACTTTGGATTTCAAGGGGAGTTGGGACGATAACATACATTATGCAGAATTCGCCTACAACAATAGTTACCAAGCGAGCATTGGTATGGCTCCGTATAAAGTCTTGTATGGACGTCCTTACCGAGCACTTAACTGTTGGGCTGACGTAGGTGAGAAATGTTTAATTGAGCCAAATGTTGTTCAAGAAGCTACTGAAAAAGTTGAAACTATTCGAAAGCGACTACTAGCTGCCCAGAGTCGTCAAAAGAGCTACGCCGACAATCGAAGACGAGATCTAGAGTTCACAGTAGGAGACCACGTGTTTTTTAAGGTTTCTCCCATGAAGGGATTAATGCGATTTGGTACTAAGGGAAAACTCGCACCACGTTTTATCGGACCATTTGAAATATTAGAGCAGATTGGAGCAGTGACATATTGACTTGCATTACCTCCTCAGTTGGCCAATGTCCATAATGTTTTCCATGTATCGATGCTACGGAGGATAAGAGGGATGATTCTCATGTGATTGAATGGCAAGATCTTGATTTACAGGAAGATACATCTTACGTGGAGAAACCAGTTCGAATACTGGATCGCAAGGAGAACGTGTTACGCACTAAGACGGTGCATTTAGTCAAGGGTTTATGGAGTCATCATGAAGTAGATGAAGCATCCTGAGAGCAGGAAAGAGAAATTCGTGAGAAATATCCTCATCTCTTTAAGCAGTAGTTTCAGGTAAATTTCGAGGACGAAAATTTTCTTTTAGGGGGGTAGAATGTAAGGGACGTGAATAATTTAATAATATTAAATATATATATATATATTATCTTATCTTTAATATTATTTATTTATTTTAAATCTATCTTATCTCCTATCATATCTAAATCATTAACTCGTTTAGTTTAAATATACCTTTAAACCCTCCCCACATCTCTCAAGATAAAAAGAGTTCTAGTCAAACTTAAATATTAACAAAAAGGCTACTTGCGACAACAAAGAAAGGGAGAAAGAAAATTTTGGGGTGCTTAGATCTGGTATATATATCATCCTCATTCTAGTATTTTTATATATCTAATATAATTTGATTCGGTGAATGCAATGAACGGTGTGGATTGGTCACACGTTCATTATATTGGATTATGGGTAGAGGCCCTTCAAAGGTGAGGTGAACCTAAAATTACGTAATTGTAGTTGGTGTGCATCTGATCAAATTAGATTTGATCTGTACGGATCATATGATCCCTAAGGCCAAAATATACAAGAGCTCTAATATTCAAATCATTCTAACCATCAGATGGGCCACATTAGTTAGACCTAGAAGTGTTTGATAAAGGAATCTTAGATATTTTGTGCAAGTGTTACTATCACTTGGCGTAGAAGTTCGAGATGGGCCATTGGTGAATGTATGGCTAGATCCACACCACTCCTCAAATGCATAGAGGTAAAACATGACAAGACCTCAAGAATATGAATGATCTGACCATCCGATGAACCACCCCGATCAAGTAATTATCATTTAATTTTATAATCTTATAAAGGAGAAAAAAGTAGAATAGAAATTTGAATTATTTGATTATTTTGGATCTGGCCACCTACGATTTAATCAAAGGTGGGCCCCACCATGTAATACAAATAAATGAATAATAATACCGTTGATATAGTTGATAGGACCCCGACATTCAAATTAACCTAATTACATTGCAGAGTCAATACTACCAAACTTAAGTGAGTGACCCAACTTGTCTTATAATTCATTAAAATTAAAATAAATCATTGTGATTGTTTGATTGATTTACTGGTTTGAATATTTTGATATGATAATTGTACGATAAATTTATATGTGAATATTTTAATCGAGATAACTATGCCAAATATGAAAAATATGCATTTACATATCATCCCTCATTCATTGCGTTGCATAATGCATGGTCGATCCTAAGGGCCCTCCCTGGAAGAAATGTCGATCCTGGTAAAGCGTTACCAGATGCGGGCTATGCCCAAGCCTACCGAAAAGTGGAATCCTACCCAACGGGTGGATGCGAGTTGACGAACTCCAACCCAAGCAGATGGACGATCACCCCATCTGATGTATTCATACCCCATTTTACATTCATATCTTTGTACATGTATTTTTGTATTATTTTAATTATTATGATTATAAACCATGCTGGGCTATATCACTAAGCCTGGCCAGCTTACATTTTTATTAATGGAAAAACCATACAGAGGAACCATTAGCAGATGATGTGGCGCAAGAATCGGAAGGATCTATTGTACCTGAACACGACCCACTTGAAACATGGCCATACTTATTTGAGGATGAAGTGGGGGCATTGAAAATTTTTTTATTATATGTTTTATTTTGTTAGCACAGTTTAATTAACGAATAATGCATACTAGCATTTATTTTGAGACTTTAAGAAATTATTTAGCTTTATTTCTTTGGATCAATATTAGTATGGAATAAATATTATTATAGTATAATGGTATAATAAATGAATGATTTTAAGGTTTATTTTATTTTAAGGGTTATCAAGATTTATAAATACTTAGTTGATTGGTATTGTGTATTATGTATGTGTGATTGAGATTATGATGGACTTTATATTGAATGTAAATATCATATGCGATTAAACTGATTAAAGAATTAAGTTAGTATACTTCGTATATAAGTTACGAACCGAAACTCGGGTTTGAGGGTACACACTCTGTACTCGGATTTTGGGACGTGACATACTATATACGATTTTGGGGTAGGACGAGCCGAATTTTCGAGATTCTAATCAAAGGTCAAATTTTATATTTATTTTCATTTTTACTATAAATAGTAAGTTTTAATTTAATTATAACTCTTCATCCGTTGGACTTTAGGAGTAATTTTCAATATGAAAAGTCATTAGAATAATTAGGAGAATAACATGGTTAAGCCACATAGAAAACTTACTATAAAAAGTAAATTTAGTATTTATAGTAAGTTACGAATTTCTAGGAGTTTTAATTTTATTTTGCTTTTGATTTCTCTCATATTGCTTGGTATCCCTATTTAAAGGGTTGTGAACTCATTTATTTCAATCAATCAAAAGTTTCTTTTCATATATCTTAAAATTATTTCTATTTCTTTTTCTCGTGGATTTAGTCTTTGTGAGGAGTCCAAAGAAGCTCTATGGATTTGGAGTAGTTATTTTCTTTAGGAAGACTGTGCTCAACCTCATCACGTTCATCCCTGCGTCATTATGCCATCCACACAGCTCATAACCTCATTTCTAATGGGGGGAACCGAAAACACAAATATTATCTTGATTCAAAACTTCCACGACCCCATGCATATTTCAACCGTGAACATTCAAATCTCACATTTCAGCTCACTTGAGTCTTGGACCCGGCTCATTTTTGTCTTATGTTCTGAAATGAGCTCACAAAATGGATGGACAAAGTGAATTTTCAACGCATGGATGAACGTGATGAAGACGATCACCATCTTCCTCAAGGATAATTAATTCAAATCTACATAGCATTTCTAGACTCTCATTGAGACTTATCGAATTTATGAAGAGAAAGTAAAAAAATAAAAATAATATTTTAAAAAATTCATAACATGGAAAAGCAAGAAAATAGAAATAATATTTTAGAGAATTCATAACTTAGTTCTAAATAGTAAATTTACTATTTATAGTGTCCTATTCGTCTTAAGCACTCTATTTGCCTAATTTTTCTAAGCTCTTTTCATGTTGGACACAACTCCTAAAGATCAAAAGATGAAAAGTTATAAACAAACTAAAACTTACTATAAATTGTAAAAATAGAAATAAAATGAATTTTCGACCATCGATATGAGGGAATCTTGCAAATTCGGTTAACTAAAGTAGCTTTTCCTATCCCAAAATCATATATGATACATTAAGTAACTCATTCCGATTTGCGAGATATGCTTGCCGTAAGGTTCTAACGGTACGGATCACCTCCGCCTCCAATCGGGCCTTCTTTGGTCCATCCTAGACATGAAAGTGTCCACGACTTGCTCTACATCAATTTCTCACAAACATTATGGTTGCATTAATTTTCTGGCAAAGGCTTTGGCAGGAACGTAAAAGTTACATGGTCCATCAACTAGGAATCATTGTTTTGGACGTGGATTACGTCGTTCTGCCCTCCCCTCCCCTCTCCAGCTGGGAATGGACAGAAGCTTTGAGTGGCCACTGGTATATATGGGTCCATCCATTTTACCGTGGCATTTTATAAGATAGGACCAAAATTTCAACCTTACACTGTTGCAAAAAATATTGATTTTAATAAAATATATTTTAATAATAAAAATAATATATAATATATAAAAAGTTATTTTGAAAAACACCTTTTTGTGGGTTTTTGGGAATAGTCCCACATTGGAAAAAGAGAAGAAAGAAAAGTACTTTATATAAGAGAGGTGGAGTATTATAATACTTACTCACATAGTACAAAGGAGAATGGAACTTGCGTGTTCAAGTGCGTAGCACTGGAACACCCGTGCTCGGGCTCGGTGTGAAGGCGTGCGCATGTGAGGCAGTGTGGCTGTAGAGGCGCTAGTAGCGTACGGCTGGAAATATAGCTGTTGCAAAAATATGTAACAGCTATGGACTTGATTGCAGGAGTTATGCAGAAACCGTTGCATGGCTAGCCCAACAGCTAGAAAATGGCTAGCCAACTCTCACAACAGTCAACATGCAGCTATTGTAATGAGTCATGCACAACAGTCAGAAACGGTTAGTTTTCCAATAGCTAGAAATTGCATAAATGGAATTTATGTCCTTAGACCATAACCCCTAGCCACCAGAGCCTATAAAAGGAGAGCCTGGATGGGTTTCCAAACCATCTTTCAACCCACTCCAGTAGCCCCATACGAACTAAGCCTAAGCCACTCTTCTCATACACAACAGTAATTCCAGTAGTATAACAAGATTCATCTGAACCATTGCTTGAGACTTAGACCAGAAGTGTGGTCTAGAACGTTCATCTGAACTAGTAGCTATTAAATATCGGTAAAAATAGACCAGTGCAGTGGTCTAAGTTCCATATATTCTTCTTCTCTTCTTTCTTATTCTGCGATTTTTCCTTTTTATGTATTTCTGCCAGACTGTGTAACAGAGTTCCATTAGTGGGCCTTCGTGTTTGCTGAACGCAGACCCACATCAGGCTCGTCTTTGTTGGGGGCCTTGCATAAAACCTTAGGATCTACCCTCCAGAACAAACCAGGATTATGGATAATAAAGCAATGAAATAAATCAAAGCATCAATCACACACCACACAAGAGATTTTTACGTGAAAAACTCTCAAAGAGGTAAAAACCACGGGACCTCGTCCAGATCAACAATCCACTATGAAGTAGAACGTTTACAACCTTCTTCACTCACGCAGGAGTGGATGAACAATAAAAGAATAAAGGAAACTAGAGAGATCTCATCGATTACGAGAACGTAGGAGCGCTGAGATATAGACTGCACCGTAGATCACCTCCACGAGCATAACCTCCCTTCTACAAGCTTCTTCTCTCTCTTTCTCCCCCTCTCTCTCACCTTTGATAGCCCTCTTATGTTTTTCTCATCAACACAACATACCCTAGAAAAACCCTAGGGACCCTTTTTTATAGTTTTAGAAAACTCCTTTCTGCATCCTAGTTACGAAAGGACTTGTGCATCCCAGTTACGAAAGGACTTGCGCATCCCAGTTGCGAAAGGACTTGCGAGTCAAAAAAAAACTCATCAAATCTCCCCCTTTTAACCCAGGAGGGATTCACCTTCTTTAAGACAACCAGGTTTCTACAAACCTCAAACTTACCCTTGAGTAAGGCCTTGGTCATCATATTTAACCCATTATCATCCATGTGGACCTTCTCAAGTTGTAACACCTTCTGTTCCAAAGTATCCTTGATCCAGTGATACCGAATCTCTATGTGCTTTGACTTGGAATGCTGACTTGGATTCTTGCTCAAGTGTATAGCACTCTGACTATCGCAATAGACCACGTGCTCCTCCTGTTTCAGGCTAAGTTCCTGTAGGAACCTCTTCATCTAAAGCATCTCTTTACATGCCTCTGTGACTGCAATGTACTCGGCCTCTGTAGTTGACAATGTTATGACCTTCTGTAGCTTGCTCTGCCAAGAAACCGCTCCCCCTGCAAACGTGAACATGAACCCCGATATAGAGTTCCTGGAGTCTATGTCGCCTACCATATCTGCATCTGTGTAGCCTTCTAACACAGGTTTACTGTCACCATAGCATAGGCTCAACCTGGATGAGCCTCTTAGATATCGTAGTATCCATTTTACCGCTGTCCAATGCTCTTTGCCAGGATTGGCAAGATACCAGCTGACAACACCAACCGTATATGCTATGTCTGAGCATGTACACACCATAACATACATCAAACTTCCTACCGCTGACGCGTAGGGTATCTTCTGCATCTCTTCCACCTCTGCCTTCGTCTTGGGACACTGCCTGTCGCTTAATCTGAAGTTACCATCTAGTGGAGTACTGACCGGCTTCGTTACATTCATATTGAACCACTCTAGGACTTTCTCAATATACCGCTCTTGTGACCAAAGCTTCTCCTTGCTGTCATGGGTTATCTCCATTCCTAGGATCTGTCTAGCTGGGCCCAAGTCTTTCATCACAAAAGACTTGTCCAACTCCTGTTTCAGCCTGTCGATCTTCTTGATGTCTTTTCCCATGACGAACATGTCATCAACATATAAGAGCAGAACTAAGAAATCACCATCTGAGAACTTGCGCGTGAACACACAGTGGTCCGACTCTGATCTGTCATACCCATGTTTCAACATAAATGAGTCGAACTTCTTGTACCATTGTCATGGAGCTTGTTTCAGCCCATACAAGCTCTTCCTTAGCCTACACACCATATGCTCCTTACCCTTGACTTTGAACCCCTCTGGTTGGTGCATGTAGATCTCTTCTTCCAGGTGACCATGGAGAAAGGCAGTTTTAACATCTAACTACTCTATCTCCAGATCCATGCTAGCCGCCAACCCAAGCAACACCCATATGGATGTCATCTTCACCACTGGTGAGAATATCTCTTCGAAGTCTATGCCTTTCTTCTGACCAAAACCTTTCACCACAAGTCTGGCCTTGAACCTTGTCAGTGAATTCTTCTGCTCAACCTTCTTTCTGAACACCCACTTGTTACTCAAAGCTTTCTTGTCCTTAGGCAGTTTCACCATGTCATAGGTGTGATTCTTATGCAAGGATTTCATCTCCTCTTGCATAGCTTTCAACCACTCCCCCTTATGCTCGTCGGCTAGGGCCTCAGAATAATCTTCTGGCTCTCCCCCATCAGTCAGCATAATGTACTAATGTGGCGAGTACCTCTTAGACGGCTGTCTGTCCCTAGATGACCTCCTCACCTGTGGCTCAACAGGTGAATCAAGTGGGGGCTGCTCCCCTGGTCCATCTTCTGAAGGAACTTCCTCGTCCTCTGCACCTTACTGTACTCCCCCGTCATCAGGCATCATGGAAGGAATAATCGGATTCGTGTCCTCTAGCTCACCTAAACTAGGCTGATTCTTCTCTGGCTTACCAATGTCTTTTATATACTAATCTTCAAAGAAAACCACATCTCTGCTCCTGACGAGCTTCCTCTTGGTCGGATCCCACAATCTATAACTGAACTTTTCATCACCGTACCCCAAGAACACACACTGCCTGATTTTCATATCGAGCTTGGACCTCTTGTCCTTTGGCACGTAAATGGATGCCCTGCATCCAAACACCCTGAGATGACTGTACGATGGATCATGTCCAGTCCACACCTTCTCAGGTACTTCTCCATTCAATGGGGCTGATGGAGACCTGTTTATCAAATACACCGCCGTGTGCATTGCTTCTCCCCAGAACGTCTTGGGCAATTTCGCATGGGATAATATACATCTGATTCTCTCAACAATGGTGCGATTCATTCGCTCAGCTACACCATTATGCTGGGGGGTCTTGGGAACCGTCTGTTTATGCCGTATACCCAGGGACTTGCAGTACTCATGAAAGTCACCAATGTATTCACCATCATTATCAGTGCGGATGCACTTCAGTGACCTACCTGTCTCTCTCTCGACCATAGCATGAAACAATTTAAACACACCAAAGACCTCATCTTTGGATTTCAAAGCATAAATCCAAACCCTCCTATATGCATCATCTATAAAAGTAACAAAATACAATGCCCCACCCAAGGTTTTTGTCCTCATAAGACCACAAACATCAGAATAAACCAAATCTAATGCATGCACTTTATTAACATGAGAAGCAGTTTTAACGAATGAAACTCTATGCTGTTTCCTTGATAAACAGTCAAGACAGGTTTTGAGAGGTGTACCTGTCACGTCTAGAAGGAGCCGCTTCCTTGCTAGTAGCTGAAGCCCTTTTTCACTCATGTGGCCTAGATGCCTGTGCCACATGTCAATAGTTGAATCGTCCATTGCGTTCAACCCACCCTTACACATACTGATACTTATCTTGTAAAGGGTGCAACACTTCTTTCCTCTAGCCACTATCAATGAACCCTTGATGAGCTTCCAGCGGCCACCTGCAAACCGGCTTTCATAGCCATCATTATCCAACCCTACCGTCGACATCAAGTTGAGGTGAAGGTCTGGGATATGCCTCACATCCCTGAGAACCAATGTGCAGCTCACATCAGTTTTCACACAAATATCACCAACTCCCACGATTTTTGATACATCAGAATTTCCTATCTTCATAGTCCCATAGTCACCTGACTTGTAGCTTGTGAAGAAGTCCCTGTGTGGAGTGGCATGAAAAGAAGCTCCCGAGTCAACCACCCAGTTGGTGTCCTGACTCGTAGCCGTGAGACATACGTCATGATCTGCAGAAAGAATAACTACAACGTCGCCATCTGAAGCGACCGCAGTGAAATCTGATTCATCTTCCTTCCCTTTTCCTTTCTTGTCGTTCTTCTTAACACGATATTCATGCTTGTAGTGGCCCTTCTTGCCACAATTCCAGCATTCAACATCTTTTCTGTTACTCGACTTACCTCTTGATTTATCTTGGGCCTTTCCGCTCTTCCAGTTATTTCCTCTCCTCCATTCCTGTGTCACAAGGGCCTCTTGCTGAGTAGACCCCTGAGACTTCCTCCTTGTCTCTTCATTGAAGAGACAGCTAGTTACCTGTTCCATGGATATCTTTCCATCTGGCACGGAGTTACTTAGAGACACCACCAATGTCTCCTAACTGTCAGGCAATGAACTAAGCAATAGTAAAGCCTACAGTTCATCATCTAGGACCATCTTCATAGAGGTAAGTTGGTTCACTATGTTGCTGACCTCATTCATGTGCTCGGCCACAGAACCACCATCTTTGAATTTGAGATTCATAAGTCGCCTTATCAAAAAAATCTTATTATTGACTGTCTTCCTCTCATACAGCCCTTGTAATTTTAGCCATAGGCTAGCGGCTGAGGTTTCCGTGGATACATGGTAGAACACAGAATTATCCAACCATTGTCTAATAAACCCCACTGCCTTTCGATCCATCTTCTTCCAATCATCATCAGTCATATCCTTGGATTTTGCTGACATGCCTAAAATTGGAGAATATAGGTCCTTGCAATAAAGTAAGTCCTCCATCTTAGCCTTCCATATGGTCCAGTTAGAACCATTGAGGCTGATCATCCTTGATGAGCCACCTTCCATAATTCAAAACCGATCCTACCCGTTCAATGAACTTAGCTCTGATACCACTTTGTTGGGGGCCTTGCACAAAACCTTAGGATCTAGCCCTCCAGAACAAACCAGGATTATGGATAATAAAAGCAATGAAATAAATCAAAGTATCAATCACACACCACACAAGAAATTTTTATGTGGAAAACCTTCAAAGAGGTAAAAACCACGGGACCTCGTCCAGATCAACAATCCACTATGAAGTAGAACGTTTACAACCTTCTTCACTCATGCAGGAGTGGATGAACAATGAAAGAATAAAGGAAACTAGAGAGATCTCACCGATTACGAGGACGTAGGAGCGCTGAGATATAGATTACACCATAGATCACTTCCACGAGCATAACCACCCTTATACAAGCTTCTTCTCTCTCTCTCTCTCTCTCTCTCTCTCTCTCTCTCTCTCTCTTTCTCCCCCTCTCTCTCACCTTTGATAGCCCTCTTGTGTTTTTCTCATCAACACAACATACCCTAGAAAAACCCTAGGGACCCTTTTTTGTAGTTTTAGGAAACTCCTTTCTGCATCCTAGTTGCGAAAGGACTTGCGCATCCCAGTTGCGAAAGGACTTGTGCATCCCAGTTGCGAAAGGACTTGCGCGTAAAAAAAAAAACCCATCAGTCGTATCCTAGAAGTGGTTTGCCTATAATCTATCAACATGCTCAATCTTTTGAGTAGGGGCAAATAACGCTTTAAGGACAGCGTCTCAAACATGCTTCAGCCTGTCCTTAGTATAGATCATTTTGATTTTTCAGATTCCATATTTTGCAGAAATATTATAATTCTATATAATTTCCAACATACACAAGACAAGCCAAATACAAGCTCACATGGGCCATGTGAACAGGGACAATGTACAAATAATTACACCCAGCATGGCTAAGTTCGCGCGGTGTGGTCCATTCAAGTTTCCTAATAGGTTTGGTGAAAGACAAAACATATGATGGTGCCACACAAAAACCCACAATTAGCATCTCTTCCCACTTTTCCATTTGGTGGGGCCTAGTTTGGCTGTGGATCACTGATTTTTTATCTACAGAATTAAAAACCAGTATAAAACCTGCTGGATGTAGAGGATTTTATAATTACAACATGGTGGCCCATGTGATTGGTTGTCCTACGCCATGTGAAAAAAATGTGTGGAGGGTTCCCGTACCACCTCTCTCTCTCTCTCTCTCTCTCTCTCTCTTACTAATGGAGGGTTCCCATATGATTTTATCTAACTGTCCATTTAACTGCCATCGCCAATCAGATAGGATTATTGAACTTGCGTGATTTTCGTTACAAATTCCATCTCCAGGTCGGTCCCACCATTTGTAGGGCTGGTTTGGCTAGCGACCTCAACCCTAGCCAGCCAGGTAGTATTAAAACTCTCTAGACCCACAATAATGTATATGTTTTATCCACACACATCATCCATTTTGCTAAAATAAAGAAAATCCAAATCTTAAGCTGACCACATCACATGAAAATATTTTTAATTGAACGTCCACCTTTAAAACTTCCCAAGGCAATAACGTTTATTTGCCATTTGAAGACACAAATATAAATATTAACTTGATCCAAAACCTCTACAACCCAGCAAAGTTTATAACAGTACAATCCCTGCTGTTTCCTCTTGTAGGGTCCACCTGAGATATGAATCAGCGTCAGTTTTGAGCTCATGACCTATCTGAAAATCTAGATAAACCCCGTCTGATTAGTAAGCAAGTATGCTAATAAGTAAACCCTAATAAATGGCTCAGGCCCACCATTCAATCATGCAAGATGGCTCAAACAGTATCCCCATGTGATGTTACCCACCATGGCAGACAATAAAGCTGTAATCAAGATAATTGAAATGGTGGCAGGCATTACAGGAGTGGAGTGGATTAGGTGTGACCCTGACTTAACAGGAAAGGAATTGGCTACTCCCCCTGCCACTAGCCAGACTAGTCGTCCGTGCTCTGTTCTGTGGGCTCCGATGTATGTGTTTCATCCATGCCGTCTACCCATTCTTCCATATCATTGTATGCAATGGTCTCAAAAATGAGGTTAATAGAAATCTCAAGTGGACCACACAGTATTAATCGAATGCCCACCATTACAAACTTGTTGGGGGCACAAAAGTTTTGGATCAAGCTTTATATATATATATATATATATATATATATATATATATATATATGGAAAAGGTACAATGCACTCGAGCTGACAATAAGCTCCCGTGAGGTCGAGTTGTGTGGGCCCCACCGTGATGCATGTCGACCATCAACACTGTACATTTGATGGGTCCCCTTTAAATTATAGGATATCCCAAAAATCAGCCGTATACAGAACTCAGGTGGGCCATACCATCTAAAATTATGTGAAGACACCGTTAAAACATATAAAAGCACTTGGTGGGGCCCACCTGAGTTTTGCATGCGCCTGAAACTTGGTCTGAAACCTCATTCAAGTGGGACACACATAATGGATGGACTGGATTTGCAAACCACATCTCGGTGGGCCCTCAAAAATGGTTATGAATGTTTTAATGGTGTACGGCCCCTCTCCACTTCTATATATGGTGTGGCCCACACAAGTCACGGATTGACTTGATTTTTGAGACCTAGGCCCATGATGGAATGGTTCATCTAACTGATGGGGTAGATGTTCGAAACGCATCACGGTGGGGCCCACATAGCTCGACCTCATGGGACGGACGGGCGTAGTACCTTTCCCTATATATATATATATATATATATATATATATATATATATCATCCACGTCTGTAAGACCTAATCAACAGGTTAGATGTCAAATAACCATTATAGTGGGGCTTAGGAGTTCTTTAATGGTGAATATTCAATCACTGTTGTTTTCCCATGGTATGGTTCACCTGAGATTTAGATCTAATTCATTTTTGAGGTCAAGACCTAAAATTATCTTTCAAAATGGATGGATGGCGTGGATAAAACACATACATCATGGTGACGTCCACGTAGCACCGACCATTAGCCACCTGATGGTGGCGAAGTCACTAGCCACACCGCGTCCGACTTCACCAAAGAGGATTCATCCCTTACCGTGGGCCCACCTTGATCTATATGTTCTGTATCCATGCCCTCTAACCTAACCTTTTCTTCCAAATCATTTTAGTGCATGATGTTGGGATGCGTTGCACAAACCTTAGGATCTAGCCTCCCGAAACAAACCAGAATTATGGATAATAAAGTAATGAAATAAATCAAAGCATCAATCACACACCACACAAGAGATTTTACGTGGAAAACCCTCAAAGAGGTAAAACCATGGGACCTCGTCAAGATCAACAATCCACTATGAAGTAGAACGTTACAATCTTCTTCACTCACGCAGAGTGGATAAACAATAAGAGAAATAGAGAAAACGGAGAGATCTAACCGATTACGAGGACATAGAAGTGCTGAGATATAGATTGCACAGTAGAAAACCTCCACGAGCAGAACCTCCCTTCTATAAGCTTCCTCTCTCTCTTTCTCCCTCTCTCTTACCTTTAATAGCCCTAAACCCTTTAGCAAATCCCTTGTAAAGCTTTAGGAAACTCTCTTGTTGTACCTAGAAAAACCCTAGGCAACCCCTTTTATACACTACAAGAAAAATGGGCAAAGGCTACGGACTAGATCCGTAGCAAAAGTCCTTTTACTACGGATCTAGTCCGTGGCACGTCCGTCGCAATTGGTGGGGTAGCTAAAGATCTCGCTACGGACAAAATCCGTAGCAATAGGTATAGTTAGCTACGGATTTTGTCCGTAGCGATAGATACAGTTAGCTACGGATAATATCCATAGCAATAGATACCATTAGCTACAGATTTTATCCGTAGCAATATACACAATTCACTATGAATATTCTCCGAGCTATAGATAGAAATAGCTACGGCTATACAGAAATAGCTACGGATATAATCCGTAGCAATAGATACCAATCTTTTACGATATTTGCGGCACTACATACCAATAGCTACGGATATAGTTCGTAACTATATACCAATAGCTACGGATTATATCCGTAGCTATAGATAGTAATTGCTACCGCTACGAATTATATTTCGTAGCTATTTTCCCTATTTTCATTGTAATAACCTGCTATGATTGATAACTCATCTAAGCTTAATGCAATCAAAGAAAAAAAAATGATGCATTTGTTACAATAGCAATTAAATCTATAATACATCATACATTCACATTTTTAAATAAATAATATTTCACTTTACTCAACCTATCATAAGAATTACAACTAAAGCGTGCCCTCATGCATTAAACAATGCTCGCGCTTTTACAAAATTTTCTTTCTTCAGACGGTCAAGTTCAGCAAACATAGAAGATCTGACTTCTTCTTTCCTTGGCTTGCATAAATAACTTCTGTAGACTTTGACACAATATCACTTTCAAGTTTCAAAACCCTTCCCTTGAGAAAATGAATTTCATCATCCACTAACTTCTTTAGCTTGTCAGCCTGTATAAAACAACAATTATAGACACAATCAAACAATCATGCCTTTGTACACATCTCAAAAGGAAGAAAGACAAAAAAAAAAAAAAGAACTGGAAAAAAATAATTATATATAAAGAAATAAAAAATGTACCTACAAATCTTCTAAACTATAGCAAAATCCATAGGTTAGGTTATCGGTTATAAGTTTAGGTTATAAGTTATAGGTTAAGGTTTAATTTATAGGTTTAGGAAATCGGGTTCAGTTTCAGGATCGGGTTTAGGTTTGAGTTTTCAAGTTTAGGATTAGGTTTAAGTTAGGGAGTTGAGATTAGGATTAGGTGTAGGCTTAGGTTTAGGAATTTGAGAATACATTTAGGTTAAGGTTTGGGAATTGAGAATAGGTTAAGGTATAGGTTTAGGAAATCGGGTTCGTGTTCAAGATCGGGTTTAGGTTTGGGTTTTCAAGTTTAGGTTTAGGTTTAGGTTAGAGAGTTGAGATTATGATTAGGTGTAGGTTTAGATTTAGGGATTTGAGAATACATTTAGGTTAAGGTTTAGGGAATTGAGAATAGGTTAAGGTTTAGGTTTAGGAAATCGGATTCGGGTTCGGGATCGGGTTTAGGTTTGGGTTTTCAAGTTTAGGTTTAGGTTTAGGTTAGGGAGTAGAGATTAGGATTAGGTGTAGGTTTAGGTTTACGGATTTGAGAATACATTTAGGTTAAGGTTTAGGTTAAAGGTTTTGGTTTAGGTTAAGGTTACATGTTTTGGTCTAGGTTTAGGTTTAAGTTTTAGGTTTAGGTTATAGATTTAGGGAAGTGAGAATAGTTTAAGGTTTAGGTTTAGGAAATCGGGTTCGGGTTCGGGATCGGCTTTATGTTTGGGTTTTAAGTTTAGGATCGGTTTAGGTTAGGGAGTTGAGATTAGGATTAGGTGTAGGTTTAGGTTTAGGGATTTAAGAATACATTTAGGTTTTGGTTTAGGTTTAGGTTATAGATTTAGGGAATTGAGAATAGTTTAAGGTTTAGGTTTAGGAAATCGGGTTCGGGTTGGGATCGGCTTTAGGTTTGGGTTTTCAAGTTTAGGATCCGGTTTAGGTTAGGGAGTTGAGATTAGGATTAGGTGTAGGTTTAGGTTTAGTGATTTGAGAATACATTTAGGTTAAGGTTTAGGTTATAGGTTTTGGTTTAAGTTAAGGTTATAGGTTTTGGTTTAGGTTTAGGTTATAGATTTAGGGAATTGAGAATAGTTTAAGGTTTAGGTTTAGGAAATCGGGTTCGGGATCGGGATCGTCTTTAGGTTTGGGTTTTCAAGTATAGGATCCGGTTTAGGTTAGGGAGTTGAGATTAGGATTAGGTGTATGTTTAGGTTTAGGGATTTGAGAATACATTTAGGTTAAGGTTTAGGTTATAGGTTTTGGTTTAGGTTTAGGTTATAGATTTAGGGGTGAGAATAGTTTAAGGTTTAGGTTTAGGAAATCGGGTTCGGATTCGGGATCGGCTTTAGGTTTGGGTTTTCAAGTTTAGGATCCGGTTTAGGTTAGGGAGTTGAGGTTAGGATTAGGTGTAGGTTTAGGTTTAGAGATTTGAGAATACATTTAGGTTAAGGTTTAGGTTATAGGTTTTGGTTTAAGTTAAGGTTATAGGTTTTGGTTTAGGTTTAGGTTATAGATTTGGGAGTGAGAATAGTTTAAGGTTTAGGTTTAGGAAATCGGGTTCGGGTTAGGGATCGGCTTTAGGTTTGTATTTTCAAGTTTAGGATCCGGTTTAGGTTAGGGAGTTGAGATTAGGATTAGGTGTAGGTTTAAGTTTAGGGATTTGAGAATACATTTAGGTTAAGGTTTAAGTTATAAGTTTTGGTTTAAGTTAAGGTTATAGGTTTTGGTTTAGGTTTAGGTTATAGATTTAGGGAATTGAGAATAGTTTAAGGTTTAGGTTTAGGAAATCGGGTTTGGGTTCGGGATCGGCTTTAGGTTTGGGTTTTTCAAGTTTAGGATCCGGTTTAGGTTTAGGAAATCGGGTTCGGGTTCGGGATCGGCTTTAGGTTTGGGTTTTCAAGTTTAGGATCCGGTTTAGGTTAGGGAGTTGAGATTAGGATTAGGTGTAGGTTTAGGTTTAGGGATTTGAGAATACATTTAGGTTAAGGTTTAGGTTATAGGTTTTGGTTTAAGTTAAGGTTATAGGTTTTGGTTTAGGTTTAGGTTATAGATTTAGGGGTGAGAATAGTTTAAGGTTTAGGTTTAGGAAATCGGGTTCGAGATCGGGATCGGCTTTAGGTTTGGGTTTTCAAGTTTAGGATCCGGTTTAGGTTAGGGAGTTGAGATTAGGATTAGGTGTAGGTTTAGGTTTAGGGATTTGAGAATACATTTAGGTTAAGGTTTAGGTTATAGGTTTTGGTTTAAGTTAAGGTTATAGGTTTTGGTTTAGGTTTAGGTTATAGATTTAGGAAGTGAGAATAGTTTAAGGTTTAGGTTTAGAAATCGGGTTGGGTTCGGGATCGGCTTTAGGTTTGGGTTTTCAAGTTTAGGATCCGGTTTAGGTTAGGGAGTTGAGATTAGGATTAGGTGTAGGTTTAGGTTTAGGGATTTGAGAATACATTTAGGTTAAGGTTTAGGTTATAGGTTTTGGTTTAAGTTAAGGTTATAGGTTTTGGTTTAGGTTTAGGTTATAGATTTAGAGAATTGAGAATAGTTTAAGGTTTAGATTTAGGAAATCGGGTTCAGGTTCGGGATCGGCTTTAGGTTTGGGTTTTCAAGTTTAGGATCCGGTTTAGGTTAGGGAGTTGAGATTAGGATTAGGTGTAGGTTTAGGTTTAGTGATTTGAGAATACATTTAGGTTAAGGTTTAGGTTATAGGTTTTGGTTTAAGTTAAGGTTATAGGTTTTGGTTTAGGTTTACGTTATAGATTTAGGGAATTGAGAATAGTTTAAGGTTTAGGTTTAGGAAATCGGGTTCGGGTTCGGGATCGGCTTTAGGTTTGGGTTTTCAAGTTTAGGATCCGGTTTAGGTTAGGGAGTTGAGATTAGGATTAGGTGTAGGTTTAAGTTTAGGGATTTGAGAATACATTTAGGTTAAGGTTTAGGTTATAGGTTTTGCTTTAAGTTAAGGTTATAGGTTTTGGTTTTGGTTTAGGTTTAAGTTTTAGGTTTAGGTTATAGATTTAGGGAATTAAGAATAGTTTAAGGTTTAGGTTTAGAAAATCAGGTTCGGGGTCAGGATCGGCTTTAGGTTTGGGTTTTCAAGTTTAAGATCCGGTTTAGGTTAGGGAGTTGAGATTAGGATTAGGTGTAGGTTTAGGTTTAGGGATTTGAGAATACATTTAGGTTAAGGTTTATGTTATAGGTTTTCGTTTAGGTTTAGGTTTAAGTTTTAGGTTTAGGTTATAGATTTAGGGAATTGAGAATAGTTTAAGGTTTAGGTTTAGGAAATCGGGTTCGGGTTGGGGATCGAGTTTAGGTTTGGGTTTTTAAGTTTAGGTTTAGGTTAAGGGTGTGGTCCCTGCAAATACAAATATAAAAATGGCCTGTCCAAATGGTCAGGCCCTTCCAATGCTGTCCATAGGAAATGGACGGCTTCATCATGGTCATAATGACGGTTCCCACCTTCCAGGGACCCCCGCTCATCCGGATAGCTCCGACGCACATCCGGGTCTGCTCCATTAATTTCGAATAAATACATAAACACAGCCTGTCCAAATGGTCAGACCCCTCAATGTCTGTCCATAGGAAATGGACAACTTCATCATGGTCATAATAGCGGTTCCCACCTTCCAGGGACCCCCGCTCATCCGGATAGCTCCGACGCACATCCGGATCTGCTCCATTAATATCGAGCAAATACATAAACACGGCCTGTCCAAATGGCCAGACCCCTCCAATGATGTTCATAGGAAATAGACAGCTTCATCATGGTCATAACAGCGGTTCCCACCTTCCAGGGACCCCCGCTCATCTGGATAGCTCCGACGCACATCCGGGTTTGCTCCATTAATTTTGAGCAAATACATAAACACGGCCTGTCTAAATGGCCAGGCCCCTCCAATGCTGTCCATAGGAAATGGACAACTTTATCATGGTCATAACAGCGGTTCCCACCTTCTAGGGACCCCCACTCCACATCCGGATAGCCCCGACGCACATCCGGATCTACTTCATCAATTTCATGATAATATATAAACATGGGCCTATCCAAATGGCGGCCACTTCTTCAATGAATCATATAGTATGAAGGAAAGAAGACTCACCAATTTAGCTAGCAAGGAGAGAAAGTGTGAGTGCTTGGAATGTCGTCCTTTCTTTGAATAATGGATGCATATTCCACATTGCAATCTGAGAATGAGTAAATTTTTTAGTTTTTCCGACAATGCAAATGGGCACAAATTTACATATAAAGATTTTAAAGATTGTAAAACATTCCAAGACATTAGTTGCACAAATAATGGATGAGACATACCAAGACTATAGGTGCCCAGAGCAAGATAACTGCACCAATGTTGTACCTAGCTGCATTGAAAGAGCAAAAAAATTATATGAAGAGCAAAAAGATAACTCCACTCAAATGGTACCTAAATTCCACATTTGGGTGCTCCCACTTTTAAGGGTGGATGGGTTGCACTCAACCGAGTCAAATATTCGGACGGTTGTGCCATTTCGAGAAAGCAGATTGCATGCGAGAACCAAATTACAATGTTGAATCATAAAAAGGAGCAAGAACAACATTATTACAAATATGAAATTCCAATAAGCATTTCAATCAATTGAGAACCAATACTTCACTACATAAGTATTTGGAAATAATGGTTAGATGACAGGGGATTCATTAGTACAAATAGGCTCAGAGAAGACAAGAAAGGTCTGAAGTTGCCATTATATAGTTTTTGCAACTGTAGTAGCTGCTACAGATAACTTCTGTCCAACAAATAAGATTGGGAGGGGTGGTTTCGGCCCTTTTTATAAGGTAACTGGAAATCGCACAAATAAAGGTCGTTCTTGTAATGAAATTAAGTGGGAGTTCTTTATAGAACTGGGCCCATGGAGACTCCATTTATTATCACTGAACTATGGGTTTGTTGCAAAAGAAAAACTTGTCTCATGCATTAAGGGATCAAATGAGATATACAACAATCTTACATGAGATGGAGCGATCTTTCTTCACTTTCCCAGTGTTCTTTTTCTTTAACAAAATCGTCTAAAAAAGTTGAGTACTTCAACCATTCTAACAAGAGGAGACATTGCTTAATTGAGAAAGAAGTTAATATTACAACCATTTCTGACATACAACATACGCCACCATTTTGCCATCCATGCTATAAATCAAAGGTTAACTAAGCATGTCACGGGCAATATTTGTCTTTGATCAATCATCCAAAGGCAACAAAACGACAATCTGACAACATTGCGTTTTTTTTTCCTTCTTTCCTTTACATTTCGGACATGACCAACAAGCTCTTTGTTAATATGTGGATAAAATTGAGCTTTGTAAACCACACCTTGGACTCCAAAGTAAAGAAATCTCAGAATCCAAGTCGATCACCCTCCCATTCCAAAGACTTAATTCTCCTCGCTTCATTATTCAGCTTTTCATTAAGCAACTTTAGTTCATCATGTTGGCTAGTAATGACTTGCCTTTGTTCATGTAAATTACACTCCAGTTCTCTTACAAGGCATTGCCTTTCGAGAAAGGGATGACTCTAGCTCATGCTATCAATATAGACTGCATAATGGACAAATAAATGCCAAGGAGAGTTGTGTACCTTGACAAGGGAATCATGTGCCTTTCCACCCTCTGCTTCCCCACTCTTCTGCTTCTTCCATGCAATAGCATCCTTTCTTAGTCTCTCTCTTTCTTCAATGGAAAGAAAAGCTGTGGTTCCATAGAGAAAAAATAAAAAGAAAAAGAAAGTTGTGATTCCCAAGGAAAACTAACTAAACAAATGAACAGATACAACAGAGAAAGAAGGTGCTCTGTAATTTAAAGAGATGAAAAAAAAAAAAAAAAGAAACATGTACTCTTAACATAGAACATAATCCTATAATTATAGACTTTTTCTACAAAAAGGAATGGCAACATAGAATCCTTACTAGACATAGGGGTATCATGCATCTGAACACCTAACAGACCATCATCTTAAAGTAAATACCAAAGAAATCTTGTTGATAGCATAGACAAACTAGAAAAGATACTGTAAAGAACAAGAGTCAGTAAAATCATATAAACACTTCGAAACTCTAAAAGTGCAGAACTTTCTCAAAATCCAGCAATAATTTAAAAATGCAATTACGGATTCACGAATTTCTTGAACATGCAAAAATATATCATCGACTTTGTGGCTTCACTTCTTAGATTCAGAATCGTCTTAGAAACAAGATAACAAACTTTTTTTAATCAACCTGAATGTAACGAGAATGAAATAAAGAGTCTAATGTTTTTGCATTTGGTACGTCTCAACATCGAGATATGCCAAAGTTCATCGAAAGTTGAAAAAATAGAATAAAATGGAGATATGCAAGCGAACGGCTCAAAACTTGGCTAAGGCCCTAGCGAATTCATCAGATTTTGATGGGCCAAATAGACAGAACAACAAGCTGGATGTGAATGGTAACTTTTGGTCCAACGAGCTGGATGTGAGCACCTCTCATTAAATAAATCAACCAAAGTTCCTTGGAGTAAATCTACCCATCCTTTCTAATTTCTAGTTATAGACCTATACATTTGTGTATACAATACTAGATGCTTGTGGGACCCACAAACCAAGATAACCATCATCAATCAAGAGAGTGAAATAGTGGACCCCACAAACTAAAATAACCATCATCATCATTAAAGTAATAGTAATTACCTCCCATCTCCAAGGATGGAACTCAAGGACACTTCCATGAAGAGATATGTCTAGATGTACAAACCTGAAAACTAGGAGGACCTTCCATCCACATGGAATTGAATAATCTGGACCACAAAAATTGAGTTTCTTAATACAGGTTGTGGGAACATTATAATAAATGTGCTCTTACATGCATGATTCTATAAACATATATACAAAAAAAGGTCCACCATAGGTGGATGGTGAACCTTTAAATCTGACATCCTTCAGGGCCTTTTGGTGCACAAACTTGACTATGTTCCCAGATATGAGAGCTTCATTAATGAGTCAATGACCTTCAATTAAAATAATTAAAAAAAAAACATTACAAATCATACACATCATTGGAAACATGCTAGAAAGTGAGAGAAAAAATAATAAAAAGAACATTGAGGACAGATAGAAAAAGCAATAAACAAAGGTGCTAATCTAGCATGTGTGTTTTGCACCATTCATTAAAAGTAGGCAAGTAGGCTGATCCGCTATAAAGCTTTTTAGCTTGAGTTTGACCTACAATTCTACATGTGGGCCCATTTTGATTTGTGAATGACGTCCAATCTAATTAACTACCTTTGGGCCTCTTCATGTTCTCCTTGGCACTCAAAAGAAACTCACTTGATCCAATTGATGGTATTATAGGGTGATCCAATTGAAAATACTGTCCAGAAAGAAAGCATTCATTGGATGCACAACAATCAATAGCTGCCACACAAGATAAGGTGAAAAAACTTCATTAAAACAAAATGACTGAAGGTCTAAAAAATGAAAGCAATTTCATCTACTTTGGTAGAGAACGGATTAATAAAACAAATGATGCCACATAGTCATACCTTGTTTGGAGCTGAACAGTAGACTGACTATTGACAGGAGGGCCCTTTCGTGCCACAACAGCCTTAGCAATTTCGTGCCAGCATCCAAATGTTCCCCCTATTCAGCAACAGCCAACAAACGTGAAATGGGCCCACTTCATGACATGATATCTAATTCATATGCCAACGGATCAATGGTGGATTCCTTATTGCCCAAAATATCATTAGCAGCCGTTGCTTTTGTTAGGTGGCCCAATCAGTGTGTACATGGCCCACTTTTTCCACGTGTATGGGTGATTAGCATGGCTCTAAATGAAACAACAATAAGATCTTCCCATTTAGTCACCATTTCAAATTCTACATTGGAGTAGGGTCCCTGAATCTAGATGGTTCATTTAGTGGGCCTATCAAGAGTGGCCCACGAAACAAGGGAAATATGAAAATGATGAATCCTACATTTTCTATTTTCAGTGTTCGTGTGCTTGATGGCTAGGCATGTTTTTTTTTCTTTTTTTTTTCTGCCACAGCTCATCAACAGCATGGCCCACTAGATGGACCATCCACATTCACTAACTGAGCAATGTTGGTTAGGAGCATGAGTTAAGGTCAGCCCTAAATAAAAGAATGCACACAAAGACACTCAACCCAGTCTTAAAACCTTGATGGGCATGGACACAAGTTACGGTCTGACCGGTAAAACAGGTAGAGACAGTTGACCCATCAGGATTTTGGCATGTCCCAATATTGGAAAGGCTTGGGCATGATTTCTATGCCTATGCTTCAATCAACCCATTTCTACAGATTAGGCCCCTGGCATGGTGATCCAGACCGTTGATCTTATGTTCCCTACTCCTGATGGGGGATTCTACAAATTAGGCCCATCTTGATTTTCTGGCTATTGCGCATCCGTGTGATGATTGCACCAAACCAACAGTGTCAATCACCATCTCAAGTGCCACGTGTACAGTGATGTCGGGTGGCACACTTCACAAAACTAAATGAATTGAATGCATCATAGTAGCATTGCTGAAAATGAATGAAAAATGGAATTTCAACAGGATATATAATATTTTGATCTTAACTGGGCCTTAATGAGCTCATCGATTTCATGTTGGCTGTCGATTTGAGTCTCCAAATCAGAAATCCTCTGTGTATGAGAAGCATAAATCCTATACAAAAAATACCCACCTCCCAAAGCTCCCGCAACAACAAAAGCCTTCCTTCCATGCCTTCTCCAAAAATCCCTATTTAAAAAAAAAAAAACAAAAAAAACAAAAAAAAAAAAAAAAAAAAAAAATCAAATATACAATTTTTTTAAGGGTTAAAGCTTAGATGATGATAATGAACATGACGATTGTGATTACTCCAAAAGGAAATTAGTAGGTAACAAAAAAAAAAAAGGAAAAATACCAAACTGACCTTAAAGAAAGCATTTTTGAATGTCAGGAAAGCCAGGAAATCATTGCTAGAACTTCATTTCCTGAAAACCCATTTGGATTTTGAACAACATAGATGCATCCTATGACAATCCATCATTCCTTTTGAATGTCAGGAACGCCAGGAAATCATATGCCTCTATATTGATTAACAACATAAAAAAGATGCATCCTATGACAATCCACTACAATGACTTACTTTCCTTCCAAAGCTTCTAGAGCAAGTAGACCAAAACGGTGAAGCAATTCATAGAATGTTCATCTGGTAGGATATCCAGCACAGCTGATCCTAATTACCTCAAGAACATCTTGAGAGTATGAAAGTTTGGTACAAAATATTATATGTAAATAACAACTGAATTTGAACAGCTCCATGTGAAAGTTAATGAAGAATGACAAAGGCAATAATAATGTTTTCCATTGTGTACTTACACCACAACGTAGTTGTTGGATAATGTTGGCATTCTCAAAAAAAGCAAGCTTGAGGACATTGTTTGGCTTGACACATCTGATGTAATGAGGCTCTGTTGAATTTAAGGTCTCCATCAAAAGTTGTAGTTGCAGCTGCGATTTTATCATTTCCAAAAGAGAGAAATGTTAGCACAAGGGACTGCATGTAATTTAAGCATTTATGCATGAAAGAGAACGAGTGCACCAGCAGGGTTGTGTGTACATGTAGAGTAGTAAGAAAATTTGCAGAGCTCTATGAACGGTAGGAAGCCTCATTAAGTTCAAAATGGAAGAAGGTTACATTAATCACTGGGACAAATCAATTAAGCACTAGAAAACCAAAGAGTCATAGACAGTGAGACCTCTTAAATCAATACAACTACACCATTAGTAAAAGAAAACAAGGATTCAAAAACCATCCTAGAGCAATTCCTCCCAGAAAAGATAAATGGGCCACCGTGCCCTTGAGTTGATTCATACTAACACCTGGGAACCAGATGCTACTGTCTCTGCTCTAGGTTAGGTATTTTGTTTCCTCTATGCAGATTATTATCAGATTTTTATTTATATTTGCAAATCAAGGTATAAAGTTTTTGACATGTTTAGAGCTACTTAGAGAAGTTCTGACCCACTTCAATGGGAGCATTAAAACTTCAAGATAAGATAATACCAGAGAATATTTGTTGTAGGAGGTTCTCTTGTATTTATATGAGAGTGGGATTTTGTTTCAAACTTCATGTACTCAATATAAATACAACAATACACATATTTTAGATTTAACTCCTAACAGCTATAATAGAATCAGAACATTCAAACTCAAGCTGAGGAGGTCAGTTAGCAATTGTGATCTTCAGGAAAGATGAACAATGGAAAATTTATAGTGAAGCTAGAAAAAATTTACTCACGCAGCCATAAGTGAAGGATGATTGCTTTTGACAAAAGAACAAGAGATTTGTAAGTCCATGAAAAGAGATACACTGATAGATTTGACAGGCACTATTCCAATCCACATAGGGTCATCCTGGAGAGCCTCTAACACCATGTGAAAATGGATAAATCCCAAGAAAGAGGAGAAATGTCCATGAATTTCTTTGATTCTTCTTTTTTTATGAGAGGTATTAAATATGAATGAAGAATATTACCCTACTGCAAACAAGATAGTTCAAGAACCAGAAAATAAAAATCCATGAAGCTCTAATATAAAGAAAACCATACACGAATTTTAGAGAAAAACACACAAGGAACTGGTCAAAATAAAAATTGAACTCCAAACTACTAAAATAGAATCAGAGTAGTTATTTCATCAAAAGTGGAATGGACCTAATTAACTTAAAGCATGTTCCAATGGAAGAAAATTTGGATGATTTTGATGACACCTCCAGAAGTGGAGGAAATAGACTTGCCACAAAGGAGCACTTTGAAGCATTTAGTAAATACTTAGGAACCGAAATCAGACTCCAAAGCCCTAAATCTCCTCATAAAATTTATCAGGAAAAAAACAGAAATCCAAGAAAAACAATACCAGAGGTGGTTCATCACCGTCATCTTCATCTGCAGCACCAGAATACACTAGCACTGCCCGAATCCACCAGGGTCCACGGCCAGCATCACCCCCTGTTAAGAAAAAAAAAAAACCCCGACTTTGCTAACAGCCATTGTTTCCGGCAGATTTGGTGCAACCCAAACCCTCATCTTCTTTGTCTCTCGTCTCCAGTGACCACATTTGCAGCCCGTGATTGCCGAACCCATCCACGCAGACATCATCATGAATCCATCTCCGTCCCTCTGCAATGGAGAGAGATAGAAGAGCTTCACGACGTGGCTGATGCATTGGAAATAGAGGGAGGAGAATGAGAGAGATGGAGCAGAGACCGAGAGGGAGAGAGAGGACTGGGGAAAGAAGAGATTAGGAACGGGGTGAGAGAGAGAGAGAGAGAGAGAGAGAGAGAGAGAGAACCTAAGTGGGCGCGTTGACTGTTTTGAGCGCGCGCTGCGCCCAAATTTGGGTGTGGGCCGTGGACGGTCCTGACGGGGGTTCTGTGGGGCCCACCATGATGTATTTTGTTTATCCATTCCGACCAATAATTTTATTAATTTATTTTATTTTATATTCCTAAATTTAAGGTATATCTAAGGCTTAAGTAGACCACACCATAAGAAACAAATATGATTTAATATCCATGTTTCCTACCGTGTGGTCCATTTGAGCCTTCGATCTAGCTGATTTTTTATTTCATGCTCTAAAGTAATATTTCCAAATATATAGACAGCTTAGATAGGACATATTTTTTTTAAGGCCCCATTGAACCCCTTACAACACCATTAATTATTAACGGTGTGTCAACTTTTTAGCTACGGATTAAAACCGTAGCAAATGTAGCTAAGGTTTATATCCGTAGCAAAAAACTAACGTGGTTCGTATCCTTTGCCTCTTTTTTTGGTAGTGATAGTTTAGGAAACTTCTTTCTGTATCCCTGTTGCGAAAGGACTCAAATCCGCAGTTTCGCGCAAAATCGCGGAACAAACTGCGTAACCTTCGACTAGTCGAACCTAGTCTTCGACTAGTCGTAGGACCCCTTCGACTAGTCGAGACATCCCTTCGACCAGTCGTAGCTACAGTAAAAAATAACAAAAATACTCGCTGGACTTTGAGTCGAAGTCACGACTCGAACCTTCGACTGGTCGACCACCAGCCTTCGACCGGTCGAGCAGGGCTCACGACCGGTCGAAGATGGGTAAAAAAAAACCATCAAATCTCCCCCTTTTTGACTCAGGAGAGATCTACCTTCTTCAAGCCATCCAGGTTTCTACAAACCTCAAACTTGCCCTTGAGCAAAGCCTTGGTCATCATGTCTGACCCATTATCGTCCGTGTGGACTTTCTCAAGCTGTAACACCTTCTGTTCCAAAGTATCCCTGATCCAGTGATACCGTATCTTAATGTGTTTTGACTTGGAATGCTGATTTGGATTCTTGCTCAAGTGTATAGCACGCTAACTATCGCAATAGACCACGTGTTCCTCCTACTTTAGACTAAGTTCCTGTAGGAACCTTTTCATCCAAAGCATCTCTTTACATGCTTCTGTGACTGTAATGTATTCGGCCTCTGTCGTCGACAATGCTACGACCTTCTGTAGCTTGCTCTGCCAAGAAACCGCTCCCCCTGCAAACGTGAACATGAACCCCGATGTAGACTTCCCGGAGTCTATGTCGCCTGCCATATCTGCATCTGTGTAGCCCTCTAACACAGGTTTTTCGTTACCATAGCACAGGCTCAACCTGGATGAGCCTCTTAGATACCGTAGTATCCATTTCACCACTGCCCAATGCTATTTGTCAGGATTGACAAGGTACCGGCTGACTACACCAACCGCATAGCTATGTCTGGGCGTGTACACACCATAACATATATCAAACTTCCTACAGCTGATGCGTAGGGTATTTTCTGCATTTCTTCCACCTCTGCCTTCATCTTCGGACACTGCCTGTCACTCAATCTGAAGTGACCATCCAGTGGAGTACTGACCGGCTTCGCTGCATTCATATTGAACCGCTCTAGGACTTTCTCAGTATACCACTCTTGTGACAGCCAAAGCTTCCTACTGCTTCTGTCACGGGTTATCTTCATTCCTAAGATCTGTCTAACCGGGCCCAAGTCTTTCATCACAAAAGACTTGCCGAACTCCTGTTTCAGCCTGTCAATCTTCTTGATGTCTTTTCCCATGATGAGCATGCCATCAACAAATTACAGCAGAACTAAGAAATCACCATCTGAGAACTTGCGTGTGAACACACAGTGGTCCGACTCCGTTCTGTCATACCCATGTTTCAACATAAACGAGTCGAACTTCTTGTCTCATTGCCATGGAGCTTGTTTCAGCCCATACAAGCTCTTCCTCAGCCTGCACACCATATGCTCATTGCCCTTGACTTTGAACCCCTCTGGTTGGTGCATGTAGATCTCTTCTTCCAGGTCACCATGGAGAAAGGCAGTTTTAACATCTAACTACTCTATCTCCAGATCCATGCTAGCCGCCAACCCAAGCAACACCCGTATGGATGTCATCTTCACCACTGGTGAGAATATCTCTTCGAAGTCTATACCTTTCCTCTGACCAAACCCTTTCATCACAAGTTTGGCCTTGAACCTTGTCTGTGAATTCTTCTACTCAATCTTCTTTCTGAACACCCACTTGTTGCTCAAAGTTTTCTTACCCTTAGGCAATTTCACCATATCATAGGTGTGGTTCTTATGCAAGGATTCTATCTCCTCTTGCATGGCTTTCAACTACCCCCTTATGCTCGTCGGCTAGGGCCTCAGAATAATCTTCTGGCTCTCCCCCATCAGTCAGCATAATGTACTCATGTGGCGAGTACCTCTTGGACGGCTGTGTGTCCCTAGATGACCTCCTCACCTGTGGCTCAACAGGTGGATCAAGTGGGGGCTGCTCCCCTGGTCCATCTTCCGAAGGAACTCTCTCGTCCCTCGCACCTTCTGGTGTGCTCTCCGTCATCAGGCACCACGGGAGGAATAACCGGATCCATGTCCTCTAGCTCACCCGAACTAGGCTGATTCTTCTCTGGCTTACCGATGTCTTCTATACACTGATTTTCAAAGAAAACCACAGCTCTGCTCCTGACGAGCTTCTTCTCGGTCGGATCCCATAACCTGTAACCGAATTTTTCATCACCGTACCTTAAGAACACATACTGTCTGATCTTCATATCGAGCTTGGACCTCTCGTCCTTTAGTACGTGAACGGATGCCCTGCATCCAAACACCCTGAGATGACTGTACGATGGATCATGTCCAGTCCACACTTTCTCAGGTACTTCTCCATTCAACGGGGCTGATGGAGACCTGTTTATCAAATACACCACTGTATACATTGCTTCTCCCCAGAACGTCTTAGGTAATTTCGCATGGGATAACATACATCTGATTCTCTCTACAATGGTGTGATTCATTCGGTCAGCTACACCATTATGCTTGGGGGTCTTAGGAACCGTCTGTTCATGCCGTATACCCAGGGACTTGCAGTACTCATGAAAGTCGCTAATGTATTCACTACCATTGTCAGTGCAGATGCACTTCAATGATCTACCTATCTCTCTCTCAACCATAGCATGAAACAATTTAAATACACCAAAGACCTCGTCCTTGGATTTCAAAGCATAAACCCAAACCCTCCTAGATGCATCATCTATAAAAGTGACAAAATACAATGCCCCACCCAAGGTTTTTGTCCTCATAGGACCACAAACATCAGAATAAACCAAATCTAATGCATGCACTTTATTAACATGAGAAGCAGTTTTAATAAATGAAACTCTATGCTGTTTCCTTGATAAATAATCAAGACAGGTTTTGAGAGGTATACCTGTCACGTCTGGAAGGAGCTGCTTCCTCGCTAGTAGCTGAAGCCCTTTTTCACTCATGTGGCGTAGACGTTTGTGCCATATGTCAATAGCTGAATCTTCCACTGCATTCAACCCACCCTTGCACATACTGACACTTGTCTTGTAAAGGGTGCAACACTTCTTTCCTCTAGCCACGATCAACGAACCCTTGATGAGCTTCCATCGCCCACCAGCAAACCGGCTTTCATAGCCATCATCATCCAACCTTCCCGTCGACATCAAGTTGAGGCGAAGGTCTGGGATATGCCTCACATCCTTGAGAACCAATGTGCAGCCCACATCGGTCTTCACACAAATATCACCAACTCCCATGATCTTTGATATGCCAGAATTTTCCATCTTCACAGTCTCATAGTCACCTGACTTGTAGCTTGTGAAGGAGTCCCTCTGTGGAGTCACATGAAAAGAAGCTCCCGAGTCTATCACCCAGTCGGTGCCCTGACTCGTAGCCGTGAGACATACATCATGATCTGCAGAAAGAATAACTACCATGTCGCTATCTGAAGCGACCGCAGTGGAATCTGATTCATCTTCCTTCCATTTTCCTTTCTTGTCGTTCTTTTTATCACGACATTCATGTTTATAGTGGCCTTTCTTGCCACAGTTCCAGCAATCAACATCTTTTCTGTTACTCGACTTACCTCTTGATTTATCTCGGGCCTTCCCGCCCTTCCTGTTCTTTCCTCTCCCCCGTTCCTGCGTCACAAGAGCCTCTTACTGAGTAGACCCCTGAGACTTCCTCCTTGTCTCCTCATTGAAGAGACAACTGGTTACCTGTTCCATGGATATCTTTCCGTCTGGAGTGGAGTTACTTAGAGACACCACCAATGTCTCCCAATTGTCAGGCAATGAACTAAGCAATAGTAATTAAGCCTGCAATTCATCATTCAGGACCATCTTCATAGAGGTGAGTTGGTTCACTATATTGCTGACCTCATTCATGTGCTCAGCCACAGAACCACCATCCTTGAACTTGATATTCACAAGTCGCCTTATCAGAAATATCTTATTACCGGCTGTCTTCCTCTCATACAACCCTTGTAATTTTAGCCATAGGCTAGCGGCTGAGGTTTCTGTAGACACATGGTAAAACACGGAATTATCCAACCATTGTCTAATAAACCCCACTGCCTTTCGGTCCATCTTCTTCCAATCATCATCAGTCATATCCTTGGTTTTTGCTGATATGCCTAAAATTGGAGAATATAGGTCCTTGTAATAGAGCAAGTCCTCCATCTTAGCCTTCCATATGTCCAGTTAGAACAATTGAGGCTGATCATCCTTGATGAGCCACCTTCCATAATTCAAAAACCGATCCTACCCGTTCAATGAACTTAGCTCTGATACCACTTTGTTGGGATGTCTTGCACAAACCTTAGGATCTAGCCTCCCGAAACAAACCAGAATTATGGATAATAAAGCAATGAAATAAATCAAAGCATCAATCACACACCACACAAGAGATTTTTACGTGGAAAACCCTCGAATAGGTAAAAACCACGGGACCTCGTCCAGATCAACAATCCACTATGAAGTAGAACGTTACAATCTTCTTCACTCACGCAGGAGTGGATAAACAATAAGAGAAATAGAGAAAACAGAGAGATCTAACCGATTATGAGGACATAGAAGCGCTGAGATATATATTGCACAGTAGAAAACCTCCACGAGCAGAACCTCCCTTCTATAAGCTTTCTCTCTATCTTTTTCCCTCTCTCTCACCTTTGATAGCCCTAAACCCTTTAGCAAATCCCTTGTAAAGTTTTAGGAAACCCTCTTACTGTACCTAGAAAAACCCTAGGCAACCCCTTTTATAGTTTAGGAAACTCTTTTCCGCATCCCTGTTGCGAAAGGACTCAAATCCGCAGTTTCGCGCAAAATCGCGGAACAAACTGCGTAACCTTCGACTAGTCGAACCTAGTCTTCGACTAGTCAAGACATCCCTTCGACCAGTCGTAGCTACGGTAAAAAACATCAAAAATACTCGCTGGACTTTGAGTCGAAGTCACGACTCGAACCTTCGACTGGTCGACCACCAGCCTTCAACCGGTCGAGCAGGGCTCACAACCGATCGAAGATGGGTCAAAAAAACCCATCACATGATTCCAAAAATAAGAAACAGATCCCATAGCCAGGCAGACCATATCATTGGAAACAGTGGTGCTTGACTATTAATGGGCCATAAAAGTTTTGGATCAAGCTGATGTTTGTTTTTTTACCCTTCATCCAGGCTTTATATGACTTATCAATGGATTCCCTTCATCCAGGCTTATGTGACCTTATCAATGGATTGGATGACAAATAAACACTATCAAATCATTAAGGTATGCCTTAAGAAGTTTTTAATGATGAGGCGTTCAATCACCACTGTTTTATAGAGTATGGTCCACCTGAGATTTGGATCTTCTTATTTTTTGGATCATGTGCTGAAAATAGACGGTAAAGGTTCAGAATAGATACATAAAGGTGGCCCCATGCTAAGGGAGGCACCATCTTGGTTGAGGCCAGAGTCACCTAATCCTCGTAGAGAGTGGATTGCATGTGCCCTGGTAATGTGTGGGGCTCACAGAGATGTCCGTTACAAATCCACTCGGTCCATCTGTTTTCAAAGATCATATTAGAATATAGGAATCTGCAAATCAGGCACATCTAAAACTCACGTAGGCCGTACCACATGAAACGGTGGGGATTGAATGTCCGGCACGACAGAAGTTCTGTATCATGATGATATCTGTTCCTACAGTTTATCTTAGGGGTAATAACCACGTGATTGATTTGGATGGCACATAAATATCATGGTTATCTTTAAATAGTTTCAGTGTTTCTGTTTTCACTATTTTATTTGTGGTGGCCTACCTGAGTTTTGGATCTGCCTGATTTTTAGAATCCTATCATATGGTGGTCTTTAAAAACTGATGGGCTGAGTGGAATTGTCACTGACATCTTCGTGGAACCCACACAGCCCTGGCAGGGGTATATTTCTCTGCCCAGGCCACATGCAATCGCTTGAGGGATGACAGATGCCTCGGAGATCATACTGATTAAATGGCAGTAGATTAGGTACAACTCTTACCATGGGACCCACCTTGAGGCATTATTCTAAATGGATGTTGTACATCTTTTCTTCTTTTTTTTTTTTGATCATTTTAGGTATGATTCAGAAAATGATCATACCATAATGTATATGTTTTATTCACACAGTTGATCCATTTTGCTAACACATTTTAGGTATAATCCAAAAAATAAGGAAAATCCAAATCTCAGGTGGACCACAACGCAGGAAAATATTTTTTATTGAACGACCACTCTTAAAACTTCCTAAGGCACCGGTAACTATAACGTTTACTTGCCATCAACCGGTTGATAAGGTCACACATTACAAAATTTATTTGTCATCTAACCTGTTGATAAGGTCACACATGGATGAAAGGAAAACACAAACACAAATATTAGCTTGATCCAAAACCTCCACAGCCCTGCAAAGTTTACAACAGTCCAATCCCCCCACTGTTTCCTCTTGTGGGGTCCACCTGAGATTTAAATCTGCCTGAGTTTTGAGCTCATGCTCACAAAGTTTTGACACCAGTTAGCCAAACCGCGTGGGAAAAGTAAGCAAGAATGCTAATAAGTCAACCCTAATAAATGCCTCGGGCCCACCATTCAATCATGCAACACAGCTCAAACAAAATCAGCACGTGCTGTTACACACAATGGCCCACAATAAAGCTGTAGTCGAGACATTTGAAATGATGGCCGGCATTATTGGAGAGGAATGGATTAGTGAGACCCTGGCTTCACCCAAGACGGCTCGTCCCTCACCGTGTGGCCCACCTTGATCTATACATTCTATATCCACGCCATCTAAACTTTTCTTCCAAATCATTTTAGTACATGATTTCAAAAATGAGAAACAGATCCAATTATTAGGTGGACCAAATCATTGGGAATAGTGGTGCTTAACTATCAATAGGCCACAAAAGTTTTGGATCAAGCTAATGTTTGTTTTTATACCTTCATTAAGGCTTATGTGACCATATCAACAGATTAAATAGCAAATAAATACTATGAAAACATTAAGGTGTATGTATCTTAGTAAGTTTTTAATGGTAGGGCATTTAATCACCACTGTTTTATAAGAGTATAGTCTATCAAATTTGAATCTTCTTATCATTTGGATAATGTACTAAAATGATATGGTAAAACATATTAACGGCAAAGATATAAAATAGATATGCAAAGGTGGCCCCACAGTAAGGGCCGCACTCGGGATTTTTTTTTTTTTTTTTTTTTTAAGATTCATAATTCTATTTATGTCAACGTATTTATTATGGTGAGTCCCCAGCATACAGTCCAATTTAACTCTAAACTCTTGTTGTGATACCAACTTGTAATGCTTCAAATTTCAGAGGTTGAGCACGTCCTCAATACCCGCTATTTTGAGAGTCACTTTTGCCTATGGAAGCATAATTTATCCGTATGATTCATACTAATCAAGCAAAGCAAAGAGCTAAACAAAACTACGTAAAATAATGAAGTACCAACGTGTACAAACCACCAACCAAAAAAAAACAATGCATCCACATGTCCAAAAATCACAGGGTCCACTTAGCTAAAGACCCAATATACACGGTTAAAATGAACACAAAGTGTACTACCCCTGCCTAAAATAATACTACACTAATCTAGCACCCCAAGAAGATAGCACTACAATTGATCGTCCACTACTTGAATATACGAGATCTCCTTAACGAGGTCCGCATACTCCTCGTATATATGTTGCTTCCTCTAAGGTACCTACATCAATGAAATCTTCTAATTGGCATTTTAAAACACCATCCCAGGTAGGAGTAAGTGATCAACTCAATGGTATTATTAACCTAAGTTACACATGTTATCAATCACATCAGGCTTATAGAATAATAGCTATACACCTCAAAGAATTCCCTAAGCTAGTTGTTTAAAGCATAAATGGCATGAGGTGTAAATGCATTGCCCAGGATCAACCACAACATAATATCCTTCCACGTTCATTACACCACCACCACAACAACAACCAAGTTGGGAAACAATGATTCAAATACGGCGCAACTCACAATATATGTCATGGTATGCATGATTAGTCAAATACTTATTAGTCCAAATTCAAACAGTATTTTATTGAATACAGGATACCTCTATCATATCACAGACCTCTATTCGAATCACGTGGTTCGAAGCAGCAAAAAGCGGCTTCTTACCCATGCCCCTTGATTCTGATGAAAGTTCATTACTCAACAATCCTCGCATGCACGGTTAATCACGGTCGACTCATAGCCCTTAGATAATCTCAGAGATATATATATATATATATATATATATATATATATATATATATAGAGAGAGAGAGAGAGAGAGAGAGAGAGAGAGAGAGAGAGAGAGAGAGAGAGAGAGAGAGAGTCATGCTCACCTGTGCACCTATGCATGTGCGCACCTTTGCACACATGTCATGGGTGTCTAATCCGAATGGTCCATGTGATAAGGAATCCCATGGAACCCCAAGGGACAAATTTTCACCCCGATCTAAAATTCTAGCAAAGAGAAATGCAAATCAAGAAAGGAAATTGTTTTCAATTTCATGGCCCACGAAAGTTTTGGATCAAAGTAAAAATTTCACATGTGGGGTTTCATGAGGTGATGCTTCAAGTGGACCATTCAGATTTTGGAGTCACATCACGTATGAAGGGTTCTCAAAAAAGTTCGCACGAGTTACGTGCGAACTGGTGCGCAGCTGAGCATTTGGCGTGTGCGCGCCCGCACTCACACACATAGAGGGAGAGAGAGATAGAGAGAGAGAGAGAGAGTAATGGACGCTTTCATGTCCAAGATGGATCAGAGAAGGCCCGATCGGAGGCAGAAGTCATTAAGATAGTCAGAATCTTAAAATAGGTATATCTTGCAAACTGGAATGAGTTATTCGACGTACCATAGATGATTTTGGGGTAGGACGAGCTACTTTAGCCAACCAACCTAGCTATTCCAGGTTACCCACACCAAATTTGTGAGATTCCATCATATCAACATCAAACATTGCCCACACCAAATTTGTGAGATTCCATCATATCGATATCAAACATTGCCCACACCAAGAATGCACACAACCCATCAGTGTGGACTATAAGGTTTACATCCATTGAGTGTATAAATCCAATGTGGGTAAAACATCTGAGCCAGTGAAAAGACAGGGCCCGCCATGACGATCATCAAGAAAAAAAAAAAGAACAGAGAGAGAAGCAGATTCATTTATTCCGTGGCACACTTATAAATTGAGTAAATCTGTAGGTTGAATATTCATATGCACTGTCTATCAATTATTTTTCAGTGGGGCCGAACTAATGAATGGATTCACCGATCTTTATGCTAAATAATCTTCAAGGTGAGACATACTATTTAATTAATTTGTATGTCATATATATTTACTTTACATAGTAAAAGAAAAATAAAAATAAAATTAAATTTACTTTTAAACATGCATAAATTAATACAATACATATTCAAAAACATACTTTAATCATAACCTTGCTCTCTCTCCTCTTTTGCTAGAGCATGATCGACATCATACATGTGAACATATGCAAGATCCAAGCCATCCATCGAGTTGGTCCCACTGTGAAAATGACATCTACTTGTCAAACCCTCCACAGTTTAGGATCGCAGCTAAAACCTTAGCAGAGTTTTCAATGCCATTTGCCTGTTCTTAAAACTGTGCCCCACCTAAATAATGGAGCCCTGACTTTTGTAGAAAATCTTCCAGACGGTCAAATCAAATCCATCCAATGGATCTGGATATGTGCATTTTGCCTCTGTATTTACACTAGCAATGTATTGTAACTTCAAATTTCCATAAAACGTTGGTAGGTATGTATCCAATGTAAAACGCCCACAGTTGAAGGTTGCTGCTACATGACAATCCCATCATGGTGGGGTTGTCAATGGGTACCCAATGGACCCGACCCGATTTAATGGATCTAGGCCCGATATCTTGGACCCATTTAGAAATATAACAGATTTGGATCCACTACTTTGGATCCGGTTACAAAATCAGCTCTACTAGTACTCGGTCCACGTCGGATCCACCATTTTGGACCTGGTTGAGACCGGGCTTAAGTTGGGTCTGATTAATTTAATAATATAATACTCTATGTGTGTATGCTCATACACAAGGTTCAGCTAACTTAGAAATTAGGGAGTAATTAATATTAAAATAAAGATTATTTAATGTTAATAAATAATCTATTAACAAGGTCGCATAGACGTAGATTTTACTAGGGCTGTCAATGGGCCGGGCCTAGAGTTGGTCTGGCCAAAATTCTGATTTTACTGACCCGAGGGTGGCCCATCGACACCCCTAGATCTTACCCGAAAAGATAAGAGAGGAAAAAAAAAACCCTTGAAACTCTCGGTGGGATGGTGGACGATACTCAAGCATTTAGCAATTAAATATTGTGTATATAACATGTTATAGTTCGAATTAAACTGTCTAGATTATGTAGATTAGCTTAATCTTATTATTATCTAAAAATTACTCTTATTTTGTTATCTGACTATCAGATTAATGGACAGTTATTGGACGGCTGAAAATGAAAAATATCATGCCTTGTTTCGATAAACTAGGGTCCATGAACCAGAGGTTACGTGATTGGTGTTCCTCGACTATGCGGCCCACCTCCAAATCAAGGCAACCAATCATACATTTTATAAGGAAGAAAGATCATCGGCTCACAGCATGTCAATGTGCATGCAGAAAACGGCTATTCAAAAATCTGCATTTTGAAGTGCCTCTGAGATTCCCGCCAACTGTTTAGATGATGAGAGGTGTGTATCCTCAACTTTCTAGGCGTTCCCTGTGCAAGTACTATTCATGATGCCCACTTAATTGGCAGGCGTATGTAATGTTAAGATGATCTGGACCATTCATCTGATGGACCACACTTTGATTAGCCTAGCCTCAAACGTTTGACCAATCCATGGAGGTTCGTACTTTATGAATTAATTTTCAGATTATATTGTGGTCTAGGGTTGGGTCTAAGCACTTGGTTAACAACAGGATGGGCTAGACAGCAGTGGGTCAAATTCTGGCCTGATTCAGGTGGGTCTAGTTTTCTGCAGAGGCCTCTGATTTTGAAGCCTGGCTTTGTAATAGAAGCCTTGGGTCGAGCATAGGCTTGGATGTTCTTAAAAATTGCAAGCCTTTGTAGTATCATTGATGGGAGATACTACAAAACATCACACCCTCTTTAACTGTCGGAATGGGCCTGTTACGTACACCATTTGCAAGCCAACAGTCGGATTGGCTACGATCATGCATCTAACAGGTGTGACATTAAATCATGCCGCATCTTATAATCTAGGGACCCTAGACATGTATATGCCGTCGATTGCTGAAAAGCAGACCCCACCTGTATCATTTATGGGCTTAACAAAACCTTTCCACACTCGATCAATCACAACACTTAATTAACAACACACTTGAATAGTATTTACTCTTCAGACTATTTCTTATACCTGTGAATTGGATTTCTCAGAAATAGAATTTTGAGCACTTGAATTTACATGTTTGGATGGAGAATTTCTATACCGTGCGTATACAGAGAACTATAGCAATCAAGAAGCTAAGAAAATGTAAAAGACCAATGCGGCCCAGCTATTGGTTCAAAAGATTGTAAGCCGGCCAATCCTTAATGCTGGAGACGTCTTCTAATGCTAGCTCACGCTCCAGCTGCGTTTGTGTTGATTTCAAAACCTCCTAGAAAGATGAGGAAGACAGATCAAAGAGAAAAAATAAAATAAAATAAATCAGGTAAACAGAATTTCAAGGGAACCCAATTCCTCTAGTGATGCAGGGATGAACATGGTGATCTTCCTCAAGGATAACTGATTCAAATCCATGGAGCTACAACTTCTTTATTATAAATAGACTGATTTATCTTACGGAGACTATGATGTTCTATCAATCGCACTCCTAAAAGATGAAAAATCAAGAAAATAGAAATAATATTCTAAAAAATTCGTAAATTGATGGATTCCTGAATAAACGAGTTTACACCCCTTTAAATAGGGATACTAAGCCATGGAATAAGTTTCGGAACTAAACTACAACTAAAACTCCTAGAAACCGCGACTTATTATAAATAGTAAACTTACAATTTATAAACTGTCATGATTCCTACTAGTGCTTCATCTTTAACATCATGTATTAAAATAAAATGAGAAAAATGATGGTTTTCTTACATAAAAATAAGTAAGATTGTTGCGCATGTGTTGATAGAGCGTTGTCACCAAGTTATAAACTTGTGATGTATGTTTTATCCACACCGTCAATCCCTGAGAATCTATTGGGGCGGATAGAAAGTGTAGTATGATTCCCACTTGTTGAAACTATCTTAAGGCCCACCATAATGTTTATTTGAAATCCAACCCTGTTCAAAAGTTTAAAAAAGACATGAAAGGAAAACACAAATCATGTTTCTCCTAACTATTAACATATTCATGGTGGGCCCAAGAAACTTGGTGACGTTGCCCTCGCAGCTCTGGCCCCGATAGGTGGCTAATCCTCGCCGGCCCACTATCATGTAGGGAAGTATCCTGTTATCCAATTGACGGAGCTTGGATTTCATAGATCTTGCACTAAAATAATCTCTCCAAATGGAGATTTCATGGATACAAAACATATATAAGCCTTTCGCCGGAACTCCTATGATGGGTGCCCACTGCTCAGTTTGGAGAGATTTTGCCACCAAAAAGAGTTGTAGTGAGGATTCAAACTAAAAACTTACTATAAATAATAAAAATGAAATCCCAAGGATGAAGAGTTATACTCAAACTAAAACTTACTATAAATAGTAAAAACGGTATGTGAAATTAAAATTCGATGACTGTGGGCCCCACCATAATGGATCATTTTAATTCAATCTCAAGTGTTGATCTAATGGACCATTATTTCATAAAAGTTTTGGATCAATTCGATGTTTATTTTTTCCCTTCATCTGGGTATGTATGACCTAATCAACATATTGGATGCATGCAATTAAGTAGCTCGTGGTGTGGTCCTACCCAAAATCATATATAGGCAAATTTGGCATGGGAACTCCACCGTTTGCAAGATACATCATCTAGGCTAGGTTACTCAGGTACGTTTTACGATCGGGTATTTTCTGCCTTCTCTTAAATGGGGTGATGGCTCATCTACCGTTCATGTGGGTTCTGATCCAAACAGTCGAAATTGTGGACCATCCAATGGAGGTCATGGAATGGAGATGATCAGAGGTACAGATTCAATGATCATTCAATGATCAATGTAAAATGGTTAAGATTCATCCTATTGATGTGATTTCCAGGATATGCTCCTTCTACAATAGGACCTACGATTTGGACATATAGACACAGATGTATGCCCTTTGTATGCCTGATAAGAAGCCACTGTCAATGAAATGGAGTGTCACAGTGCTTGCATTGAATTCCATACAAGAAGCATGCTTCGCAAGCCACTGAGCATCCATCATCTGAAATGACACACAGTATAGGTCATCGAATGCCATTTCATCCTCTCCAAGCAGCTCCAGAAGTCGAACCCCGGCGATTGAAGTAGTCCTCACTGCAAGAAAGTTCCAACCATACGTTATTTTCATTTTCAATGGGTCAGGCCAGGTTTGGGTCCCACTTTTTGGATCCAATTAAAAATCGGTCTAGTCAGGTTTTGGGTTGGGTCCAGGCAGTTTTAATAGTAAAACTACGTATTTTTAACATGCATTGGTTATTCTAGTAAGAAATGAGGTTCCCAGTGCTGCACACGTGTAAGAAAGACTGTTTATACACATCATTCATCCGCCAAAGCGGCATGCTTGTGTGAGATCTAATCCATCCAGCAGGTAGGCCTAATCATGTAAATGCTCTTAACTGTCCCAAAGTCAACTCCAAATTTAGATCCAAAGACTCAATGGGTACCCAAATCCGATCAGATCCAGGTTTTTAAGAACCACACCCAGACATAAAAGGACCCAAACCTGGCAAGAACAGAGCCTCGTAAGCTCAGGTGCAGGTACTACAAGACCTAACACTTTGAAAGCCCTACCTGTTTGGGTGCCACTTAAAACTGAGTTCATTGCATTTTACTAAATAGTAATTATGTATTAGAGATCATGATTGCTGGTTATTAAGATTACCTTGCTAGAAAAGAAATGGGACGATCCGTAGAATTTACGTACATCCAATACTTGCTGATGACATTGAGTGCCATCTCCAAAACAGTCTAGCAATCAACTAGAAATTTTTCAAAAATTTTCAATGTGATCGAGTGAGCTGTCGATACTATCAACAGCTGCTTGATGCAATTGAGTGCACTGTCACTGACATCGACAAACTCTATTACAGATAAATTTAAGATATCTTACAACATAGAGTGAGCTCGGCTGAAAATATATTTCTTACCAAAGCCTGTGGTAGGTTTATGCGCTTGGAAGCTAAGTGAGGCCACTGTGATGTTTGTGAGAAATCCAACCTGTCAATCCATTTTTCGAGCTCATTTTAGGATGGGAGACCAAAAATGAGGAAGATCTAGAACTCAAGGGAGCCACACGAGAGGAAACAATAGGTAAAGAAATTTCAACCACCTTGATATTTATATACTATCCAAACCATTCATAAAGTCATACCCATTGGAATGAACTGAAAACACAAAAAACAAATTCCTAATTTGAAACTCTTATGACCCTACGAATGTCTCAATTTCCTCTCATGTGGCTAACTTGAGTTCCGGATCCTCCTCATTTTTTGTCTTCTGTTCTAAAATGAGTTCGAAAATCAGATGGATGGAGTAGATTTCGTTCCTCTAAGTGTGGTCTACTTGATCAACAGATAAATTACAAACAATCAGGTGGGAAGTAGGCATTTTGTAAACGGGCTGAGCTGCTGGAGTTAGGTTGGTCTGGCCCTGGGCCTGGGCCAAGCAAACCTCTCGAGTTGGGCTGTGCCAGAATGCATGGTTGATTGGACCGGACCTAGGCCGACCTAACTCTCTCGAGTTGGACTTGGGCCTCCTGTGCAAGATGCATGCTTGGCTTGGGCTGGCCTCAATCCTTGAACCTTAAAGTGTCAGATTGAGTGGAGGATATAGCTTGACTCTACCCTGACCGTGACGCCCACCGTGAATATGTACCTTAATCAACGCCGTTCATCCATTTTGAAAACTCATTTTAGGTGATGATTCCAAAAATGAAGCAGATCCAAATCTCAGGTGGACCATAATATCGGAAACAGTGGTAATCGACAATTAAAAACCTCTCGTGGCCATAAAAGTTTTGGATGAATCTAATATTTGTGTAGTCTCTTCATCCATGTCCTTGTGACCTTCGAAACAGGTTGGATGGCAAATAAACATTCCAGTGGCCCCCATGATGTCTTTAATGATTGGAAATCAATGATGACTTTTTTCTACGGTATGATCCACTTAAGATTTAGATCTGCTCCATTTTTCATTTTTTGGGAACGTCCTAAAATGAGTTTTCAAGATGGATGGATGGTGTGGATGTAAGTGAAACCAAACTGAATACAGAATAAAAATGGAGTAGTGACAACATGATGTGCTGGCAGTTGACATTGCAAAGAAGTCCTAAAGATTCTCTGCAAGGGATTGGGCTTTAAGTTTACATCATTTGTAGAAGCAATACAGATATCTTTTGGAAGACCACCGAGTCAATATAGATGTTATTCTAAAAGTTTGAACGCACAAATATTCACTAATTTAAACTAGGGCTGCATGTGGATGCTGAAGTGAATAAAACTGGTGACATTCTTAACGAGGAAGAAATGAGAAACAATGCTTCCCTACAAATTGCAGTTACATTTGTTTCATTTCCAACTTGAAAACAATGTAACTGCAATTCAGAGCTCAGTCTCTTAATACGAATGCAAAAGAAAGAAATTATAGGTTGGTTATTTCCACCCTACTAGACTAATATTGCAATTCAATTCAATAGTGCATCCAAATGCACCCAAGATACGGTTTTTTTTTTTTTTTTTTTTTTTTGGTGAAAGATACCCAAGATACGTAATTGACGCACTTACAACCAGTAATCATACTAACAGTGAAAATCACAAATGGGATCAAGATTACCTGTTTTATCTAGCATCCAAGATAAGACGGCGGAAAGCTTCCAATCAATCCAATACCAGATTGAGACCTCGTCGCAGACACTGCTGCTGCTGCTAATGATTTATCGAACTATGCACTTTGGTATGCACCCAATCCTTGCAGAGCTGCCTGCGACCCGTAACTCCCGATAACACTTGGGCTAATGCTATTGATCCCTGACTACCCACTGAGTCCCGTGGCACCCAATCCGACCCCATAAAGAGAAGAGGGCCCTCTGCTCCGATTCACAGTAGGCGACAGCCCACTACCTGCTGCAGATGACAAACCCACACCCAATGCCGGATTCTGACCCATAAGACCTGCTGCCGCTAGCTTCAAATTCTGACCTAACATCCCTGCATTCAAACCCAACAAAGCCGTCGAATTGTAGGCTAGCGTAAGATCGTTAGGCTGCAGTATTCCCGCCCCAGGTGTGGGCCCCACTGGCTTATTGACAGCTGGGGCCTTCTCGATTGCCCACTGGCAACTCAACTGGAACCCTTCAAACACCTTAATTGGCTCCTCCAACGCCTTCCTGCACTCTTCTGCAGTCTTATAAGTGAAGATTGCAAACCCCCGTCCACATCCCATAGGGCCGCCCTCAATCTCGCCATACCTCCAGAAGAACGCTCGGAGCCGTTCGAGGTTGACATTGGGAGGTACATTCCGGACGAAGATCTTCCGCCCTGCCGTCGACTCGCCCCCCCCCCCCCCGGGACAGGCTCGAATGACGCGAGCTGGCAGGAAATCGCCCGCCCGCCAACCTTCTTTCGGCTGCTCCAGCGCCTTGCGGGCCCAGCATGGGTCTTGAACAGCACGAACCCATAGCCCTTGGATTTACCAGTGACCTTGTCGGTCATGACATTGCAATCTTCAATCGGACCATAGATCTTGAACGTCGACAGGAGCATGTCGTTGGTGGCGTCCCATCCGAGGCCATGGATGAAGAGCTTGCGGTGGACCGGATCGGATTCTGCGGCCAAAATGAGGCGAGACGCGATCGAACGGTTCTTGAGAGCAGCCGCCTTGAGGATGTCGATGAGCTGGTCCTTCCCAAAGGGCTGGAGGAGATTACGAATCGTATCGCGTTTGGATGGCTCGTCTTGCGATTCGGATTCTTCCGAATCGGAATCTTCTTCGGCTTCGGATGAATCTCCTCGCTTCTGTTTTTCTTCTTCTTCCTCTTCGCCCTCTTCAGAATCGGACTCCGAGGATTCCTCTTGTTCTTCTTCTTGAGAAGATTCGTCTTCTATGACTATTGGTTTTTGCTCGGGTTTCCTCTTTTTGGCCATTGCTAGGGTTTTTTTAGGGTTTCAGAAGACTTGTAGGGCAGAAGCGAGGAGGGCGATGGGTTTATAACTGGAAGAACTTTGATACTCTAGCGGAACATGTGATTGATACACAGCTACTAAGACATTGCATACGTGGCATGCAGGACACTTAGGGCCGCATGGTAAGGCTGCACCATCGCGAGTGAAGCTACGCCACACCTAATCTGCTCCCCACGAATGGATTAGGTGTTACTACCATTGTGGTGGGGCCCACCTTGATAATGTGTTGTATATCCACGCCATCCATCCGTTTCTCCAGCCCATGCAATTATCAGTGGCAACCTATGCAAGTGGTCCACCTAATGAGCGGACCATCCCTGAGTTTGTGACTGATCATGCTCGTATGCAGCTCCATCTGATCCATTCATTTGGATGGGTAGATCATGGAATGGGCGTCGCCCTAACATCTCACCCAAAGATGATCCTTGCCATTAGATTGAAGATTTGCAAATGGACAATCACATCCGATGTTTTATATTTGGTGTGGCCGAATCAAATGCATCCAAACAAGGCCTAAGATAGAACACATGATAATGTGAAGCATACCAAGTCAGGGTTGGGTTGGGCTAAAATAACTCAAGCCCAAGCCCATGATATTGATCATGCCGGACATGCCAATCCAAGAACAACCCAACGACTATTAGGCCAGACTAGCCCATTGCCACTACTAAGCCGACTATCAATAAGGACTTGAAATGACCTGATCCCAGATGTTGGACCCTCTGACTAAGTTAGATTTTAATTGGTTGAGCCCAATAGATTGATGGTCCTAATGAAACTGCTTACAGGCCCACTAGATGGGATTTGCTTAAAGTGCTCATGTATAGGCTCTTTTTGTTTGATGTTTTGCATATGGTATTTTCATATCATTCATATCATTAGTGGGTTTAGGTTGGCTTATTAGACTATTCAATTTACATTAGTTTTTCATATTCTAATTATATTAACAACACCTTATTTTAAGACTTATTAATCAATTTCACATCTTCCATTGAGCTTTATTTTTATTTTGATACAAATTATGCAAGAGATGTCATAGACCAAACCTTTAAAGTGGTTTTTTATCTATGATTCTTTTATATGTTAGAAAAGCAAGAAAAATGTTTTGTTTATCTACTCTAGTGGAAAAGAGAAACATCATGCTTTTGCATATACTACCTCTAAAATCATATAGCCTTTATGGTTATTGGAAAGTATGAAGTTCTTATTAATATGCACGATGAATATGTATATCACGAATGGGAAACACTCTAAGATCAATTATTTCTTTGTTATGCATCAATTTTTTTTCTATAGAACTGATGTAGAACATGGCACAAGTATGTTCCTAGCATGGTTGGGACAAAAGAAGGTAGACGTAAATTAACCATAACTTTTGATTCGGGTATTGTTAAGGGGTGTACAACCTATCAATCTTTACTGAAACGGGCCATCCGAGGTGAACTGACCCACCTTGTGGGTCACATATGTCTGTTTCATCAGAAAACGCACGCTTTCAGCTCAAAAACAAATTTTTAGGAAAAAATTACTATTTCTAGTAATTCTGAATTTTTAAGTATTTTTTCTATTTTGCTTGTTTTCTTTCTCGTGGATTTGAGAAATCTCTGTGAGGAGTCTACAACCCTTTAAATAGGGATACGAAAATGCCCTTGCATTAATCACCTCCAGTGAGGAGTCTCGAACACGAGACCTCCTGCTCTAATACCAATTTGATGCAGGACAATTAACTATTTGCTCTAAAAGCTCGAACTGTTAGAGTATGGTGAATTAATCTCTTTTATCTCATAGTCCAAGCCTCACATCTCATAGGTTAGGACATCGGTCGAACACCTTTCATAGGCTCGTGGGCCCCAAATCACATGGGTCGCCCACCCCGAGTGTGTCCCTGCATCCCACAGGCTATCCCACTTGAGCCTGCTATGAAAATGCTCCTGCATTACTAGTCATACAAACTAACTATACTTTCTCTTTACACATATCATTCACATGTCGTAATTGTACATAGCTATGATCGTCTAGCTCGATACATGTCTCGTACATGTGTGTGCGACATAAACCCAAGCTTTTTAATTATAATAAGATACATAAAATTTGGTGTTTGTGTGCCCTGAAAAGCCCATGTGATGATCTTATCAATCCAATTAAAGACCTTGTTTGTAGATCATAATAATCATAGGTCCTATGCAAACATGTTATTATTGTTATAACCAATTGTAAATATAATTATACATGTATATATGTTAAGGGAAAGAGTTTCTCATATCAAATTTGGAAAGTTGTGTTGGAAAACAACAATCATTGATCTCTATACCTATTATATGGCCACCTAACAGTTTTAGGATAAAGTGGTGGTTATTCTAATGCAGTCATCCTACTTAAGGGAACCAATGATGAATAGAAGGGAAGGTTTCTACCATTAGGTTTGACGACTCTACATTACGTAAGAGTATTAAGTGTCCATGGATATATGATCTTGTTATTAAAACCATTAGAAACTCACGTCAAAGGATCATTTGAAGTCGCATTTGATGACTCGAGCCCAATCTAGATTCACTTGTATATGTACTTGCTTTGACTAATCCAAAGACCCAATGATATAAGTAGTTCAATTTTATAATTTAATGTGCTTTAGCCTGCTTGATTCATACGTGAGTATTGTTGTGCCTTTGAATTAAAATATAGTTGAGGTTTATACAATGCAACAAGTAATTTGCTTGTTAATTAGGAATATTATTATAGATGACATCCAGTAAATCAGATCATCCATCAAGCAATTTTGCTTGTTAATTAGGAATATTATTATGGATGAGATCCTGTAAATCAAACCATCCATGAAGCAATTTTTCTTGTTAATTAGGAATATTATTATGAATGAGATCTTGTAAATCAAACAATCCATCAAGCAGTTTTGCTTGTTAATTAGGAATATTATTATGAATGAGATCTTGTAAATCAAACCATCCATCAAGCAATTTTGCTTGTTAATTAGGAATATTATTATGGATGAGATTCGGTAAATCAGACCATCCATCAAGTAATTTTGCTTGTTAATTAGGAATATTATTATGGATGAGATCCGGTAAATCAGACCATCCATCAAGCAATTTTTCATTGACGCCAACACTTGAAAGGTTTTAAATGCAAATATCTTTTACTGTTGATATTTTATTTTAACCATTAAAAAGTTTTAGTCACACTTGATGATAATTTTGATGGTTAAGATCTCATGGTCCACTACTTATGTTTGCATGGGCATTGGATTAAAGGTGGATTACCATAATAAGTGAAGGGATTAGGAAATTTTGAGTACATAGTTACATAAGATTACATGCTTTAACTGTAATAAGCTAATACTATAAGATGTTCCAACAACACTGGTATTTCTCCCTAAAATCCTATCTCTTCTTTATAAATAGATACTATGCCAAAGCCAAAGGGATAAAGACAGCCTTTTAGAATCAAGTGACCAGAGAGGGCACTGGGTCATCTTATAAAGGGTAACGGACTCGTCGTTCTCCATCTAGGGCTGTCAATGGGTTGGGCCAGCCTGATGGGCTTTCAGGCCTGGGCTACCTTGGGATGGGCTTAGACTGGATTATCAAGCCCAAGAGCCCAGTTCGGGCTTATACTTTTAGCCTATTTTCATTCAGGCCAGGCATGGACTTATCCATCCAAAATCCCAATAGCCCAGCCCAGCGTGATATTTTTTCAACACTAAAAATACCTCATATTTCAAAAGCCTTTCCATGAGTTAAAAAAAAAAAAAAAAAAAAAAAACCCTCCCTGCCTGCCTCGGAAATTGGACCTGAGTTCAATTAATATTCATAGGATGGCGTCGGTGTTGACGTGACAAAGTTCCGGGGGCTTTATCACGATGCATGTGTTATATCCAGACCATATAATCATTTTACAATTTTAGAGCACGAGCCCAAAAATGAGGTGGATGCAAAGTTCAAGTAGACCACACCTCGGAAAGCAATGGGAGTGAACACAGTACCATTGAAAACTTCTTAAGGGCCATGAAAGTTTTAAAATAAGTTGATATTTGTGTTTTCACTTTAGGTCCATGTGCCCATATGAACAGGTTGGATGGTAAATAAATACCATTGTGCACTCAAGGAAGGTTTCACTGGTGGAAGCCATTGTCTTTGCAGCGTAGGATAGTAAATTATATACATGAATGGGCTATAGACATTTGAGAGGCTCCAGTTAAAGTGCATTATGCAATGTAGGCTATATATATATATATATATATATATATATATATTCAATATATATATATATATATATATATATATAATTCAATCGGAACTTTTTTTTTTTTTTTTTTTTAATATTTGAAACTTAAAAAATATTACAATACAATTAAAACTGAAAATTGAATTAAAATTATATTACGTTACAACAATAAAATAATATTTACAACAATAAGTTAAAAATAATTTTGTATACATTAAAAAAAAATCCTCCATGTAGTCTACTGCCTATCACAATTGATCAATATCCTATGCTTTTAAGCCTAAATTTAGACAAAATTGATCAATATCCTGCAAACATAAGTCAAAAAAGTCAAAAGGTGACATTCCATTAGGAAAAAAGTCAAGTGATTGTATGGAGAGGAATTTGTATTTTTAACCTACAATAGCATGTAGGCTTGTATGGAGAAGAATTTGTATTTTTAACATACAATAGCATGCGCCTGCGCCAGTGATGATCTCACTGCCTGGCATCCTCCTGCATCTTAATTCCCCGACTTGAAAAGATGTGAGCCAGAATAACTTTCCAATCTCATGGTTGGATTGCGTAAGGCATGCTAGCAGCATTCAAAATCTGCATCTCCTTTTGTCTATGTGCATAAGATCCATGTTGATCATCATGTGGCCCTACGCACTACAAGAAAGTAGGCCTTTAGCCTTAATTTTTAGCCTCGGTTCAAAAAAGTGAGGTGAAATGTGCTTTTTAGCCTCGGTTCAAAAAAATGAGGCGAAATGTGTTTTTTAGCCTCGGTTGTAAAGGAATTAAGGTTAAAAGTTTATTTTTTTACCTCGATTGGTGAGAAACTGAGGTTAAAAGTCTACCTTTTAGCCTCAGTTGCATAGGAGGTGAAAGGTGTACTTTTTAGCATCAATTATATAGGAACGGAGGCCAAAAGTCTACATGTTATCCTCAGTTGCTTAGGAACCAAGACAAAAGGTCTACTTTTTAGCCTCAATTGCATAAGAACCGAGGCCAAAAGTCTACATTTTAGCCTCAATTGCATAGGAACCGAGGTGAAAAATCGATTTTCAGCCTCAGTTGCATAGGAACCGAGGCGAAAAGTCAACTTTTTAGCCTCAGTTGCACAGGAATCGAGGCGAAAAGTCTACATTTTAGCCTCAGTTGTATATGAACTGAAGTGAAAAGTCTATAATTTTAGCCTCGGTTGCATAGGAACCGAGGCTAAAAGTCTACATTTTAGCCTCGGTTGCATAGGAACCGAGGGCAAAAGTCTACATTTTAGCCTCAGTTGCATAGGAACCGAGGCAAAAGGTCTATTTTTTAGCCACAGTTGCATAGGAACCGAGGCGAAAAGTCTACTTTTTAGCATCCGTTGCATAGGAACCGAGGCAAAAAGTCTCCATTTTAGCCTCAGTTGCATAGGAACCAAGGCAAAAGGTCCACTTTTTAGCCTTAGTTGCATAGGAACCGAGGTGAAAAGTCTACTTTTTAGCCTCAGTTGCATAGGAACCGAGGCGAAAGGTCTACTTTTTAGCTTCAGTTACATAAGCACGGGGGCAAAATGTACTTTTTAGCCTCACATTGCATAGAACCGAGGCTAAAAGTCTACTTTTAGCTTCGAGTTACATAAAACGAAGGCCGAGGTTAAAAATTGCATAGAACTATTTAGGTTAAAAATTTAGGACTTTCTCTTTTGTTTTACAAACTTCTTTTAAAGCATAACAAGATATGAAATATTAGTTTTATTGTTGTGAGGCCCTTTGCTTAGTGTTCAATTGTGTTGATTTAATGGGAGCTGATTTTTGGGTCCCACCTGATGGAACGTCTTTGAGCCCGTTAGTTCAGATACATTGGTGCAATGAATGTCATGATTTTCTGTCTAAACATTTTTTAGAATCGAAATCATCTGGGCTCACAGGTTTCGGGCCACCATGAAAATGCCAGTCTTAACTATGCCTATATTTTGAGCTGGACCAGCGGCTGTTCATTCGTCTAGATGGTGTGGGCTACTAATGACTTTTACCTCCACACTTTATCTTTAATTTTTTTTCTTTTTGAAGGGGCATCCCCAATCTAATTTTAATGGTCGATGTTCATTCAACACTTTTTCCTGTAATGTGGTCCACTTGAGATTGGGATATACCTAATTTTTGATCTTATACCATAAAATTATCTACAAAAATAAATGGACAGCATGGATGAAACACATACATCATGGTGTAGCCCACAGAGCACCGACCAACAGAAAATTGGCAGGTGGGAGGGGACACGGTTTAGCTACTGAGATGTTGAATAGCGAGAGTTGCCACAGAAGTGACGTCACCAAGTTCTGTGGGCCCCACCATGATGTACGTATTATATCCACACCGTACATCCATTTGGAGAGATCATTCTAGAGCACGATCCAAAGAATGAGGCAGATCCAAAGCTGGAGTGGACCCCACCATAGAAAACAGTGGAGAGTGACGCCTACCGTTGAAACCTTCCTAAGGTCCGCCATGATATTTATTTGAAATCCAACCTATTTATGTGTTAACGCGGACATGAAAGAAGGAAAACACAAATATCAGCTTGATCGAAAGCTTCTGTGGCCCTTAGAAGTTTTTAACGGTGGCCGTCACTCTCCCCACTATTTTCTGTGGTGGGGTTCACTCGAGGTTTGGATCTGACTCATTCTTTGCATCTTGCTCTAAAATGATCTCTCCAAATGGATGGACGGTCTGGATATAATACGTACATCACGGTGGGGCTCACAGAAGTTGGTGACGTCGCTACTCGACCTGTTAGTAGCTAATCCGGGGCTACCCCACCCTATATATTTGAAATCCCCAAATTCATTTCTCAGCTTTGATCGAAGTCAACAGCTCTCTCTCTCTCTCTCTCTCTCTCTCTCTCTCTCTCTCGCGTCGTGAAACTCCATCTCTGCTAGCTTTTCTCACTCGACCTCAATTCATCCCCACCGAATCGTCTCTCTTCTGAGAGAGATGAGGATATGGAGAAATCTGAGGCCGAATTGCAGATCTGTGTCGAGAAGCCGCGGCAGAATGTTGAGGAGCGGGATGAGATGATCGGGTTCATGTCGAGGAAGGCGGATGATGAGGAGGATGTGAAGGATGCTATTTGTTAGGTTTTATAGGGGTAAGTGGCATCATATTAGTAGCTTAGATGCTTATGAGTGAGGGTGTTGAATCTGGGCTGGCTTTCAAATTGGTCCGCATTAGTAGAGATCCGTGGGCACGGATCGAAGAGCAGGGCCACGTTTGGTAGGAATGTAAAAGAAGGCGGCGATATAGGGGATTATTGCACGGATTTTTCGAGGATTGGGAGAATTAGGGTTTCGCAGGGGTTGGATTCGGTCCCCAACGCTTGTTTCATAGAGAGGATTATAGAAAGGAATGCTGCTGAAGTGGACGGGATGGCAGTTCTTTATGTCAGAGGAATGACTTTGGGAGGGATTTCTTGCCATCAGCTTCTGTTGCTTGGATGGAACGGTCGAGTGAATGGCAGCAGGTTTGTGCTTCTTCTTCTTTCTCTTTCTCAGTTTCAAGAGTGTGTATAACACACACACACACACACACACACACACACACACACACACACACACACACACAGAGAGAGAGAGAGAGAGAGAGAGAGCAGGAAACTGGTTTTCACTGTGGGGCTTGAAGATAATTAGAATATATGTGTAACAGTAGACTTAAGCCTAACTAGGATTTGACATAGTAGATTCACTATTTTGAGTTATGGTATTTCATCCAATGATGTTATTATGAAAAATCTATAAAATGTGCGTGCCTTTTCCTATTTCACTGTTGTGACACCAATGGATGTACAAGACAAGGCTGCTGTTACTGCTCTCAACAGCAAAGTTTTCAGACTTGTCTTAAAGCAAAAGAAGCCTGGGCCTAACACCTGATTAGTGTGATGTAGAGAGAACCCTGAAGCCTGGTCTTAAATCCTGACTGGTATGATGTAGAGATAAAAGCCTGATTGGTGTGACGTAGAGAGAATGGCTTTATAGCCTTATAAAAGTTCATGAAGTTTCCTTAAAAGCAAAGAAGTCCAATCTTAAGGCCTAAGCTCTTACTTAGATATATAATTTCCTAAACTCGCTCAACTTGCAATGAAGAAAGCATCTGAATTATGCAAAGATTTTCTAGCAGTCACCATCTCATGGGAATATTGTAATACTGGTCTGTTATTAAAAATTTAGTTGCTTGCATTTTTTTTACCACTTGGCCATAAAATGGTAATGGAATAGAAGTTCATGTGCTTAGAATATTATATTCACTATGCATGATGGTTTTCTGTGCAGATACTGGACACAAATGAACACCAAAAGACCAAAGGAAAAAAAAAATGTAGCTCCTATTCAGTGAGAAAATGGTCCATTTTTTAGATGGTTAGGATAGTCCAATCAAAGCAATTTTTGGTTGGCAAAGTTTGTAGGGTGCCTGGTTTGGAGAGTGATGGGCTTGCTTCATAGAGTTCCATGAGTGCCAATCAAAATGATGCAGGACAATTAACCACAAGACCTCTTAAAGAGTATAAAGATGAACAGATTTGGGAGGTGTGTTTGTTTTACCATCTGCATTGCTAACAATATTTACATTTTCTTTTATCCATGGATTCCACTACGCAGCGATTTGCTAATGTGCAATTCTTTCCTATTTTAGGCTCTAGATCAGTGCCAACTAGGGGACACAGTTAGGCAGCTGGTATGTCTGGGACGAGTGATATTGAAGAGAAGAAAGGTCTTAGTACTCGATGATGCAACCGCTTCAGTCAATACTGCAATTGACAGCCTAATTCAGCAAACATTAAGGCAATATTTTTCGGGCTGTACAGTCATCACAATAGCACATAGGATAACATCCGTTCTCAATAGTGACATGGTCTTGCTTCTTCATAATGGTTAGCAACTTAACAATTCAGCTTTCTTCTTCCATCTTTATATCCTTTTCAAAGCACTTGATTTTTTTTTCCCCCTTCCTGAACAGGCCTTATTGCAGAATATGAGTCTCCAACGAAACTGTTGGAAAACAAATCATCTTCATTCGCCAGACTCGTTGCGGAGTATACTGTAAGGTCAAGCTCAAGTTTTGAAATTTTAACAAATCTATAAATGGCTAGCAATACTCAGGCAGTCAGGCTGGCTTTAGTTGATATACAACCAGATTGATTATGACGATCATGGATGTGAGTCCGTGACATCTTCTATTTTGCGCTGTAAATACATGAGCAACTTTCTTTGCTATTTAACTGAAGGTTTAGAATACCGTTTTTTTGCATCTATGGTTACATTTACTAAATGGTATCAACATGACAAACCACTGATTTGTCCACTTCAGTGATTGATAAAAATCATAATCTAGTCGGTCAACCACTTCTTGGATGGCTCTATTAGCAATCATCTGATCCATCACTGATTTTTTTTTTTTTTTTTAAGTTATTAAAGTTTGGAGTGGAACTATAGTTCCCAACAGAAATGTCACAGGGTTGGGTAGCAATAGGAAAGAAAAATCAATTCATCTTGTACCATGCAATGATGTGTTCAAAAGTTAAAACTCAAAGTGTGATTTGTACTTCCACTGCTTCTGGTTCAAACTTCATCATCAGCACCATCATCTTCTCATTTTTCTTCCCCTTCTTTTTTAAGAAGTGATAACCTACCTTGATGGCAACTGCCCCATCTGCGTTAAGATCTTTACCATCGAAATTTGACTGTGACTATGCCTATGTATGTGAGCATGAAAAATAGCTTCTTGTGGTTTTCAGTTATATTGATGACCTATGTGTAATAAAGAAACACATTCATGCAGGTTCTGGCGCATATCTGCTATCACATTCTAGCAGCCAGTTTGAATGGTTACATGGCAATTGTAACCAACCTGAAAAATCCGTCTCATGTAGTTTTTCTATTTGTATTCTGATTTTAAGAAGTTCTGAGCATGGTCATAACTGCCATTTTTATTTATACTTTAGGTATATCGACATGATGATAATAACATGGAAAACATGGGAATTCATGGATTGTTGGCTCCATTGAAGGCTTTTGGGTAAGTAGTTTCAGACCTTTTCTGTGCTGTTTTCTTGCTCATCTATGAAAAATGAAATAAATAACTGAGTTTCCTTATTTAGATACACTGTAGAAGTCCTAGAGATGCTGTTGTTGCCCATGGCAAAAGATGGTACTGAGGCTCTTGGCTCATTGGGAAATGATCCTCGTTTGGCTGTGTTGTCCAACACAGAGAAACTTACATTTAAGTATTTCAATTGGATGTTTGCTCAGGTTACAAACCCACCGATTGATCCAATCCGAGAGAAAATAGTCATGTGGAAGGGGACCTTACTGAAACAGTTCATGTGGAAGTCTATGTGGCAGTTTGTTTGTTTCGAAAACTTTAAATAGACCATTAATTGTTTCGTTGGTATTGTGTTGATTGTTGTCTTGATGGATGTTAAATGGTTGAAACATGCACAGGTTCAATCATTGTTTGATTATAATATTGTTAGCTTTTGTTGATAGAAACTAGATTTAGCCTTGGTTATTGATAAATGATGTTAAAAATTAAATTTAGCCTCAGTTGATGCCAACAAAGGTTAAGGCTCCATTTGTTAAATCTGTAGTCTAAAGCCTGAATCTGAAATTTGAAGCCTGAATCTAAAATTTGAAGTCAAAAAACTTGTTTGGTAATTATAGTTGAAGTCTGAAAATTAAGTACTGAATTTGAAACAATCTGCTTGTTAACAAACATATGAATTATCTGAAATATGTTGATTTGACACATTTGCCCCTATCCCCTATTTGGAAATATTTTACATTATAAAGAAATTAATTTTTATTAAATGAAAATAAAATTATTCTATTTAATTCAAATAAACTATAAAATACTTAATACAAAATTAAAATATCATTATTCATGAATACAGATTGCAAATTAATGATTTGTATGTACAAGTGTGGTGGAATTTTTTGAGATAGAGATATAAAATAATATGTAAAAAATGAATGAACTAATGGATGAAACACATACATCATGGGGCCTCACAGCACTGACCATCACCCACCAAGCTGGTGGCTGGGGGAGTAGCCAATTTGTTGGACCATCACCCACCAGGCTGGTGGCTGGGGGAGTAGCCAATCCGTTGATACGTGGATACGTGTCGTGTGAAGACGCTCCTCGAGTTCCGCCTTGTATGAAAGGTTTCAAAGGAGATCAAAGTTACATGGCCCTACAATAATGTATTTATTATATCCGCACCGTTCATAAAATTTTCAAGATTATTTTAGAGCATTGTCCAAAAAATGAATCATATCTAAAACTCAAATGGACCACACCAAAAATAGCATGAGATAATGATTTTCACCGTTAAAAAATTTGCAGGGCCCACTATAACATTTATTTTCCATCTAATGTATTCATAAGGTCAAAAATACCTGGATGAAGAGGAAAAACAAATTTCATATTGATCCGAAACTTCCGTGACCCCAAAAGGGTTTCAATGGTACACGTTCAATCTCCTATTACTTTTTGCAGTGTGTTCCATTTTATCTTTATATATGTCTTATTTTTCAGCTCAAGTCTTACGACGAGCTCGCAAAATGGATGGACGGTTTGGATATAACAAATACATCATGATGGGACCTACGGAACTTGTTTAAGTCAATACACCCACCAATCCGCTTCCCAATCCCATCCCTGACTCGGGACGCAGATTTCCTGCGAAGGCCTTTTGGAGGAAGTTCCTGCGCTGAAAACTTGGGTGGGGCCCAACGTGATGTTTTTGAGAAATCCACACCATAAATCTGTTTTGTCAGCACATTTTAAGACTTGAGACCAAAAGTGAGAATCCAAGACTCAAGTGGGCTGCACTAGAGGAAAAGGTTGGTAGGAAAGTTTCTACCGTTGAAAACTCTCTGGGGTAGAAAGTGATGTTTACATGCCATCCGTACCGTTAATAACGTCATTCCTATTGGGTTGAACTAAAAACACAAATATTAGCCTGGTTTGAAACTTCAGTGGCCCCACAAATATTCCAACTGTGTACGTTCAATACTCACATTTTAGGCCCACGGTTCATTTTTGTCCTCTTATGCTAAAAATATCTCAGAAAAGAGATGGACGAAGTGGATTTCTCACAAACATCATGGTGGGCCCCACCTAGGTTTCCAACGCAGGAAGTTCCTGCGAAAAGCTTTTGCAGGAAATCCGCGTCCCCTGACTCGGACGGGGATTCCTCGTGGAAGGCTTTTGCATGAAGTTCCTGTGCTGGGAACTTACGTGGGGCCTACCGTGATGTTTGTGAGAAATTCCGTTTTGTGAGTTCATTTTAGGACATAAGGACAAAAATGAACCGTATCCGATACTCAGGTGGGCCAAAAATGTGAGTATTGAACATCAACAGTTGAAATATTTGTGTGGCCACAGAAGCTGCTTTGAATCAGGATAATATTTTTGTTTTCATTTCATCCCAGTATGAATGACATTATAAACGGTATAGATGGCATATAAACATCACTGTCTATGCTAGGAACGTTTCAACGGCAGGAATTTCCCTGTACACATTTTCCTTTATTGCGGCCCACTTGAGTCTTGGATCCTTCTTAATTTTTTTCTCAAGTCCTAAAATGATCTCAAAAAATGGATGGACGGGGTGGATTTCTCACAAACATTACGGTAGGCCCCACCTAAGTTTCCAGCGCAGGAACTACCCTCGAAAGCCTTTCGCAGAACTACCCTCGAAAGCCTTTCGCAGGAAATTGCGTCCCGACGAATTGGCTACTCCACACAGTCGGTTTCTGTTAGCCCCTCCATGATGTATGTGTTTCATCCATTCCATTCATCCATTTTTACAGATTATTCTAGTGCTTCATCCCAAAAATTAGAGGGATATAAATCTCAGGTGGACCACACCATAGGAAAACAATAATGATTGGATATGCATCATTAAAATCCTCCTAAGGCCCACTGTACTGTTTATTTGACATCCAATCTCTTTATTAGGTCATACAGGCCCAGAAGAATGGAAAAAACAAAGATCAGCTTGATCCAAAACTTTTATGGCCTCCAAAAGGTTTTTAATGGTCGACGCTCATTCAACACTGTTTCTTGTAATGTGGTCCACTTGAGATTTTGATATACCTAATTTTTTGTCTCATACTATTAAATAATCTGAAAAAATAGATGAATGGCATGGATGAATCACATACATCATGATAGGACCCACAGAGCACCGACCACCCGGTTGCAGTGGGAGTAGCCAATTCGTTCCCGTCTTGTGTCCAGGACGAGTGCATACGAGGAAGCGGATTGCGTACTATCCCCACCCATCCCTAGCTCCGAACGTGCAGTTCTGTGGGCGGGCCCACAGTGATGTATTTGTACATTCAAACCGTCAATCCCTTTTCTAAGATTATTTTAAGCCATGAACACAAAAATGAGGCAGATCCAACGCTTAAATGGACCACACCAAAAATAGCAGTGGGATAATGATTTTCACCATTAAAAAATTCACAGGTCCACTGTGATGTTTTTTACCATCCAACATATTCATTAGGTCAGGTAGACGTGGATGAAGTGAAAACACAAATATCAGCTTGATCTGAAACTTCTCCAACTCCCAAGAAGCTTTTAACGGTGGACGTTCAATCCCTACCTTATGGTCCAATTAATAATTGGACATGCTTCTTTTATTGGATCACACCTTAAATTATCTGAAAAAGTTGATGGACGGTGTGGATCAAACACATAAATCATGGTGGGGCATAAATAAGTTTCACAGGTTAAAGGTTGATTTTGTATTGTACAAACAATTTAAAAGAAAAAATTTCTGTAGTAACTTGAAAAGGGGTACTTTTGGAAGCAAAAAAATTTTGTTTAATGAAAAATCATGGAGCGCATTCCATGTTCACCATTAAGCCAGACTCTTATTACGGAAAGAATTCAGTGAAAAACCATTCAGTGAAAAACCACTTAGCGCTTTCCATCTTTCGCATTAACAATGCATTAACAAATACCACTAAACACAGAAAATTTTCCCCATTCCGCGTTAAGTGCAAAAATTCAGCATTAACAAACATGGCCTAAATCTATCTTTAGTCTTAGTTTTGCCTTAGTTACTTAAACTGAGACTACAACTCCCATGGCTAAAGGCTTTAGCCTCGGTTGTTGAGAACCGAGGTTTAAAATAGATTTAGCTTTGGTTGGAGGCAATTGAGGCTAAATTTGGATTTAGTATCAGTTGGAAACAATGACGACTAAAATTTTGATTTAGCCTCATTTCGAGAAAACTGAAGCTAAAAAAGTTCTTTTAGCTTCGCTTGAAGAACTGAGGCTATAAAAGTCATTTTAGTCTCGGTTGTTAACACAAAGGCTAAAAACTTTTAGCCATGGGGGTTTCAACCTCGGTTTGGATAACTGAGGCAAAATTAAGGCTAAAGGTTTTAACCTCAGTTTTTAACCTTTTTAGCCACAGTTTGAATCAAGGCTAAAGCCCCTTTTCTTGTACTGTATACAATGCATCTTTTGTAACCCAAAGGAGGAGGCTGTGGGTCATGTGGTGCATTTGATGATCTGATCACCACCTGAGTTTTGGACTACAACACAATGGTGTGGCCACTAGATGGACAGTATGGATCTTGCATGCATCCCACATGGACATTTCTCAACAAAGAACTTTTAACATAAACGGCTATGAAGATTAATGCCTCTTATCATCACCAGTTGTTGTGAATCTTTCTGGTTGAATGTGAACTCCCGCATCTAAGCTTTCCTGTTGCAAGCAACAGATTGGATGACACCACAATCCAATCCTTTTCCCTCCTGGGTTATTGATGTAGAGCAGATCGCAGACACTTTCATGTTCAAGATGGGCCAAGAAGTCCTGATTGGAGGCGGAAGTCATCAAGACCGTCAGAACCTTAAAACAGGCATATCTTGCAAACTAGAATGAGTTACTCGACTATGATTTTGGGGTAGTGTTGAGGGTCAAATATTGCATATCAGACACCAGTTATTGCCTAGATTTATGAACATAATACTGTTTAACGGCCTGTTATAATCATATTTATGATGCAAGGTGCAATTACAAGCTGGAATTGGAAAGGATGATAAAAGCATAGATTTAATGCTCTGATGACACTAAAGGCAAGGGACGGACTCCAGGGGACCAAGATTGACGGAATTACATGCCAAAGATCCAAGAAAATCGAGAAACCAAAGCTCAAGTGGCTGGAAAGACATACATAATGCAAGATCACAAGGTTCCTGTCATCCGTTTGGCTCGAAACTTCATACAGGGCCTGATGACTATAAATTAACCGTACACGTTAAAATTCAGCCCTTGGATCAATATGTACGTGACCCGATGGACAAGATTATACAATAACCATTAAGAAAGCATCTTGGACATCCTTTAGAGATCGGGACCCAAACTGGACCGATGGAAAGAGCACGAAAAACGGTGAACATTCGTCGAATTTCACTTCTTTTAGATGGTGCAGCAGGGAGAAATGAACGACAGATGTTTCTAAAATGGAGAGTGGCAAATCTGTAAATAACTGAAACTCTATATGCATGCATCGTAAGTAATGTGAGGTTTGATTCAACGTTCCTTATTAACTCATCACAGGTGGATGGTGTGGCCCACTTAGAGTTCAGATCTACTTCATGTTTAATTTATGAGCTTACACATTAATAAGAAGATGATGAACTAAGTAGATCTCCAAGAATGTTTCAAAAAGTGGGCCCACCCACTTTTTTGAACAAAACTTTCAAAAACGTCCAGGGACGGACGAGCTTTGGATTGGGTTTTGAAAGTGGGCCACACCCATCATCTATTTCGATGATCGGGACTGTCCATTGTCTAGAGGGGGGCGTGACCGTTACCCAGGTGTCCATTTTGTCCCATGAAAGCATTGCAGGTACATGAAGTCTTAAATGTAAGATTGAACGACAGAGTCTTTGCTGCAAAATCAATCACTGGACCACACCAAAACTTGACAAAAACTAGTCTTTTCCAACTGAAATTTCGCCAGCAATCTAATGAACGGGTCAGATTTCTCTGAAAAATGCCAATGTAGGGCTCACCGAACTCGTCAGTGGGCGGTTATGTGACCTTGACCACGGTCGTTTTGATGATCTGAACTGTCCATGAGTTCAACAAGGCGCCCACGACCTCAACCATGGAGCCAAACCCAAGTGTTGATACCATCAAGTCTCAGCAAAACAATCCAAACGCAACTCGGCTTGTGTTTTCCGCTGCCGTTACACACGCAGCTGCATAAGGATCTCCGGTTCCGCTGCGACTGGACTGCTGGACCTGCGTAAGGAGCTCCGCACGGACTCTTGACTGGACCTCCTGGTGCTATAAAAGGAGAAGAATAGGAAGAGAACCAAGGGGGGAATTGCCAGGGGCAGCCAAGATAGAGTAAGAGACAGAGAAAGAGAGGACTTTTAGAATTGGTATTTGGTTTATTTGTTATTTATTTTTCTTTCTTATGATCTTTTAGAGAGTGCTAGCTAGCTCCATCATGTTGAGCTAAACCTTTTAGCTAGGGCTAAGAGGTGAAGTTTGTAGTGTGATGGGAGAATCTATTGCTTGTGTCTTTTATTTAGACTGAACTGATGTTGATTTTAGTTTAATTAAAGGAATGTTTTTAGCTTTTAATGGTTTGTTGTGACTGAAATTACAATGGGTCTGCGATAGCTTTGAGCATGTTCTTTACTTTTTATATTTATGACGTCAGGAAGCCCTGTTGTTCATCATTGTCTCCTGGGCATGGTTGGATGACGACACCCTTTCTAACCTTCATATATCTGTTAATTGGTTGGTAATTAGTTTAATTTTGTTGTTTACTTTGTCTCCTGGGCATGGTTTGGTGATAGAATCCATTCTAATTCGTATACCTTTCATCTCTTGAAAACTATATCAAAGGAAGTTCAGTTAATTTTTGTGGTTACACTCCTCAATTGGACGAAGATGGGACTCTGAGTCCAGTTGAGTTCTTGAAGCAGGCATAAGATCTCCTTGATTTCTACAAGTGGATCCTCTGAATCCCTAGTTTCCTTTCCCTGAATTCTTTTAAGTTTTAGATAATTTGTTCACCATTATTCCTCAAATTACACCCGAATTAGATTTCATCTTACTCTGGTTCTAGTTCTATTCAGTTTCAGATTACGTATAGATTTCAGTCCCTTGGGATTCGACCTCGGTCTTACCGAGTTTATTACTGCATCACAACCCTGCACATGGGGAGTGAACAGGTAGGATGAGCTACTTTAGCCAACCAACCTAGCGAGCTCGGATCGACGGCCGAATTCCCTTTTTATTTTTGTTTTTACTATTTTTAGTAAGTTTTGGTTTGATTGTAATACTTCATCCGTTGGGCTTTAGGAATTGTGTCCAACATAAAAAATGCTTAAAATAATTAGGAGAATAATGTGATCAAGTCAAATAGGATACTTACTATAAATAGTAAATTTACTATTTATAGTAAGTTATGAATTTTAGGGAGTTTTAGTTGTAGTTTAATTCCAAAACTTCTACAAGGCTTGGTATTCCTATTTAAACGGTTGTAAAATCGTCGTTTATTTTAATATCAATCAAATTATGACATTTATAGAATTTTCTATTTTAATTACTTTTTTCCTCGTGAATATTTGAGAAGTCTATGTGAGGAGTCCAGAGAAGCTCCGTTGATTCAAAGTAGTTATCCTTGAGGAAGACAGTGATCGACCTCATCACGTTCGTCCCTGCGTCAGTTATGGCCTGTCCACATGGTGACCAATCAGATGGACATTCATGATCACCACATGTTTTCCATGTAAACCATGCGGACGGAGCTACATAGAACTGACTACAACAAGAGCTGCACACTAGAATTCGTCTGGCAGACAAGCAATTTCTTAAATGGCATTGGCAATTATATGCAGTGAGCGCTTTCCGCTTAAAGAGGTAGTCTACAATTGAAATTAAAGACATGTAACCTCGTCAGCCAAAGAAGTTTCAGTTTTAACTACAGAAACAACATTAATAACTTCCACAAAAAGGATGATTCTATTATGAAATATATTGAAAAAATAAAGCAAATAATAAATTACAGATACTGGAGAGAAAACCCAATTCTCATTAGCAGGTACGTTTTATTGCACGTTTGAATGCATTAGCCACTATGGCAGCAACGTATATAAGCATATTTATACCTCTTCTACATATCAGGGAATCTAAACATAGCACAAACAGAGTACATGGTAACTTGGGCTAAAATATACTTGTTAGATTGCTGAAATTACTACCAAAACAGAAACAACAATTGAAGACGAACGAAAAAAAAATCAATAGGTTAAAAAAAAACACCTACAACTCATAAAGAACAAAACAAAAACAACCATCAACAAATGAACCAATTAGTTTTAATACTATGAAATGTTTTTTGTAGTTACTGATATGCTACGAAACTTAGACACGGCCATAAATGTCAGTGTTAAAAACAGACAAGGTATCAAATTCGACAATGACCAAAATAACGAAGTCTTTATTCACACCATTATAAAGTAATACAGATTGGAATCACCAATATAAACACATCAGTCCATATGAAGTTAATTTTTTAACTTACAAACTTGAGCAGGAAACATGCTTCCCATATAAAAAATAAAAGGCCCCATTAAACTAGTAAAATACTGACTTATTTATTTATTTTTACATGGCAGTCCTACATTTAAAAGTGAATGGTTGCATCGGGAGCTATTGTGCTGGTCTATGAGACTCCAAATGCTGCCATTATCAAAGCAAAGAAAACCTGCAGTTAAAAGCCATCACACAACCACAAATGAAAATTGGAGTAAGAACAAGAAGAATGAGAACAAGAAGAACACACAAATTCTCTACTTACCCTGAAAACTTTGGAAAATGTTGTCTTCCCATCTTGTACAAGATGAGCACCGGCATAGAAAATGAGAGCGTTGAAGACCACGAAGAAGGAGAATCCAAAGCCCACGCCGCTTACAATTCCTTGTCAGACTCCATGCTTCATTGGGACCGCGCATTTCTCTTAGTAAAGATCCATAACCTTCTGTTCTCCATAGAAAGATGCAATTGTCCGAATGCCACCAACTACATCATTTGCCACTTGACTGGCTGGGCTCATACATCTCCTGCAACCAACCTCAACACGTCCTTCCCTGCTTCAAAGCATCATATTTATTTTGCAACTACAATAAACACAATAAATAGTAGAGGCAAATTTTTTAACAAATTTTTTAATAAAAGTAATTTTTTGGTCCACTAATCTTGATATTGCTATGGTATTTACCTGATGTGCAGGTAAGATGCTAGCAAGCGTGGCCACATTTTGTGGTGTAGATAGAGAGGCTTTCTCTGTACAGAGCTTCACTAATTATACATTGACAAGCATACACATAGGAAAGTTTTTTTCATGCCCACATAATGGGAAGTTTCACACAACTAATGGTACGCATCAAAATCCCAATCCTTCCCTATGGTGTGGCATACCTAAGTTTTGGGCCAACCTAATTTTTGAGTTCCACGGTGAGCATGAGGCAGTGTACCTGATGGACAGTGTGGATCTCATTCACATTAGGTGGCATGCCTGCATTTTTCCACATGAGAGCTATGGTAGAGCAGTCCTAATAAAATGAGATTGTCATCCAAACTCTTCAATTGTTGGCCATCTACTGTATAGCTATAATCTGTATCAGAGAGAGAGAGAGAGAGAGAGAGAGAGAGAGAGAGAGAGAGAGAGAGAGAGCCTAGTTGGAACCTTGTCCACTTGATTTTTTATTTTTTATTTTTAAAGGAAGATTCATATACCTTGTCCACTTGATGGATCAATTGTTGTCATCCAAACTCTTCAATTGATTCTCTAGCTGTCAATCCAGATGTTTGGGATGCGTGATGCGTTTCTCCAATACTTCGTTGTGCATTCATCAAGCTAGCATTCGATTGCCGGAGATTTTCAAATCTTGGAGACAGGTAAGGCCCCGCAACACATTTGAGGCCGGTTTCAGAACCACCTCTACAACTAGATGTGTGTGGGTCCCATTGTATTATATGAAAGCCATCAAACCTGACCAGCGGATGAAAATTGGATGATGCAATTTCGTGTTTGGGTCATATGGATGGATGAAGACATGAAAATAAAAGCAACTGAATGAACCAATCAACTATATAGCTACAATACTCATTTATCTGATGAGAGAGAGAGAGAGAGAGAGAGAGAGAGTACCTGGTTGGCCGTGATATTCTTTGAACGTTGTCTACCTGATGGATCTTCTCATCTTCAGCGCCTCATTTGATTCTTTCTAAATCAATCTCGATGTTTGGGATGTGTGATATGTTGCTCCAATCCTCATCTCTGCATCTCTCCTCCAGCATTGGACTTAAGTTGATTTTGAGATGGGTAAGGCCTTGCAACCCTTGAGGCAATGACCGCAACTCAGGGCAGTTGGAGACCTCGAGACTCATAAGCGACTTGAGCTGTCCCAAATCATCAGGAAGAGACCTCAATTTAGAGCAATTTCCTATACTAAGAGTCTCCAGTGACTCCAATTGTTTCCATCCGTATGGGAGACACGTCATTTCATAGATGTGGAGGGACATTAGACTTTTCGGAAAGTGTGTCGGCAGTGCCTGCAATTTCGGGCATTTTCTGATTGTTAATGAGTGTAGAGACGGCATTATATCTGCATCTTCTAATCTTGACTCCCACTCCTCCAATTCATACATGTTACTGAACTTGAGCTGTTCCAGCTTCGGGAATGCCACCCCGTTTATGCCCCCACCACTGCTATTCCCGTAAAACTCACTTCCCACCCGTTTTACAAGACCTGCCGCTATTTCAAGGTATTTAAGCGAAGGTAGTCTCCCTAGCCCAGGCAACTGTGTACACTTATTGCAATCTATTAATTTCAACTTGACTAAATTTGAGAAATATGAATAATCTCCTATCCAGGTTGGGAACTTTGAACCAATGTATCCCGAAATTTCCAGCTCTTCTAGGTTTGCAAAGGGCGGTCGGAGGGCATCAACGACATTTTCCATCCTCTCCACCTCACTATTTCCGAACATTTTAAGAGTCAATACGCGGAGGCGTGACTTCTTCTCCAGTTCTGCTTCCTTAGCCTCATCCACGCTCACCACTCTCTCCAAGTGTTCTATTTCTAGCTTTCCCTGGAGAGAGTCAAGTTGCTTCATCTCTGCAATCTTACATCCTCCATCACCTCCCACGATAAACCTACTCAACGTTCGAAGGGAACTTATTCTCCCCAACCCTTCCGGTAAGTACTGTAGTGCCCATGTGGCATCGATTTCCAGATGTCTCAAGTGGACCAGTGCGCTCATCCCACTTGGCAGTCTTTCGAGGAATGGACACCCATTCAACTTCAAGGTCTGCATATTGCTGAGACTACTCACTGATTCCGGCAACTCAACTATCGGCGAATAAGACAAATCAAGATATCGTAAATGCTTCAGCAATCCAATTGAGCTTGGCAAGTCATTAATTCTCTCGCCGAGATACAATGCCCCAAGGGACCTAGTGCATTGGAATAAATGATCAGGGATGGTATCAATTTCTGAATATCCGATTTGGAGGAGTGTTCTCAATTTTTTTGCATGACATAGAGGGGCAGGAATGTGTGAGGTTTCCCAGGTGGCAATAAATGATGAATGACGGAATGTAAGTACAGAGCTGGAGTCCGACTTTCCATTCTCAAAGATGCAACATTCATTCTTTGTAATGAATTGGATGAGATCGTGAAGGAGATCATGTATTGTGCATCTGACTTCTTCTTCTTCTTCTTCTTCTTCTTCATATTCAATCACCACTTTTTGAAACAAAGACTGCGCCAGTAGATCGTCAAAGTACTCTCCTCCAATTGCTTCCATCTCTCTTTTTCCATCGGGCTTGATGAAACCCTGAGCTAACCACAACTTGACCAATGTATCCTTCTTCATCTCATGATCTTTCGGAAATACTGAGCAATATGCAAAACACTGCTTCAAATGGACAGGCAAATTATAATAGCTCAGCAACAAAGCCGGTAAGATATCTTTCGCGATGTCTCGTATTTCCCATGTTTGGCTTTCCAAGACGTCCTGCCAATCTTGTCTGGTCATCTTGGAATGCATGGAACTTCCTATAACCTTTGCTGAAAGAGGAACTCCTTTACACTTCTTCACTATCTCTCTTCCGATCTTTTCCAATGCCAGGCAATCTTCCGCTTTCCTCCCAGCGAAAGCTTTGCTTCTGAACAGTAACCAGCAATCATCATCGGATAATCCTTCCAATTTATGCATGTAGGCGGAGTCCCTGCATGTAATTGCAACCTTCTCGCTGCGGGTGGTGACCAAAATCTTACTTCCGGAAGCACCTCTTTGCAAGGAAAGCCATAGTCTCTCCCACCTTTCACTATCATCGTTCCACACATCATCAAGCACAATCAAGAATAGCTTGTCCTGTAATGTTTGGATAAGCTGCTTTTGCAATAAGTCTAGCTGAGAAATATGCGGTGGACTTTTCCCGCCTGCTGCTTCTATAATTGCTTTTGTAAGATTTATCAAATTAAAATCATCAGAAACGCAAACCCATAGAACATTATGGAAATGGCTCTTCACCCTTTCATCATTGCAGATCAATTGAGCAAGAGTCGTCTTGCCCAACCCGCCAACGCCTATGATCGAAATGACATGAATCCGTCCCTCCTCACAACTGCTACCACTTATCAACTTGCTTATTATGGTATCTCTGTCTTCGTTCCTCCCGAACATCTTCGATTCGTCTACAAGCGAACTCGTTTGAGACTCGGCCTTGTCAAGCTCACTACCTCCACGGAAACTGTGAATCTCCTTAAAACTGAACTTACTTGTGTCAGCAGCAATTTGATCCAGCTTCGCCCTTACTTGTTTTATCTGATGAGCAAAATCGCGTTGTGATGCGACTTTACTGACAAATGTCCAAACCTTATCTCCGATGCTGCGATTATCAGTATCGTCCCCGTCGGTCCATGATTCATGGGCCAACCTTATCCAATCTTCTAGACCGCAACACGAAAATAGTGAAAATAAGCACGCCCATGGCTGGTTTTCCATGAGTCGATCGTCACCGTCGTGGGTCTCTGATTTAGATTCTGGAGATGGAATCATCTCATCTACCACGTCCTCCACATCGTAAACCACATCTTTGAACTTTTTTAACCAAACTTGCATGCTGTCATTGTGAAATTGCATAATCTCAGCATCATTAACATGTGCTTGAATGGATTCCAACGTAGAAGATAACTTTATAAGTTCTTCTTTGGCATCACCAACCAAATAAACCTCTTCTCGAAGTTTGTTCACAACCATTGAAACAAGCGCATTCGCCATTGTTCCAGAACACACACACACACACACAGAGAGAGAGAGAGGGGGGGGGGGGGGGGTGGGGGGCGCTTTGAAACCCCAGATAAACCGGAGACAGAGAGAGAGCTTTGAAACCCCAGATAAAGCTAAAGCAGAGAGAGAGAGAGAGAGAGAGAGAGAGAGAGAGAGAGAGAGAGAGAGAGCCTTGAAACCCAGATAAAGTAGAGACAGAGAGAGAGCTTTGAAACCCCAGATAAACCAGAGACAGAGAGAGCTTTGTAACCCCAGATAAAGCAGAGACAGAGATGCAGGAAATTGAGAGGGAGAGAATGATCAGATCACAGGAAATTGAGAGGTAGAGACCGATGACCGAAGAGACGAAAGAGAGAAATAGATGAGATTGGAGGAAATTGATAGGATTAGAGCGATCAGATTGCACGAGAGAGAGCTCTGAAACCTGGTAAAAGAAAAAGCAGAGAGAGCCGGATGGTTGGTTAATGCATTAAGGTAGACCGTCCATCAAAGTCCTGTGGGTCTCATAGAGATGTCCGTGTAAAATCCACTCCGTCCATCAGCTTCTCCAGATCAGTTCAGGATATGAACACAAAAAGGAACCTGTTCGAAGACCTAAGTGGGCCACAACACAAAAGAAATATAATGATTAAGAGCCCACCATTAAAACCTTAGTGGAGCCCACAGAAGTTTTTGATGAGTATGATATCTGTGTTTTCCCTTCAGCTGAGTGATCACCTTGTCAACGGTTTGGATGGCATATAAACATCACTGTGAGCCCCAAGAAGGCTCAATGGTGGGCGTTTCCATTCCCTTGTTTCCTTTTGTGTGGTCCACTTAAATTTTTGATTTAACTTGTTTTTGTAATCTTATCATAACATGATGTACGGAAACTGATGAACGAAGTGGATTTTACATAGGCATTTGGTGATCCCAACAGAGTTTCATGCTCTACGAGTCCATGAAACAGATGTTGCAGAAACCGACGTCCCTTAACCGATGATGCAATAGCCCCTGAGTATCATATTGATGGGCTGGTACGCGGACCCATATTGGGTACCGAGTTCCAATAAATTTTGTGAGGCCGCCGTTGATGTATGTTTCATATCCATACCGTCCATCTATTTTTCCACCTCATTTTAGCGTAGGATTCTAAAATCAAATCATATCCAAAGCTCAAGTAAACTACACAAGAAACAATGGGGATGATGGCATCGCTCCATCGTTGAAACTTTCCTAAGGCCTGCAGTGACGTTTATTTATCATGTCCAATCGTATTCATGAAGCGAAACGGACATGGATATGGAGTAAAATATTAATATCAGATTGATCGAAAACTTCTCTCTGGAAGTTTTCAACGGTGGGTGTAATTTCATCTAATGCAATACAACGCAACTTTAGAGATCATCTGGTTCAGTGGTTGATACAAGAACGTTAGGAAATAGAAGTAGAAGATTAGATGGGATTGGAAGATCAGATGGGATGGGAAGATCACTTGGTGTGAAAGTGACGAGGATCCATTCATTGTGTGTGTTGCAGCATGGAAAGAAATGGACAGCCGTTGATAAACCCATGATCCAGGTCAGGCTCACCTGTGATGTAGAGCTGTTGCGGATAAATTTCATGGCCAATATGAACCAAAAGAGGCCCGATCGCAGGCGGGAGTGATCTAGACCGTCAAGACCTTAAATCGGGTGTATCTCGCAAATTAGAATGAGTTATTTGACGTGCATGCATGCGTGCGTGCGTGTGTGTATATGTGTGTGAGATTTTAGGGTAACACGAGCTACTTTAGCCACCCAACTCGGCTATGCCAGGTTGCGAGATTCCACCAGGTCGATGGTCTCCCATTTTATATTTGTTTTTATTTTTATAGGAAGTTTTAGTTTAGTTACAAATCTTTATCCGTGGGCTTGTAGGCGTTACGTCCAACATGAAAAATGCTCGGAATAATTAGAGGAAACATCATAATTAGGGCAAATAAGACGATTACTATTTTTGGCCGAAAACCTGCGCCAGAGAGCATGGCGTCTATAAATAGTAGATCATGACATCTATAAATAATAAGTTTACTATAAATAGAGAGCCACGAAGTCTAAAAGTTTTAGGTGTAGTTTGATTTCGAAATTTTTACCATAGCTTAATCTCCCTATTTAAAGGGTTGTAAACTCATTTATTTCAATTATTAATTAAATTACAAATTTTTCAGAATTTACTTTTATTTTATTATTGCTTTTCTCATTGATTCGACCGTAGAAACTGTGGATTCGGAGTAGTTATCCCATAGGAAGACTGTGCTCGACCTTTACACGTCCTTCCGTGGGTCAGCGTGGTAGGTTTGACCTAATTTTCACTCCGAGGGTTATTCACGGTGGGTCTACTTTTTCATGGCTCGCGTCCGGCACGTGACATACTGGCAGCAAAATGTTATCTAACGGTGGGGCTGCCTTTTTCATGGCTTTTCCACACGTAAGAAACTGGTAGTGTAATTCGACTTGGGTTAGCCACACCAACAACATCACTTGTGTCGCATCACCAAGTTCTGTGAACCCTAAATGGGAGCAGGAAAGGTGAGACCCCGCCTCACCCAACACGGTGCGGCCCTTACCGTGGGCCCCACCTTCATATATCTATTTAATTTGTATCCACGCTGTCCATCATTTTTACTAGATCATTTTAGTGCATGATCTCAAAAATGAAGCAGGTCCAATTATTTGGTGGACTATACCATAGGAAACAATAATGATTGACTATTAATATACCAAGCAAGTTTTAGATCAAGCTGATATCTGTTTTTATATTTTTATTTTTCACTTCATCCGGGCTTATGTGACCTCAACAAACTGGATGGTAAATAAACACTAAGGAAACATTAAGGTGCACCCTAAGAAGCTTCTAACGGTAGGGTCAATTGCCATTGTTTCCTAGAGTATGGTTCACCGAGAGTTGGACATTCTCTAATATGATTTGGAACAATGGACCGTAACACGGTACAGAATGGATACATTAAGGTAAGCCCGTGATGCTGAGAGGACCTGATAAGATCAATCACCTACTTCCTTGATTGATTGATACCTTGAATATACGGGAGAAAATCTTGAATCCATGAGAAGAAATAAAATTTTAAAATTTTTTAAATTAATAGCTTATCATAAAAATAAGTTCTAGGCCTTTAAATAATCATGAATAAACTCTAAATTCATAATCAAAGAGTCATGTTCAAATAAAGAAACAGTTTTAAAAACATATGCAAATTTCAAAAACAATAGAAAGATGTTTGATAGTTCTACACAAACATGCTCCACATGCCAACATGGCACACCGATCATGTTATCCATCCATCAACTAAGATATTTGCTCAAAGTCAAGTAGGACCACTCATTAGGTGGGCCCAACCCAATTATTTCTAGATAACTGATCACCTTTGTGCAAATGTGGATTGGCTAGTGACCTTACCAATGATTAGTGGTCGGTGCTCTATGGGTCTCACAATAATGCATGTGTTTCATGCTGACACAAGGATGAATGTGATGGGGTCGATCCTCGTCTTCTTCAAGGATAACTACTCAAAATCCATAGAGCTTCTCTGGACTCCTCACAAAGGCTTCTCGAATCCACGAGGAAAGAAAGCAAGAAAATAGAAATAAATTCTAATAAATTCGTAATTTAATTGATCAATGAAATAAATGAGTTCGTAACCCTTTAAATAGGGATACCAAGTAATGGGAGAAAAATCAGAAGCAAACTATAACTAACACTCCCTAAAATTCATAACTTACTATAAATAGTAAATTTACTTGTATAGTAAGTGTCCTATGTGGCTTAACCACGTTCTCCTAATTATTCTAAGCACTTTTCATGTTGGACAAAACTCCTAAAGCCCAACGGATGAAGAGTTATAATCAAACTAAAACTTACTATTTATAATAAAAAGGGACTAAACATGGAATTCGACCATCGATATGATGGAATCTCACAAATTTAGTGTAGGCAACATGGAATAGCTGAGTTGATTGACTAAAGTAGCTCATCCTACCCCAAAATCATATATGGTACGTTGAGTGACTCATTCCGGTTTGCGAGATATGTCTGTTTTAAGGTTCTGACAGACTGGATGGCTTTTGCCTCCGATCGGGCCTTCTCTGGTCCATCTTGGACATAAAAGTTTCTGCGACCCGCTCTACATCCATCCCCTCCACTTCAAAAGAACTCGTCCTCGAGTTCTCGTGCTATTTCGGTTCATAATACTCTGTTTGATGCACCCTAATGATACCCGGATCAAAAGTTTTGATCAATTTACGGTCCACCTTCTTTTGGTCTAACCATGCTAAGAATGTATCTGTAACACTTTCTTTTGGTCAAATCCCTCCTCTTGGAAAAAACTTGTCCTCGAGTTACTCAAGGGACTTGGTTCATGATTTTGAGATAACTTTTGATGGTGATGTTTATTAGCCATTTTCTTGTATTTAGCATTAGGCTCTTTGTTATGCCCCAAACTCGGAAAACGGGCTCACAAAATTTTTTATTACCGAATCTAGTGCCGACAGCCTCCGTAGTGCCCCATTCTCGGTTCCCGGCATTCATATGCCAGATTCCGATCCTGGGATCTTACAAGGAGGATTTTCAGTATATATATATTTTTTTAATGGAGCATCACCGCAAGCATAACCAAGTCACAAAACAAGATCACCACATATCCATTATAACAAAAACTTTAAGTCCAATGCGGAAAGGGAAATACAAGGTGATCAAAAAGCTCCAAATAATCCGATATACACTCCTGCCTTAGCGCTGATGCGATCCAACGACACTTGCACGCAATGGTCGTGCATAAGCTTATAAAGGGTGGTGTAAGTGTGTGCGCAAGGCGAGTGTCAAGTATACAATATCAGAGTAATGCAAAAATATGCCGGTAAGTCCACTAATGCTATCAGTTGTACAAAAGCTATGTGATGTAAGACATGAATGCTATCGGCCATACCAAGGTCATGCGATGCGAGGCCTACGTAGCCAAATGTCATATGTAAGATGCAAAGTAAGCATGTCAGTACTCATCAAGTAGACATATCAGTACAGTTTCTCTCTGGGATATCATCGGGGTCTAATACACTTCACACTGACTGCCGCCTCCCTAGCCGCACAACCCAGCAAGTAGAAGAGACCACACTATCAGCCTGACCAGTAGTCTGCTAATACCTACCCAGCTCATCGCTAACAGACTTATTTGCGAGCTGGTTAAACTCAACCTAGTTTACAACCCCCTCACTCGGGCGGATAAGGCTACACCCCCTTCCAACCGACCACGACACAATTGGAGACACGACCTACTAGTATTCGGCACTCGGGCGCTCGTGTATCCACTCGGCCTAGACGTTGGAGCATCTCCTGGTACCAAAAAGGTTCTGGGACTTTCACCCAAGGACATTCTAAGTGCCCACAATGCTAGAATCAAGTATTTTCGGTATCCGATATGACCATCCACGATGTGCCTATGGAGCCACGACCCTGATGTCACTAGGGCATACAATGATCATGACACACAAATGTGAGATGCATGAATCACACTGTTCGGTCATGCAATAATCCTGTGCATACCACGCATTCATGTGGGTAACCCCTATCAGTGAGTCCCATAGATAATCTGCTCAATGACATATGCTATGATAAGTCACTCATCATATCAAGCATACATATGATGTAAATGAGTATAAATCATAGAATTATACTAAGCATGTTATAAAGTGATGAACTATCTTCATAGCGAGGATAGGCCTAGATGGCCTACACACAACCAGTATGTGCCTATCAATGGGCCCTAGAGAGAGTTACAATGCAGACATTTAACCAACATTGTACTTACAATGTGGGCGTCCAAGCATAGCCCGCCATAAACAACATTACATAAACCATGGTGGAATCACACATTGCAATGGGCCTTATGTATATCCCATTAGGCCTCGACCCATGGGCCTCCAATACATCAAATGGGTCGTATCATATGGGCCTCATATATATCAAAGTGGGCCTCAACAGATGGGCCACAAATACATCAAGATGGGCCTCAATAATGGTCCTCATAAATTCTAAAAAATGAGTCATATTGAAGGATCATTTGGACCATACCACAATAGCAGTAGAGATAATAATTTTTACTGTTAAATAAATCACAGGGCCCACCATAAAGTTTATTTTTCACTCAATCCAATCATAAGGTTTTAAAGACTCGGATTAAGAGGGAAAATAAACCCCGTATTGATCCAAAACTTCCATGGCCCCAAAGGGTTTCAATGGTAGACGTTCAAATCCTACTATTTCTTTACAGTGTGGTCCACCTGATCAAAGGGCTGGACACATCATGATGTGGCCCGCCGTAATGTATTTGAGATCCAACCTATTCATAGGTTAACATAGAGATAGATGAAGTGAAAACAAAAATATAAGCTTGATTAACAACTTCTGTGGCCCCTAAGAAATTTGAACGGTGGACGTCACTGTCCATTGATCTTTGCAGTGTAGTCCACCTAATAGGCAGATCTACCTCATTTTGTCTCAAGCCTTAATGCAGCTCACCAACTGGATGGACGGTTTGGACATAACACATACATTAAGAGTGGGGTCCACTGGCCGTCCAGCAACCCAGCAAAATGGTTGGATTTTTTATTTTTGTTTTTGTTTTCGGTTTTCACAAGGTTTTTCCATGGTAGGGTCCGCATCAGGTGAATCCACTTCACCCATTGGATTTTAGGACTCAAGACGGACCGAACAAACCCAATATTTGGCATGTTTTGGTGTGTAGAAACATTAAGGTGAATTTTAACGGTAAAGACCACTGTTTTCTATGCTATGGCCCGCCAGATAATTGGATTGGCTCCATTTTTCGGCTTAACGCCTAAAATGAGCTGAAGAATGGAATGGATGACGTGGATTAGGGTTCATACATCGAAGTGGGGCCTACATGAGCAGCCCACCCAAAAGCTTTAAATCAAACTGATATATATATATATATATATATATATATTTTTGGTGTTTGCCGTCAGTACACCACACCGTCAGTTCACACTTCACTGTGTGGCAATGTCCAGCGTCCCTCAACGCTAGACGATTTGCATACAACACATTTTAAGGTGGACCCCACCTACAGATGGCTTGGATAAAATACATGCTTCCATCCGGGTGGGCCACATGGCTACATCATCACAACAAAGGTGAAAGAGAGAGAGAGAGAGAGAGAGAGAGAGAGAGGGACACGTGATGATGGAGGGACCCCGGCACTATGGGCCCTCCCTTGCATGATTTACAACATACATCAAGTGGGTCCCATTTCATATGGGCTCACCGATTAGAATCAACGGTGGAGATCCTTTTTCCACCGAAATGCAAGGTCTAGATGACCTTATTTATGTAAGGAAAATAAACATCATGATGGGGTCCATGGAGAATGGCCCCATCATGGAATGATCATGGGAATCAAGGTGCGCCATCGGCCACATTTAGGGTCCAAAGTGAGATCCATACCATTAATTGGTAGGCCTCACTTGGCCCATCATCAAAAATGAAATCTAGGCCTGTAGAAACACTCACCGTTTGATCTTCTTGGTCCGATGGAACGTCAATCTTCTTATGTCCCTCTTTGATGGAAGATGATGAGAAATGAAGGGCTAAGATGGTAGATCTTGGGAGAGGAAGTGGGCCACACGCATCACACTTTTTCTCCCATGGAAGAGGTTGGACGTCCACTTTTTTTTTGCTTGGAATTTGTGTTGAGAAAGAGAGAGAGAGAGAGAGAGAGAGAGAGAGAGAGAGAGAGAAGGGGTGGTTGTAAGAGAGGTGATGGATGTGAGGTGATAGTTGTACTTGACTTGAGAGTTGACTTGGTAGGTTGATTGACTTGGGGAGAAAGAAAGCATGGGTTGTGTACTTTAATTGATTGATTGATGGGATATATTATAGAGATTCTCTTGGGTTCACAAATGCACGGCGTTTTCCTCAAATTGAACACGTGCCCACATCTCCTGGCCAAGGCATCGGATCGGTATACAAGACACGGCGTTGGAACTGCGGCGACGGTGCTGTTGCAATGGTACAAGCCTCAGATTAAGCCGACTCAAATCTGCAGGATATAACTTAGGATCGCGTGCAAACGCGGGTTACTGGAACTCGTCGGGAAGGATCGCGGGAGTCGACGAAATAGTACGGACTAGGATACAGGCCTTACAACTCTCCTCATCTAATAAAAATTTCATCCTCGAAACTTATACTACCTTCACACTCATAAGAGAACAGGAAACATAACATCATATATAATCAAAACACAATACAACATACTATTAAACATCGAAAAGATGGGGATAATGCTCTCGAATCTCTGCCTCGTACTCTCAAGACGCATCATCCACACTATGATGGTCTCACTGCACCTTCACTAAGGGAATGACCTTGGTCCGAAGGACCTACTCCTTCTGATTGAGGATACGAACTGGCTACTCAATGTAAGAAGCGTCCTCACGAACCTCCAATGACTACCAATCAATAACAAGTACGATGTCTAATCCACACTTCCTCAATATAGAGACATGAAAAACGTTGTGGATGATAGACAACTAAGATGGCAAGGCAAGCCGATAGGATACGGCGCCAACGCGCCCGGTGAGCTCGAAAGGTCCTATGAATCTTGGGGTAAGCTTGCCCTTCCCACCAAAATGAACTACACCATTTATAGGTGAGACCTTGAGATACACATGATCCCCAACGACAAACTCTAAGGGACGACGCTGACGGTTAGCAAAATTCTTCTGCCAACTCTGAGCTGTGCACATTCTTTGCTTGATGATATCGATAGCCTCTGATGTCTGCTGCACAAGATCAGGACCTAGGAGACGCCGCTCTCCAACCTCGGTCCAACAACTCAGAGATCTACACGTTCTGCCATATAATGCCTCATAAGGAGCCATGCTAATGGTCGCCTGATAGCTGTTATTGTACGCAAACTCAGTCAATCTCAGGTGCTCGTCCCAACTACCCGAGAAATCAATCGCGCAGGCTCGAAGCATATCCTGAAGGATCTGATTGACCCTCTCGGTCTGGCTAACTGTCTGTGGATGGTATGAGGTGCTAATCTGCAAATCAGTCCCCATTGCTCTCTGGAAGCTCCTCCAAAACTGAGCGTGAACATCGGATCTTGATCAGAAACAATCGAAACTGGAACGTCATGTAGTCTCATAATCTCATCAACAAACAGATTGGTGAGCCGGTCCGCATGCCAGGTCTCACGAATCACAAGAAAATATGTTGACTTCGTCAAACGGTCCACGACAACCCAGATGACATCATGACCGCGCTGTGTCCTCGGCAAACCCATGACAAAATTGGTAGATATGTGCTCCCACTTCCACATCGGGACACTCAACAGCTGCAATAGACCAGGGGGTCTATGATAATCGACCTTGACACGCTGGCATGTGTCACATTCGGCCACAAAACTAGCTATCTGATACTTCATCCCCACCCAAAAATACTAACGCCTTATATCGCGATACATCTTCGTCGAGTCAGGGTGGATAGAGAACCGCGATCGATGTGCCTCGGTCATAAGATCTCTGCACAACACAGGAATATCCGAGACACATAATCGGCCTCTAAAGCGAAGTCCACCATCAGAACCAATCTTCCAATCTGACTGACTCTTAGATGCTGCCTTTGCTCGGTAATCTTGTAACGACTCGTCCGTCTGCTGAGCCTCGATCACCCTTGCGACAAGAGATGGTTGAATCGACAGGCTCGATAGCTGAATGATAGAAGACTGTAAACCAAACTCGAATTCATACTCCGCTATATCCTCGAGCATCCTTCACTCCTTAATCATCATGTGCGCCATCAGGCCTCGTGGTTGACAGCTAAGGGCATTTGCCACTACGTTCGCCTTGCCTGGGTGGTACTGAAGACAAAATCATAGTCCTTCAATAGTTCCATCTAACCCCTCTGCCTCATGTTCAGATCGGACTGAGAGAACAGATACTTCAAGCTCTTGTGGTAGGAGAAGAGCTCGAACCTCACCCCATAGAGATAGTGCCTCCACACCTTCAAGGCGAAGACAACTGCTGTCAACTCCAAATCATGCGTGGGGTAGTTCAGCTCATGGACTCTTGAGCTGATGAGACACATCAGCCACTGGCTTCCCGTGCTACATCAGGACAACACCCAAACCAACTCACGAGGCATCGGTAAATACAACGAATCCATCACTCCCAGAGGAAAGAGTGAGGACAGGAGCAGACGTGAGGCGGTCCTTCAGTTCCATAAATGCCTGCTCACAAGTGTCGCTCCAAACGAACTTGGCACCCTTCTGGGTCAACCTGGTCAATAGGGCTGCAATACAAGAGAATCCCTTAATGAAACGTTTGTAGTAGCTCGCCAAACCAAGAAAACTGCGGATCTCAGACGTGTTCGTGGGCTGGCCCCATTGAGGCACGTCATCAATCTTCGAGGGATCTATTGCGTCACCCTGCCTCGTCACCACATGACCGAGGAACTTCACCTCCTCCTACCAGAACTCGCACTTCTCCATCTTTCCGTAAAACTGGTGTGCACGGAGGGTCTGCAAGGCAATCTCCAGATGCCGCTCATGCCCCTCACGGGTCCTCGAATATATTAGAATGTCGTCGATGAACACCACAACAAACTGGTCGAGATACGGACGGAAGAACTCGTTCATCAACTGCATGAATACTGTGGGTACATTGGTCAGTCCGAAGGACATGACCTGGAACTTAAAATGACCATAGCGCGTCCTGAAGGTTGTCTTCGGGATATCCTCATCTCAGACCCAAAATTGATGATAACAGGACCACAAGTCTATCTTCGAAAAGAACTACACCTCCTACAGTTGATCAAACAAATCATCGATCCTCAGGAGCGGGTACTTGTTCTTGATCGTGACCTTGTTGAGCTCACGGTAATCCACGCAGAGCCTCAACGAGCTATCCTTCTTCACGAAGAATACCGGTGCTCCCCACGGTGAACTGCTTGGACGGATAAAGCTTAAATCACGCAACTCGTCTAACTGCTTCTGCAGTTCCCATAAGTCCAACGGTATCATACGATACGGGGCCTTCGAAATAGGCGCGATACCGTGCACAAGATCAATCTAGAACTCGGTGTGCCAATGAGGTGGTAACCCCGGAATCTCTTAGAACACATCAGAAAAACCACAAACGACCAACAGCTAGTCGATACTCAAAGCAGCTGACTCCTCAATGGCACACGACAACAGGCAGGAAAGCTTCTCTCCTCTAGGCTCAGCAGTAAATTAAAATTTTGGCACACCGGGTATACAGAATGTGACTGTCCTCGCGGAGCAGTCCAATATGGTATGGTACTCGGTGAGCCAATGCATGCTCAGGATGACATCAAACTCGGACATTGGCAATACGAACAGATCGACAGGGAAAAAGATATCCCCAATCTGAATGAAGCAAGACGAGCAAAATCGGTCCAACATTGCAGTCTTCCCTAAGGGCATCGATACTGACAAACCCTCACGGGTAAACTCCATCGGCAAACCAGTCGATCGGCAAAAATCATCGGTCACAAAGGAATGCGATGCACCAGAATCAAATAATGCATATGCAATGCAGGCAGAAATAGGGAGAGTACCCTCGACAGCTCCTCCTGATGACTGAGGGTCATGCTATGTGGCATAAAATCTGGCCTGGGCCTGCCGGGGAGGTGCAGATCCTCTCTAAGGTTTCTGCTGTTGCTGCTACCATTGTGGTGGCCTGATCTGTTACCTCTGCCGCTGAGGGGGAGGTACCGGAGGCTGGTGCTGCAGTCGTTGTTGCTGCTGTGGGGGCTATCATGGAGGCTGATACGGTGTCCTCAACTACTACTGCTGCGGATGGGGACACTATTGCCTACGATGTCCTGTCCTACCGCACCCAAAGGAAGTACCTGAAAACGGTCCTAGAGGTTGTGCTGGGGGTGCCACTGGTATTCGTAATGCTAGGCGGGTAATGCTTCGCTGTTGTGGACGATGTTGCTGCTGCTGGGAACTACTAGAGGGCACCTTTCTCTTCTGATCTCCTCTTTGGTCACGGGCCCTCTGTAAACCGGCCCAATCTTCCTCATAGATCTGGGCCCTCTCCATAATCTGCTCAAACGTCAGAAGCATGTGTCAGACTACACGGCTCCTGAGGGCAGGACGTAAGTCGTTCTCAAAATGGTGGGCCTTTCGCCCCTCATCGTCAACAAGGTACGCTACTAATCTCGGTAGCGCAATGAAATGTGCCTCATACTGGGACACAATTATGTCTCCCAGGACCAGAGTTTCAAACTTTAATGCGCGTTGTTGTCGCACATGTTAGGGAAAAAATTTTCAGTCAAATCGGTCTATAAAGTCCTCCCAGGTCCACTCGAAATTGGTCGTTGTCAATCGGGTGACAAATGCCTACCAATGCTGAGCCTCACCCTAGAGAATAAATATGGCTAACGGGACTTGTTATTGGGTCGTACATCTCATGGTGTCGAATATCTTCTCCACCTCGGAGCACCATATCTCTGTTGTAGTAGGGTTTGGCTCGCCCCAAAAACACCGGGGATCGTGCTATCGAAAATCTTTGAGAAGGGTGCTCGCACGCTCCTGCTCGGCCTCGGCTGGCGTAACAGTGGGATGCTTGTTCTACCACTGAAGAATAGTGGTCATCGCATATAGCATCTGCTGTAGCTAGGCGGCACTCATAGGTACGGTCGGATCCGCACCGGTCTCGGGTAGAGGAGTGGCATCCTCAGGGTGGAAAGCAGGAATATCTGGTGGTGGAGCGGGAGTCGCATATGGTAGAGCGGGATTCGCTCGGGTCGTTCTTCTAGGCGACATGTCCTACAGGGAGAGACAATGTCCTATCAGCCTTGAGAATTCTCGAAGGCATAAATGTTAAGGGTTTATGTCGGAAAATCGCTAAGTTGTTCGAACTCGGAACCTATTCATTCTAAGTTTATAGTAGATATGTGATGTGATCCTCATGTATTCCCAAGTTATGATCTGATACCAACTCAGAAAATGGGCTCACAAAATTTTCGATCACCGAATCCGGTGCCGATAGCCTCCGTAGTGCCTCATTCTCGGTTCTCAGCAGTCATATGCCAGATTTTGATCTTGGGATTCTACAAGGAAGATTTTCAGTATATATATATTTTTTTGTAATGGAGCATAATCACAAGCATAACCAAGACACAAAACAATATTACCACATATCCAGTATAACAAAAACTCTAAGTACAATGCGGAAAGGGAAATACAAGGTGATCAAAAAGCTCCAAAATAATCCGATATGCACTCTTGCCTCAGTACTAATGCGATCCAATGACACCTGCACACAACGGTCATGTGTAAGCTTACAAAAGTTTAGAGGGTGGTGTAAGTGTGTGCACAAGGTGAGTGTCAAGTATACAATATTAGAGTAATGCGAAAATATGCGGGTAAGTCCACGAATGCTATCAGCTGTACCAAAGCTATGTGATGTAAGGTATGAATGCTATTGGTCATACCAAGGCCATGCAATGCGAGGCCTACATATGCAAATGTCATATGCAAGATGTAAAGCAAACATGCCAGTACTTATCAAGTACATATCAGTACGGTTTCTCTCTGGGATATCACCAGGGTCTAATACACTTCACACTGACTGCCGCCTCCCATCCACACAGCCCAGCAAGTGGAAGAGACCGCACTATCCGCCTGACCAGTAGTCTGCCAATACCTACCTGACTCGTCGATAGCGGACTCATTTGCGAGCTAGTCAAACTTAGCCTAATTTACAACCCCCTCACTCGGGCAGATAAGGCCACACCCCCTTCCAACCAACCACGTCACAGTGAGAAATGCGGCCTACTGGTATTCGATACTCAGGCACTCGTGTATCCACTTGGTTTAAACGTTGGAGCATCTTCTGGTACCAAAAAGGTTCTGAGACTTTCACCCAATGGCATCCTAAGTGCCCATAGTGCTAGAACTAAGTATTTTCAGTATCTGATACGGCCATCTACGATGTGTCTGTGTAGCCACGCCCTGATGTCACTAGGGCATACAATGATCATGACACACAAATGCGAGATGCATGAATCACACTGTCCAGTCATGTAACAATCCTGCGCATACCACGCGCTCATGTAGGTAACCCCTATCAGTGAGTCCCATAGATAATCTACCCAATGACATATGCTATGATCAGTCACTCTTCATATCAAGCATACATATGATGCTAATGAGTATGAATTATAGAATTATACTAAGCATGTTATAAAGTGATGAACTATCTTCAGAGCGAGGATGGGCCTACACAGCCTACACACAACTAGTATGGGCCTATAAATGAGCCCTAGGGAGAGTTACAATGTGGACATTTAACCAACATGATACTTACAATGTGGGCGTCAAAGCATAGCCTGCCATAAATATCATTACATAAACCATGGTGGAATCACACATTGTAATAGGCCTTATGTACATCCTATTAGGCCTCGACCCATGGGCCTCCAATACATCAAATGGGTCGTATCATATGGGCCTCATATATATCAATGTGGGCCTCAACGGATGGGCCACAAATACATCAGGATGGGTCTCATAAATTCCCAAAAATGAGTCATATTGAAGGATCATTTGGACCATACCATAATAGCAGTAGAGATAATAATTTTTACTGTTAAATAAATCACAGGGCCCACCATAAAGTTTATTTTCCACCCAATCCAATCATAAGGTTTTAAAGACCCGGATTAAGAGGGAAAACAAACCCCATATTGATCCAAAACTTCCATGGCCCCAAAGGGTTTCAATGGTAGACATTCAAATCCTACTATTTCTTTGCGGTGTAGTCCACCTGATCAAAGGGCTGGACACATCATGATGTGGCACGCTGTGATGTATTTGAGATCCAACCTATTCATAAGTTAACATAGAGATAAATGAAGTGAAAACAAAAATATAAGCTTAATCAGCAACTTTTGTGGCCCCTAAGAAATTTGAACAGTTGATGTCACATTCCACTGATCTTTGCAGTGTAGTCCACCTAATAGGCAGATCTGCTTCATTTTGTCTCAAGCCTTAAGGTAGCTCGTCAAATGGATGGACGGTTTGGACGTAACACATACATCAAGAGTGGGGTCCACTGGCCATCCAGCAACCCATCAAAATGGCTGGATGGCATAAATACAACACATGCATCATTGGGATGAAAGGCATAGATAAAGCACATACATCGTGGCAGGGACCGTGGGTCCCTGGCCTTTCCGTCCAGGGGCACAGGGCGGAAAGGTGTGAATACAATACATACATCAGTGGGTCCCACGTGGAGCCCACCATAACATTTATCAGCCATCCAATCTGTTAATAAGGTCACACAGACCCGGATGAGGAGGAAAAACAAATTTCATAAGGATCCAAAACTTCTGTGACAACCCAAAAGGGTTTCAATGGCAAACGCTCAATTTGACTGTTCCTGTGACGTTGGCCACCTGAGTTATGTATACGCCTGATATTTGGGGGCACCCCATATATAAAGGGAACCCATCAAATGCACGGTGTTGATGTGCAGCACACATCATGGTGGGGCCCACGGCTAGGACCCAACGATCCCTGCCTCTTCACGCCAAGCGTAGCAGGACGCTACTGCGCGTCCTCTGGACGTCAACAACAGCACCTGTTGCTTATATTTTTTTATTTTTATTTTCAATTTTCACAAGGTTTTTCCGTGGTAAGGCCCGCATCAGGTGGATCCACTTCACCCATTGGATTCTAGGACTCAATACGGACTAAATAAGCCCAATATTAGGCATGTTTTGGTGTGTAGAAACATCAAGGTGAATTTTAACGGTAAAGACCACTGTTTTTTATGCTATGGCCCGCTAGATAATCAGATTGGCTCAATTTTTCAACTCAATGCCTAAAATGATCTGAGGAATGGAATGGATGGAGTGGATAGGGTTCATACATTGAGGTGGGGCATACATGAGCAGCCCACCCCAAAGCTTTGAATTAAATTGATATATTTTTTTTGGTGTTTGTCGTCAGTACACCACACTGTCAGCTCACACTTCACTGTATGGCAACGTCCAACGTCCATACAACACATTTTAAGGTGGGCCCCACCTACAGATGGCTTGGATAAAATACATGCTTCATGGTGGGATCCATCTTGGTGGGCCACATGGCCACATCATCACAACAAAGGTGAAAGAGAGAGGGAGAGAGAGAGAGAGAGAGAGAGAGAGAGAGAGGGAGGGAGGGACACGTGATGATGGAGGGACCCCGGCACTATGAGCCCTCCCTTGTTTGATTTACAACATACATCAAGTGGGTCCCATCAACATGAGATCCTTTCCCCACCGAAATGCAAGGTTTAGATGACCTTATTTTTATAAGGAAAATAAACATCATGATGGGGTCCATGGAGAATGCCCCATCATGGAATGATCATGGGAATCAACGTCGGCCATCGGCCACATCTAGGGTCCAAAGTGAGATCCATACCATCAATCGGTAGGCCTCACTTGGCCCATCATAAAAAATGAAATCTAGACCTATAGAAACACTCATCGTTTGATCTTCTTGGTCTGATGGAACGTCAATCTTCTTGTGTCCCTCTTTGATGGAAGATGATGAGAAATGAAGGGTTAGGATGGTGGATCTTGGGAGAGGAAGTGGGTCATACACGTCACACTTTTCTCCCATGGAAGAGCTTGGACGTTCACTCTTTTTTTACTTGGAATTTGTGTTGAGAAAGAGAGAGAGAGAGAGAGAGAGAGAGAGAGAGAGAGAGAGAGAATAGATGGTTGTAAGAGAGGTGATGGATGTGAGTGATGGATGTGAGGTGATAGTTGTACTTGACTTGAGAGTTGACTTGGTAGGTTGATTGACTTGGGGAGATAGAAAGCATGGGTTGTATACTTTGATTGATTGATTGATGGAACATGTTGTAGAGATTTTCTTGGGTTTGCAAATGCTCGGCATTTTTCTCGAACTGAACGCGGGCCCACATCTCCTGGCTAAGGTATCAGATCGATATGCAAGACGCGATGTTGGAATCGCAGTGACGGTGCGATCGCAATGGTACAAGCTTCGAATTAAGCTGACTCAAATCTACAGGATATGACTTAGGATTATGTGCAAACATCGATTATAGGTCCTAGGTTCCCAGAATTCGTCGGGAAGGATCGAGGGAGTCGATGGAATAGTACATACTAGGATACGAGCCTTACACTCTTGAGCTGTTACAATATATATACTCATGCTTTCCTTGACTTAACTACTATCGATCAGATCCTTCACTCCTGCCTTCAAGATCTGATATTCTTTCTGACTCACCTGACAGTGAAGGTGGTTAGGCAAACTAGCCCCAAGGACAAGGCCTCGATAGTATCTTTCAATATTGTGACGCTCCATCACTGTGGTCACATGTGAGCGGGCCCCAAGGTGGCTAGCAGGCTACTGTGGACATAGTAAAGGTAAAACTTTGTCACACATCGGAAGCGTCGTCTGAAGTTGTGGTGGTTATATGTAGAGTTGCCACCTTATACTGTATGAGGCCTTTTGGGGGCGACCCCGAGAACAAAATATTGCGTGCTGTGTCCAGAGCGGACAATATCATAAAGTGTGGGCGTGGGCTGTTGCAAATGGTATCAGAGCCAAGGATGGCTCTGCCCTCGGTGGGGGATATTGTGATGCCCCATCACTGTGGTCACATGTGGGCGGGCACACGTGGGCGGGCGCACATGTGGGCGAGCCCCAAGATGGCTGGCAGGCTACTGTGTGGCTGACAGGCTACTGTACTTGTAGGTTACTGTGCACACAGTGAAGATGAAACTTTGTCTCACATCGAAAGTATTATCTGAAGTTGTGGTGGTTATATGTGGAGTTGTCACCCTATACTGTATAAGGCATTTTGGAGGCGACCCCAAGAACAAAACAGTATGGGCTGTGCCCAGAGTGGACAATATTATACAGTGTGGGCATGGGCTGTTACAAATGGTATCAGAGTGGAGGACGGCTCTAGCCTCGGTGGGGGATATTGTGACGCCCCGTCATTGTGGTCACATATGGGCGGGCACACGTGGGCGGGCGTACACGTGGGCGGGCACACGTGGGAGGGCGCACATGTGGGCAGGTCCCAAGGTGGCTGGTAGGCTATTGTGTGGCTGACAGGCTACTATGTTGGCAGGCTACTGTGCACAAAGTGAATGTGAAACTTTGTCCCACATTGAAAGTGTCGTATGAAGTTGTGGTGGTTATATGTGGAGTTGTCACCTTATAATGTATGAGGCCTTTTGGGGGCGACCCCGAGAACAAAATCGTGCGGGCTGTGCCCAGAGCGGACAATATCATACAGTGCGGGCATGGGATGTTACAAATGGTATCAGAGCCGAGAACGACTCTGCCCTCGGTGGGGGATATTGTGACGCCCTGTCACTGTGGTCACATGTGGGTGGGTACACGTGGGTGGGCGCACATGTGGGCAAGCCCCAAGATGGCTGGCATGCTACTATGAGGATGACAGGCTACTGTGCACACAATGAAGGTGAAAATTTTCCCACATCGGAAGTGTTGTCTGAAGTTGTGGTGGTTATATGTGGAGTTGCCACCCTATACTGTATGAGGCCTTTTGGGGGCGACCCCGAGAACAAAACCGTGCGGGCTGTGCCCAGAGCGGACAATATTATACAGTGTGGGCATGGGCTGCTACAAATATGATTTAGACGATCTCCTCCATGGACTGGTCATCAGGCAAAGCCGTCATCGAGGTCCTCGTCACTAGAACTCGCATTATCTGGTATAGCCCTACGATTCACCACTAGTGGTGTTCTATGAAAATTTAAGGTTATGCCGTATAGCAACTACGGGCAGTTGAGCATCACATAGGGCTCGTGGTAAAATTAGCGCATCCGCAATATGGTTGAGGGTTGCCTGTAGCCCTTGCATGATCAACTGACTCTCCCGGTGGAAAGCTTACATTCTTTCCAAAAGATAATGAATCCCAATATCACTGTCCACAAGATTTTTGTTTATACATTCGTTATTTACCATCGGCCTGAGGGGAGTCCTCACTTTTATAACAATCGACGCAAGGGTGAATGTGATGAGGTCGATCACCGTCTTCCTCAAGGATAACTATTCCGAATCCGCGGAGCTTCTCTGAACTCCTCACAAAGACTTTTTGAATCCACGAGGAAAGAAAGTAAGAAAATAGAAATAAATTTTAATAAATTCATAATTTAATTGATCAATGAAATCAACGAGTTCAAAACCCTTTAAATAGAGATACTAAGTAATGGGAGAAAAATCAGAAGCTCACTATAACTAAAATTCTCTAAAATTCATAACTTACTATAAATAGTAAATTTAATTTTATAGTAAGTATCCTAGTGTCCTATGTAGCTTAACCACATTATTCTTCTAATTGTTCTAAGAACTTTTCATGTTGGACACAACTCCTAAACCCCAGCAGATGAAGAGTTATAATCAAACTAAAACTTACCATTTATAGTAAAAATGGAATTAAACATAGAATTCGGCCATCGATATGATGGAATCTCAGCGTAGGCAACCCGACACAGCGGGGTTGGTTGGCAAAAGTAGCTCGTCCTACCCCAAAATCATATATGGTATGTCGAGTGACTCATTCCAATATGCGAGATATGCCTGTTTTAAGGTTCTAGCAGACTTGATGACTTCTGCCTCTGATCGGGCCTTCTTTAGTCCATCCTGGACATGAAAGTGTCCGCGACCCGCTCTAAATCACATGCACACAACCCATCCATTTTTTTAAAGATCATTTTATAGTATAAGATTAAAACTGAGATAAATTTAAATCTCAAGTGGACCATATTACAGGAAATGGTGTTGATTAAACAGACACTATTAAAAATTTATTGGGTGCACAAGTTTTGGATCAAGCTGATATTTGATTTTTTTACTTCATTTGGGTCTCCATGAGCTAAATAACAGGTTGAATGTCAAACAAACATTACGGTGGATGGGTTGTTTATCAAACAAACATTACAGTGGACTCCATGAGATTTTGAATGGTTTACATTCAATTACTATCGTTTTATAGTCCACTTGAGATTTTAGATCTACCTCATTTGTGGGATGAAGCTGAAAAAATAGATGGACAGTGTGGATAAAACACATTCATCATGGTGGGGCCCATATAACACCGTCCACTAGCCATCTAACTAGCGACAACTTCACTAGCCACCTAGGGCTAATTTGGTTCCAAAAATTAAATTATATGGAATTAGTATAATTATCACACAATGATTGCATGTATAGAAATACCAAAGGACCAGATATACAGCTGATATTGGTTAATTACCTATACACGTGTGCAATAGGAATGTTCCGTGTAGAGGGTACATAGATGGTGTGGATAAAACATATGCATCAATGCAGGGCCCGCAAATGTAGTGGCTTTTGAAATCCACTGAAATCTGCGGTGCAGTATCTACATTGGAACTGAATAATATATGATACCTGGATTAATTCAATCCTTTCGTTGTTTCTAAAAGTGGGATGAAATTTGCATGGGGACCAAACGCAATTCTATACTATCTAATCGCAGTTACCCAACAAGCCTTATAATAAGTGACTTTGTGCCTGAAAATGGATTGCACTGACCTTACAGTGCAGGTAGCTTGCAGGTGATCAGTTCTTATATTATTTTTTTACGGTGTGGCCCCTTCATTCATCCAATCTTTACGATAAGATCATACACTGGTCATAAAAAGAAAGGCAATTTTTGTTTTACTCTTGGGACATCACTTTCATAATTCAAATTTTCAACGACCTGTAAAATCCGTCAAAAAGAAAAAGGGAGGGAAACTCTGATACTCTTCACAGACAACATGGATGATACACACGCATTTAGAAATTACTAAAGGATCGTGTAAAAACTACACTCTAACTTAAATTAAAGCATTCGAATCTCGTGTACCAGTTTAGTGCTATCATTAACAAAAATAATAATCTTATCTGATCACCAGACTTTCACATATGTGGATAGATATTGGACGGTTGAAAATGAAAAATATACCATCCTATTTCAAGAAATAAGCGTTCATTGGTTAATGGCCAGGATTCTTCAATCAATGTGTGTTTTTTGGCTGTAACTTAGACACTTGGACTTCCAAGTGTCTGAGTATAAAGTGCGGTGGTCAATAAGAGTACCAAATAACTCTCCAAATAAAATTTTGAACCATGTGAGCTCACCCTTGGCACCGGCAGCCAGCAGGTGGGACAAAAAATTGCTGTTTGCCGTCCAAATAAAAGACAATCCCCTTATATTGTTAATGTTTCTTTAAAAAATAAAAACATTTCACATTCAATTATCAAGTGGTTCACACATGTATGAGAAAAGGGTTCATAAGAGAACATTGGGTTCATTTGTCCTTTGACATGATGAGTGGACCTCACATTCATCAAGAAGGATCGTAAGATATGAAGGTCTCAGATGTTCCACATATGTGTTACATCGACATTAGTGAGATCACAGAGGCATATAGGGATGTGCGACTGCAAATAGCACTTAGGCCGGGCATTTGTTTAATCGCGGTGGGAAAAGTGTCTGTCTGTTACAAAGAGCTGCTGTTCAAGCCCAGCCAAGATGTGCAATATATAATGCCCGCACATTGACCTCATAAAGTGGATTAGGTGCGACCCAATATATAGTGAAGTCCGCATGATCCTGCTGTTGGGGCCCACCTATAAGTATGTGTTGTATATATCCCACTGTCTATCAGTTTTGCCAGCTCATTTTAGGGAACGGCCAGAAATACTCTAAAACAAAGCAGATACGAATCTCCACTAAACTACACTGCAGTAACCAATAGTCATTGAATGCCGACCACTGAAACTTTCTAAGGTCGTGGCAATAATGTTTATTTCCGTCCAACCTGATGACAAATTCACACGCAGACCTGGACGAAGGGAAAAACACAAATAACAGATTGATCCAAGACTTTTGTGACACCCAAGTATTTTTCAACAGTGGGAATTTAATCCTTATGGTGTGGTCCACCTAAGATCTGTATTTGCCTCATTTTTGGGTCCATGCCTTAAAATAAGTTGGCCAAACCTGCATACAACACATACATCAGGATTAGTGGCGGAGTGAGGGCTGCACCCACTTAGTTGGATCCGCACCTAAAGGGTGATCATTAATAGCCATGAGTCTTCACAAGAGTGGTTAAGGGAGGGTAAAATTGTTATAATACTTTCAATTTTTTAAAGTAGAAAATGGCCGGAGAAAACAACTTTGATGCTCTTGGTTGAGTAAAGTGGACTATAGTAGGGCATTTAGAAATTACTTGAATATTATATACCTAGCATATTATAATTCGACTTAAATTGTCCAAATTATGTATATTAGCTTAATCTTATTATGAACTAAAAATTACTCTTTTTCGATTTTCTGACTATCAGATTAATGGATAATTATTAGACCACTGAAAATGAAAAATATTGTAACATATTTCAGGAAACAAGTGTCCATAAACCAGAGGTTAGGATTCTGCAACCAACGTAACCTAATTAGCTTTCATAATTTAGTCAGTTTAACTTAGGTTAACACATGCCACGTGTACCATTTTCAAGTGAGTGAGTATAAAGTGTCTTAGGCAGTCCATGTACTAAATGACTCTCGACGAGAAATTTCAAGCCATCTGATTTGATCTCCACATTCGGTCATTGAATTCATAATTTGAAATGGGCAGGAATTAGGACAGAAAAATATTATTTGCCCCTGAGTACACGTGTTAAACTAAACATAAGTGTCCCACGATATAAGGCTTGCTAATCCTGCACATACGCTCCACATGTGCCAACATGACACACCTAGAGATCATTTTGTCTCTTCATCAACCAAGACATTTGCTCAAAACGCAGGTACAACCATTCATTAGGTGGTCCCAACCCAATTATTTATGGAAAACTGATCACCTTTGAGCAAATGCGGATTAGCTAGTGACCCTACCATTGGTTAGTGGTTAGTGCTATGTGAATCCCACCATAATGTATGTGTTTCATCTATGTGGTCTATCCATTAATTTTTCAGTTCATCTTATAGTATGAGCTCAAAAATGAGATAAATCTAAATCTCAGTTGTTGGACCATATTGAAAGAAACGGTGTTGATTGAACGCCCACCATTAAAAGTTTCTTGGGAGCCACAAAAGTTTTGGATCAACCTGATATTTGATTTTTTCCATTACTCAGGATTTTTATGACCTAAATAATAGGTTGGATGTCAAATAAACATTCCAGTGGAGTCCAAGAAGTTTTTAATGGTGGACATTCAATTACTATTATTTTCTAGTCCACTTGAGATTTAGATCTACCTCATTTGTGGGATCAAGTTGTAAAATGATCTGGCACAATAGATAGATGGTGTAGATAAAACACATACGTCATGGTGGGGCCCACATAGCACATACCACCAATCACCTAGCTAGTGGCAATATCACTAACCACCTAGGGCATATTTGGTTCCAAGGATTAAATGGTATGGAATTAGTATCATTATTTCACAATGATTGCATGTCTGGAAATACCATGGCATTAATTTGACGACAAATTCTTCCTCTGAGTTATGCACAATATTAAGTGAAAATTGCATTTGGCGCATCATGGAATTGTAATCAATGTGTCAATTTTACCACTGATATCAGTTACCTATATGCATGTACAACTCGATTGTCATGTGTAAAGAGTGCATGTGGATGGACGGTGCTGTCACGTGTAAAAGGTACATATGGATGGACGGTGTGGATAAAACACATACATCAAAATACAAAAGCAGGTGTTGAGAGGCTTCCACTGGACTCGATGGACGGTCGAGATTAGGCGCTGGATGATGGGTGGGACCCGCGGCTTGGATCTCCGCAATCGGCCCGGCGGAAGGCGGCGTTTTTATTTTTTGAGAGAGATAGCGCGGGTCGGCGCCGGCAGTGGTGAAACCAAGTTTGAGCGATTCCAAATATCAGGGGGCTACGACGAAATGTAGTAGATTTTAAATCCGACAATATCTACTTTAAAACTGAATGATATGATACCTAGATTAATCCAATCCTTCAATCATTCCAAAAGCCTTTTGACCAAATGCAATTTCATAACACCTAATCCCATGTTCCAAACAAGCCCCATGATGAGTGATTTTACGCCAGTAAATGGAATGCACTGCTCTTGCAGCATAGGTTGCTTGTAGGTGATCAGTTGTTATGTTATTCTTTAATGGTGTGACTCCTTCATTCATTCAATCTTTACCAGAAGATCATCCACTAGACATGATTAGGTGTCTTATTAGTAAATGTGATCCCCACAATTATCAATTTAATCAGTCTTAGAGAATAAAAAGAAAGAAAATTTTTGTTTCTCCTGGGACATCGTTTTCTAACTTCAAAATTTCAAGGAGTTGTCCCTAAGAATCCTCAAAATAAAAAGAACAAGGAACTCTAGTATTCTTCAAAGGCAATGACCGATGATACACACGCATTTAGAAATTACTCAAGGATTGTATAAACACCATACTCTAATTCAAATTAAGCGTCCGAATCTCGTGTACCAGTTTAGTGCTATCATTTACAAAAAAATTAGTCTTATTTGATCACCTGACTCTCAGATTGGTGGATAGATATTGGATGGTTGAAAATGAAAAGTAACCCATTTTATTTTAAGAAATAAGTGTTCGTGGGTTAATGGCTAGGATTCTGCAACCAATGTGATTTTTGGCTGTAACTTAATGACCTTAGCTTTCACAATCTATCACTTCCAAGTGTATGAGTATAAAGCGCGGTGGTCAATGAGAGTACCAAATTACTCTCCAAATAAAATTTGAAACCATGTGACCTAACCCTTGACGCCGGCAGCCGGCAGATGGGACAGAAAATTGCCGTTTGCCCACTACTCCACACGTGTTCAAGCTAAACACAAGCATCTCACATGCCGGCAGCCGGCTCATGACTGGATGTGATGTAGAGCGGGTTGCAGACAATTACTTGGCAAAGATGGATTAGAAAAAGCCCGGTCAGCGACAGAAGTGATCTGGACCATCAGACCTTAAATTAGGCGTATCTCACAATCCGGGATGAGTTAGCCGACAAAAAATATATGATTTTGGGGTAGAACGAGCTACTTTAGCCAACTAACCCAACTATGCAGGGTTGCAATGCTCGGAATTGTGAGAAACCCCTGATTTGACGGTCGTTTCCCTGTTTCAATTTCGTTTTTACTATAAATAGTAAGTTTTAGTTTGCTTATAACTCTTCATCCGTCGGGCTTTAGGAGTTGCGCCCAACGTGAAAAGAGCTTAGAATAATTAGGAGAACGGGTTGGTGAAGCCAAATAGGACACTTACTATTTTTGGCCGAAAACCTTGCGCACTAGTAGACATCACGACCGTCTATAAATAGTAAGTTTACTATTTATAGTAAGTCGCGAATTCTAGGAGTCCTAGTTGTAGTTTGATTCTGATTTCTTTCCCATTGCTTAGTACCCTTATTTAAAGGGTTGTGAACTCATTTTTATTCATTCATTAATCTATTTCGAATTTATTTAGAATTTATTTCTATTTTCTGCTCTCTTTTCTCGTAGATTCGAGAAGTCTCTGCGAAGAGTCCAGAGAAGTTCCGTGGATTCGGAATAGTTATCCTCTTGAGGAAGACGGTGCTCGACCTTACATCCTCTCCTGCGTCAGTTTGGTATCAGAGCGAGGTTTCTCCTTGGGTCGATGGCTTCTAACGACGGGTCGGGCAACAATCCCATAGGCGGTGCTCTAGAAAATTTTTCTTTAACGGCGGCAACTTTCCAAGCAGCGTAGCAAGAGAATCGGCAAGCCATGCAAGGGCTGCAGGCTTCCATGGACCGCATAGTGAATCTTTCGGCAGAAACCCTAGGGCAACTCCGTGTTCCTGGTGATAATCCTCCACCACCAATTGCTAAAACCGGTAATCGCCCTGATCGTAGGATAATACCAGCAGTGCATCCAAGGGCCGTCCCTGAGGACGGGGGCTTCAGTGAAGAGGAGATCGATGACGTGATCTTCCAACACCCCAGGCAAGGCGGCAATCGAGTAGATCGAATAGATTGAGACTTCAAGATACGGGTTGATATTCCTAACTTCAACGGCCAACTGCACATTAAGGATTTTCTCGATTGGCTTTCTGAAGTTGAGCGATTTTTTGACTATATGGACATCCCTGAAACAAAGAAGGTCAAGCTCGTGGCTTACAAGTTGAAAGGAGGAGCTTCAGTTTGGTGGGAACAACTGCAACTCACACGAACCAGGCAGATGAAAGCACCAATCCGCACATGACAGTGAATGAAGCAGCTACTACGTACCCGATTCCTCCCTAGCGATTACGATCAGGTATTATTCCAACAATACCAAAATTGTCGACAGGGTAGTCGGTCGGTGAGAAAGTACGCAGAAGAATTTTACCGCCTAACGGCGCACAACGATTTGGTCGAGACTGAATCGCAGCAAGTCACCCGATTCAACGGTGGATTGCGTATGGCGATCCAGGATCAGGTCGAGATGCAGTCCGTCTGGACGATGAATGATGCAATCAAGTTGGCTACTCGGGCAGAAGCGCAACTTGAACATTCTAACACACGGGCCTATCCTACTGCTAGGATCACTGCGGCAGCTCCACAGCCTAAGGGGAAGGAGCCCGTAGGAGCACGCACTCAACCTCCTACGCCTGAGAACCGAGATCAGGGAAGTGGGCAAGCTAGACCCCAAAGGGGCGTATCGACTGCTGCTGGTCCAAGTACAATCCCGAACCCTTATGCTCGGCCAAGGCCCAACAACTGCTATCGTTGTAGCCAACCAGGCCACCTGTCAATTACTTGTCCCCAGCGAAAAGTGGCAAACCTCGTCATTAATGATGGTAGTGCTGATAACGCTTATAAAAATCCAAATATTGAAGAACAGGAGCATAACGCCGAGGACGAGGTAGATGATTCAGATTGGGTTCAGCAAGATCACGGCGAGTCGCTCGTCGTGAGGCGGCTATTATATGCACCAAGAAAAGAAGTGCATCCACAGCGGTATAACATCTTCCGCACTAGGTGTACGGTGAATCGAAAGATTTGTGACGTGATCATTGACAGTGGAAGCAGCGAGAACACCGTCTCCAGGGGCATGGTGGAAAAATTGCAATTGAAAACAGAGCGTCATCCCTTTCCATATACAATCGGTTGGATCAAGAAGGTCAGCAAGACAAAGGTAACTGAACAGTGCACCATATCTTTTTCAATTGACAAACATTATAAGGATGAAGTAGTATGAGATGTGGTTGACATGGAAGCATGTCACATACTACTCGATCGACCCTGGCAATCTGACCGTGACGCCACTCATAAAGGGCGAGATAACATATATATCTTCGTCAAGGACGGCCGAAAGACCATATTGGCCGCTATGGATCCAGAAGGACCACTTGAAACTTCTAAAGTGGAGGGTCATTTTCTCTTAACCATTCGGGACTTCGTGGAAGAATTCAAAGAAACAGGACAGACTTATGTATTAATTGTAAAAGGGGAAGAACTCGAGCCTACCATCATCCCTGAAAGACTAAGGCCCTGTTACATGAATTCCAAGAAATCTAGCCCGAGGACCTTCCCGATGGGTTACCCCCTATGCGAGATATCCAACACCATATCGACTTTGTCCCTGGGTCCAGTTTACCTAATCGTCCTCATTATCGAATGAGCCCGAATGAGTGCGAGATTCTACAGGGACAAGTGGAGGAACTGATCCTTAAGGGTCTTATTCGAGAAAGCATGAGCCCATGTGCCGTACCAGCTCTACTAACTCTAAAGAAAGATGGGAGTTAGCACATGTGTGTCGACAGCCGGGCCATCAACAAGATCACCATAAAATATAGGTTTCCTATACCACGGTTGGATGATATGTTGGATATGATAGAGGGCGCAAAAATATTCTCTAAATTAGACTTAAGGAGCGGCTACCATCAGATTCGAATACGGCCAGGTGATGAGTGGAAAACAGCCTTCAAGACCAAGGAAGGATTGTACGAATGGATGGTCGTGCCTTTCGGTCTTTCTAATGCGCCGAGCACATTCATGCGGTTGATGAACCAAGTTCTGAAACCTTTCATTGGGCGGTTCATTGTGGTTTATTTTGATGATATTTTGATATACAGTTAAGACGAAACCACCCATATGGAGCACCTCAAGAAGGTTCTTCAAGTGCTCACTAAAAATAAACTGTACCTCAATTTAAAAAAGTGTATCTTCATGACTGATAGTCTATTGTTTCTGGGTTTTGTGGTTACATCCACGGGCATTCGAGTGGATGAGAAAAAGGTGAAGACAATCAGAGAATGGTCGGTTCCCAAAAATATTTACGAAGTGCGAAGTTTCCATGGACTAGCGACATTCTATCGTCGGTTCGTGAAAAATTTCAGTAGCATTGTGTCACCGATCACAGATTGCATGAAGAAAGGGCAGTTTCAGTGGACTGACGAAGTCGACAGTAGCTTTGTCGAAATCAAGCGCAGATTATCCACGACCCCGGTTCTTGTACTTCCCAACTTCGACAAACTGTTTGAAGTCGAATGTGATGCCTCATATGTCGGGATTGGGGGAGTTTTGTCTCAAGAAGGTAGGCAGGTAGCCTTCTACAGTGAGAAACTTAGTGATGCACGTAAGAAGTGGTCTACATATGAGATCGAGTCGTACGCGGTGGTCCAGACACTGCGACATTGGTGACATTATTTGATTCAAAGGGAATTCATACTTTACACGGACCATCAAGCCCTCAAATTTATTAATAGTCAAGTTAACATTAACCGTGTGCATGCTAGATGGATCTCGTTTTTAAAGGAATTCACATTCATGCTAAAGCATAAGTCAGGGCAACAGAACAAAGTAGTCGATGCACTGAGTCGCCGTGCAACTTTGCTAGTCACTATGAGCAATGAAGTTGTTGGGTTCGATCGCCTCAAAGACATATGCCGACGACGACGACTTCAAGGATGCATGGGTTAGATGTCAGGAAGGTCACCCTGGTGACTTACATATACAAGACGGGTTCCTTTTCAAGGGAAATCAACTATGTATCCCAAAGAGTATGCTAAGGGAACAGATAATCCAAGAGCTACATGGAGGTGGCCTCAGTGGACACCTTGGGTGAGACAAGACGCGAGCTCTTGTGGAAGAACGGTATTACTGGCCGCAATTGGTACGTGATGTGGGAAAGACAGTCCAACGCTATTATATTTGTCAGACTTCCAAGGGGCAATCTCATAATACGGGCCTCTACACCCCGTTACCCGTCCTTGACAGCCCTTGGGAGAATTTATCTATGAACTTTGTGCTTAATCTCCCACGAATACAACGCGGCATGGATTCGGTGTTCATGGTAGTAGATCGTTTTTTCAAGATGGCGCACTTTATTCCATGCAAGAAGACTTTCGATGCAACACACATGGTGAATCTATTATTCAGAGAAATTGTGGGGCTACACGGGATTCCCAAGACTATTACTTCCGACCGTGACACGAAGTTCATAAGCCACTTTTGGCGGACTTTGTGGACTCGATTCGATACACGCTTTCAGTTCAGCAGCGCGTACCACCCACAGACTGACGGTCAAATTGAGGTTGTGAATCGCACGTTGGGAAACCTCCTTCGATGTATTTTAGGAGACAAACCGAAGCAGTGGGATTTATCTTTGTCTCGAGCGGAGTTTGCATTCAACAACATGGTGAACCGCTCGACAGGAAAATCCCCGTTCCAGGTTATCTACGGACGAGTACCTCGACATACACTAGACTTGGTCCCTTTGCCCAAGCTCCCAGGCATGAGCATTGCAGCAGAACATATGGTAGACAAAATCATGGGCATTCATGCGGAGGTACAAAACAAGCTACATGCCTCGAACGAAAAGTACAAGGAGCAAGCGGACAAGCATCGGCGACAGAAAGTGTTCGAGGTGGGCGATCAAGTAATGGTCCATCTGCGCAAAGAAAGATTTTCGACCGGAACGTACAACAAGTTGAAAAACAAAAAGATTGGACCGGTACCAATCATCCGAAAGATCAATGACAATGCTTATGTTGTTGATCTTCCAGATGAGATGGCAATCTCACGAACTTTCAATGTCGCGGACCTGACTGAGTATCATGAACCAGCGCATAATGATAACTCGAGGACGAGTTCTTTTGAAGTGGAGGAGACTAATGTAGAGCGGGTCGCGGACAATTACATGGCAAAGATGGATCAGAAAAGGCCCGGTCGGCGACAGAAGTGATCTGGACCGTCAGACCTTAAATCAGGCGTATCTCACAATCCGGAATGAGTTAGCCGACAAAAAATATATGATTTTGGGGTAGAACGAGCTACTTTAGCCAACCAACCCAACTATGCAGGGTTGCAACGCTCGGAATTGTGAGAAACCCCTGATTTGACGGTCGTTTCCCTGTTTCAATTTCGTTTTTACTATAAATAGTAAGTTTTAGTTTGATTATAACTCTTCATCCGTCGGGCTTTAGGAGTTGCGCCCAACGTGAAAAGAGCTTAGAATAATTAGGAGAACGGGTTGGTGAAGCCAAATAGGACACTTACTATTTTTGGCCGAAAACCTTGCACACTAGTAGACATCACGACCGTCTATAAATAGTAAGCTTACTATTTATAGTAAGTCGCGAATTCTAGGAGTCCTAGTTGTAGTTTGATTCTGATTTCTTTCCCATTGCTTAGTACCCTTATTTAAAGGGTTGTGAACTCATTTTTATTCATTCATTAATCTATTTCGAATTTATTTAGAAATTATTTCTATTTTCTGCTCTCTTTTCTCGTGGATTCGAGAAGTCTCTGTGAGGAGTCCAGAGAAGTTCCGTGGATTCGGAATAGTTATCCTCTTGAGGAAGACGGTGCTCGACCTCACGTCCTCTCCTGCGTCAGGATGCCTTGAGGCCTAACCCAAACATCGGCAGGCCTGTTTATCATGGTTTTAAGACCCTTCCTTATAAGTCTGGTGTGACTCAAATCAGACTTGTTTGGACTCGATAGGATGAATCTCCCCAACTCAGGTGAGTCAGGCCGGTTCATCCCCCACTAGGGTGAGTTGGGCTAATTAGTTCCGACTTGGACTAGTCCCAATACGACTCTGAACTGAATGAGTCGGTCTAAGTCGCCAGTCTTTTAATCACACCGTTAATGCTTGTAACGGGCAGGTTGAGCCTGAGTTCTAGGCATGCAGGACATTGAGATGGGCTGACCATCTCCCAGCCCAGACTGTGTGGGCCCATTGCCACCCCTACCAATCACGAGCCTTTAGAAAAGCATTTGGGAGGGGAAATGCTTAGTGCAGTTGCCTCATACGTGGAAACTAGGAACACGTGTTCAAGACCTAAGCCGCTTATTCAAATATCTCCATTGGGTATATTCCATATCTGAAAAATAAGCCCAATCTAAATGGTAAACTTGCTATTTATAGATTGCCATGATTCCTACTAGACTTCATAGTTTTTTTGTCAAAAATAGTAAGTATCCTAATTGGCTTAACCATGTTTTTCTCCTAATTTTTCTAAGCCTTTTTCATGTTGTACGCAACTCCTGAAGCCTTTTTCATGTTGGTTCATTCATTCATCCTATCCGTATGACAAAATCATCCACTGGAAAGGTTGGAAAGGTTCGGTGTCATACAGGAAAGTGCCGTCCCGACAAATGCCAATTCAATCACTTTCTCAGGGAATAAAAAAAAGGGAAATTTTGTTTTAATAGCCAGCCATCAGTTTTTAAATTCAAATCTCCAAGGAATTATATGGTAAAAGTCCTTATAAGATAAAAAGAGAGAAGCTCTAATACTTCTATCATGAACAAAAATAAGTCTCATTTGATTTTCTGAGAATCAAATGGGTGGAAAATATTAGACGGTTGAAAATGAAAAATGTCCATATTATTTCAAGAAATAGTGTTCACGGTGCCACACCCAACTTTAGGAATCGATGCTGAGACCCGAGTGTTGAAACAAGGTTATCTTCAAGGTTATCTTCACTCCGTTTATCACTTGAGCTATGGATTGGTAACTGTTCACGGATCGTTATATAAGTATTCACAGGTTTCTTCCCTTCATCCAGGTCTGCATCTTAGAGCCTTAGTTTTCACAATGTATCAATCCAAGGATTTGAGTATAAAGCTAGCGCGGTGGTTAGTAAGAGTACCAAATAACTCTGCCAATAAAATTTGTAACCATGCATGTGACCTCACCTCAGACAACCGGCAATCGAAGATATATATATATATATATATATATAGAGAGAGAGAGAGAGAGAGAGAGAGAGAGAGAGAGAGAGAGAGAGAGATGCTCACACACAACTAGTTGGACCGTGAGTTTTGGTCCAACTAGCTGTGCATTAAACTCAAAATTCCTTTTTTTCATACACATGTAATGCACCACATGTGAGGATATGTGACTCTGAGTTTTAAATTAGTATTTTGGAAATTATGTGTCATAGATCCAAGCCATTTATTAAATTTAGCACGCTAATGAAATTTTATGTACCGAAAGTTAGTAAATTGTTGTCACCATTAGAACCACACATCTAACTTGAATATGGACTGTTGGAGTAGATTTCTAATAGTTTACTTTTCTTATAGATGATATCATGTTATCGATAAAAAAAAATATATTTTTTTCCCATATACTTACAATAGACCCTACCTAATTAACGGACCAGATTTGCAAGATACATTGCGCATCACCCAAGTATATCATGTGTGTACACATTCTTTAGTGGTCCTTTGTAAACATTCACCCTCCTCTTTTCTCTCTCCTCATTTAAATTAATTTTTCCTTATTTAATGCTCTCCATTCCCTGTACGTCTGGGAAGGAGTCATGGGCGGATTGACACATTGAGTGGCTACTCAAATCACGTAACAAAGTTATGTGGGGCCCACCATGATATATGTGTTGTATCTATACCACACATCTATTTGTAGAGATCATTTTAGGATGTGGTTCAAAAGAATGAGGTAGATCCAAAACTGGAGTGGACCCCACCACTGAAAACAGTGGGGAGAGTGACGCCTACCATTGAAACCTTCCCAAGGTCCACCATGATATTTATTTAAGATTCAACCTGTTCACAATATAACATAGACATTAAAGAAGGGAAAACACAAATATCAGCTCGATCGAGAACTTTTGTGGCCCATAGAAGTTTTTAATGGTGGGCGTCACCCTCTCCATTGTTTTCTGTGGTGGGGTCCATTCCAGCTTTGGATCTGACTCATTCTTTGGCTCATGCCATAAAATAATCTCTCCAAGTGGATGGACGGTGTGGATACAAAACATCCATCATGGTGGGACCCTGAGAGCTAGGTGACGTCATTCAGTGCCGGCTGCAAATCCACGTCCAAACCCGCTGATTTCCTGCGAAAGACTTTGGTAGGAAGTTCCTACTCTGGGAACCATGTGGGGCCCGCTATAATGTTTGTGAGAAATCCTACCCGTTCATCCATTTTTTGAGTTCAATTAAGGACATGAAGCTAAAAATGAACCGTTTCTCGGGCTCAAGTGGGCTGAAAACGTGATAATTGAATGTCCACGGTTGAAATATTTGTAGGCCATAGAAATTTTGAGTGTGTGGATTTTATCCACACAGTCCATTCATTTCCCCATGCCACTTTATAGTATAGGACCAAAAGTTAGGTAGATCAAAGGCTCAAGTGGACAACATATCAAGCAGTGGTAAATATATGCCCACCGTTGAAACTTTCTTAGAGCTCACTTTGATGTTTATTTTCGATCCAATGTATTCATAAAGTCCCATAGACCTGGATGAATGGAAAACAAAAATATCAGCTCAATCCAAAACTTTGTGGCCCCCAAGAAGTTTTCAACGGTAAAGGTTTAGTCCCCGATGTGTGATCTCCCCAATGTGTGGTCCATTTGTCTTGGATCGGCATCCGTTCTAGAGGCGCCTATATACTAAAATGGTATGGCAAATTAGATAGACACTATAGATAAATCCCATACATCAGGGCGGCAACCCATAACCCCTACACATTCCAAGCTCCTGACCAAGGGAATCTAAGTGCTATATAATACCCTAGCAAAGTATGGTGCTTAATACACATGTACCAAGAGGTATAGGCAAATTTCAAGTACCTGCGTTTCATGTATCACACAACCAAAGTACTAAAGTTTTCCTCGTTGGAATAATGACAATTGGTCATGTATATGATTGATGAGCTCATTAATCAATTTGATCCATCCACTAAGATTGACTAACAAAAGCCAATCTATAAAATCACAAGCAATCAATAATCATCCTAGGTAAACAGAAGTGTATATATAAAAGAAAAAAAAAAAAAAGAAGAGAGATTATAGTCACCCACATTGAGAAGATACTATTAAATTCGATTCTTTCTACCATTCAAAATTTAAAAGATTATAGTCACTGTTGGTTTGATCCTTCTAATTTGGACCAACACTATTCTACTTGTAACAACCCATTTGATAACCACATGTCTCAAAAAATAAAAAATAATAAAAAAATAATAATAAAAAATCTCAACCACACTCTTCAAAAATCAATCTAATGTTTTCACAAAGAAGCAATACACCTTCCACAACATCAATCGCAATCACCACCCAGTCAATATCCATGTAATCCTGCAATATGTCCTAGATGAATACACACGAAAGAAAAGGAACAATTAATAATGAGTAGAAATATAATATTAAGAGAATAATATGTAAAAATAAATAAATAAACTAAAGAGGGATAACAAAAGAAACTGGGAAAAAAAGTACTGACCATGATAATTTAGAGCAAAATAAGACTGAAAGTACAAAAAAATTATGCCTGAAATTTCACATCAAATATGTGAATCAGGATAAATAGAAATCACTTATTCAAGAAAGCACAAATAACTTAATAAGATGCATATTTATATACCAGTTGTCATTATGTTTCACCATTTGATTTGTTGTAAGCCTCATTGCCACCAATTTTGCCGTTGCCGTTGTCGTTGCCCTTGCCCATGCCCATAAAAACAATATTATCCCTACAAATTTATACAAATTAGTGCATGAATATAAGATAGTTTTAATCTAAAAATGAAATTAATTAAAAAAACACGTGTAAGTAAAATAATTTTATACCCTTACCTATCTTTCCGCAATGGACAATTACGCGAATCATGCCCACTTCCCCAACAAGTGTGGCATGCTCTATCAACTTCTTTGTTAAGTTCTTTTCCAGATTTTATTTTCTTATTTACACCCTAGCCTTTTGTTGAAACGATGTTTGGATCACGCAACACAATGTGGCTTGACAATAGTGTGTGATTGCTTCCACCAACAGTAATGGCTTCAAGTGGAGGTTCAACATTGATGTTAACTTGATCCGTTATAATTTTATTATGTATAACATCTTCATTCTATTCTATGGTTTCCATTTGCTCGAGCTCATTACCCAACTTATCAATTTGTCCCTTCGCATATTCATAATTCAATGCAGACTTTATTGCAAGAGATGATACCCTTTTCCAACTACGATTGAGTTCATTCATTTGTATGAAATCCAACTTATCCTCAACTATTGGTGGTTGTAAGATGTCTGTATCAATTAAATATCCTTTCTTTGTATATCGTGTCCACCTTTTTAAGATGTATTTTTCTGGCATTTTCTGAATATTCCTTACATTAAAAACTGCCAAAGAATGTCGACAAACAATAACTACAAATTCAAAGAGATGACATCCACATGTAATTGTTATCGCTTCTTCATCAAACTTGACAATATACATACTATTTTTATATGAAACATTATATGTATTGACGGGTCCACTTTTCTCAACCAAATTCACACACTGTGGAAATGTCCAAAACAATTCCTTTTGAACCTTTCGAAAAATTGCTCTTGTATAAATCCGTCCTAACTCAATATCCATATCAAAAGCGGTTATTAGTATAGGATCTCCATAAGTGCGACCATCTTCCTCTAATTCTATTGTACAGCGATCTTTCATTGCTTTCTCGTAGCCCAATACAAATTCAAGAAGGGACGATCGATGATTTACATATCTATCGAATAATGCATTCATACTTTCATTTCTTTGCGTAGTCGACATTCCAACGAAGAAGGTCGTCTTAAGGAAAGCAGGAATCCACATGTGATGACATTCCAGCGAAGAAGGTCGTCTTAAGGAAAGCAGGAATCCACATGTGACGAATACTATACATCTGATTGAGCCAATCAATATTTTGAAGTCCGAACTAATTCATTATATCTGCCCATGCTTTTTCAAACTCTTCAACTATATCTGTCTTATGTATGCATGCATCCCATTCACTACTGAATGTACAACTACCGCGGTATAAATGCCCCAGCTTCTCAGGTACTTTTTGTAATATATGCCACATACAAAACCTATGCACTGTATTTGGAAATACATTTGCAACTGCAGCTGTAATCGCCGGATCTTGATTGGTAATTATGGCATTTGGATGCTTTCCACCCATTGCCTTCAACCAAGTTTGGAATAACCATGTGAAATCTCCTATGGTTTCTCCAAATAATAGCCCAACACCAAATAATATTGATTGGCTATGGTGGTTCACTCCTGTGAAAGGAGCGAATGGCATATCATATTGGTTGGTCTTGTACGTGGTATCAAAGCATATCACATCTCCAAATGCTTGATAATCTAACTTCGTAATACCATATATCAATCCAAAAACAGGATGTCACCCTTGCTTTCTTATCAACTTGAATTTCATAGAAAAAAGAAAGATCTTTTTCTTTTGCTTGAAAAAAGTATTGACAAACGGCATACGCGTCTTTTCCATATGTCTTAATTCTCTTTCTTAAAGCATTTATAGCATCCTTAGGTAAGTAACCAACATTGTTATATCCCCCCAAATTATTCGCAATATATTCAACTGATTTAGAAAGACCAACACCAACATCATTTAAATCATATATGAAATCTAAATGTCGGCTTGGCACTTTTCGATGAGAACGAAGAACATGAGATTTACTAGGGGTCAAACACTTATGAGAATGCTTCTCAACAACTTTGTAACAACCCATGTAGCTTCTCCTTTCATAGTGATTTCAAGTTTTGCACCACAACCCACTCTAGTACATCGTTTATGAGCTCTCTTATGATCCATATTCTCTAAGAACTTCTTTTGTCGCTCTCCCTCTTGAGAACAAGACAACCTTCGAAAATATATAACACCATTGGGATGTTTTCGTATTTGGTTCTTTCGAATAGTAAATCCACATATTTTTACATATGCATTATAAAAATCAATAGCTTCATTTTGTGATATGAATTGCTTCCCAACGTAGGGTTTGTTTCCTTCAGGAGCTACTGGTACGGAATCTGTTACAAGAATTTCAACTTTAGTTAATACATTGTTGGTAGGTCTTATCGAAGATATTGGATTTATGTCACGTGTAGTTTCTACGAATTCTACCACTGACGTACCTTGTAGAAATTCTCGAAGGTTATATGCTTCAATTTCACCGATCGCTTCATCTAAGTCTTTCTCTGAAGATGATGTTGACCACTCTATATCTGGACTATTTTCTTGATTATGCAAGCTCTCATAATCTTCCATGGTTCATGTCACTGCCAAAGAAATTTAAATCATATATCAAATATCATGAAATTTTATTAATATTTTGCACAAAATTAAACAGTTTAACTTGCTTTAAAAGTCCAACTAGTTGTGTATTACCTTCTTGCTCAAACAATCTAACTTGCTCAAAAAGTCCAAAATTTTGAAATAAATGGAAAAAAAAAAATTTAATTGGCTACTAATTAAAAAACTAAACAAATAACTTACCTCGTAATACCTTTTCCTCTTTGTTCTTTTTATTTTTATTTCTTTGTGACTTGTGCCAGACAAGAGAAGGAAAGACAAATTCAAACGTGATGTTGATGTTTGTATGTGGGTGGAGAAGTGAGAGAGAGAACGAAAGACTAAGCTTCATGGAAGAATGTAATCGTTGGTTGTAGGAGAGCATTAAAGAATGTACTCGTTGGGCCAGGGAAAACTTATTGGTTTGGGGACGCGGATCTCTTACTAAAGGCTTTCGCAGGAAGTTCCTGGGTGGGGCCCACTGTAATGTTTGTGAGAAATCCTCCCCTTCCATCCGTTTTTTGAGTTCATTTCAGGACATGATGCCAAAAATGAACCGTATCAAAAGCTCAAGTGGACCGTACTAAAGGAAAATGTGGTTAGGGAAATTCCTACCGTTAAAACCTACCTGGATTCAACAGTGATGTTTACAAGCCATCCATGACCGTTAATAAGTTCATTCCTATTGGGATGAACTGAAATCACAAATATTAGCATGATTCAAAACTTTTATGGCATACAAATATTTCAACCGTGGACGTTCAATTATCACGTTTTCAGCCCACTTGAGCCTGGAAACGGTTCATTTTTGGCTTCCTGTCCTTAATTAAACTCAAAAAATGGATGGATGAGTAGGATTTCTCACAAACATCATAGTGGGCCCCACCTGGGTTCCCAGCGCAGGAACTTCCTGCCAAAGTCTTTCGCAGCAAATCAGCATGGTTTGGATAAGGATTTGCAGTCGGCATTGAATGAAGTCACCTAGTTCTTAGGGTCCCACCATGATGTATGTTTTGTATCCACACCGTCCATCCATTTGGAGAGATTATTTTATGTCATGAGCCAAAGAATGAGTTAGATCCAAAGCTGGAATGGACCCCACCACAGAAAACAATGGAGAAGGTGACGCCTACCATTAAAAACTTCTAAGGGCCACAAAAGTTCTCGATTGAGCTGATATTTGTGTTTTCCCTTCTTTAATGTCTATGTTATATTGTGAACAGGTTGGATCATAAATAAATATCATGGTGGACCTTAGGAAGGTTTCAACGCCTCTCCCCACTGTTTTCAGTGGTGGGGTCCACTCCAATTTTGGATCTACCTCATTCTTTTGAACCACATCCTAAAATGATCTCTACAAATAGATGTGTGGTATGGATATAACACATATATCATGGTGGGCCCCACATAACTTTGTTACGTGATTTGAGTAGCCACTCAATATGTCAATCCGCCCATGACTCCTTCCCAGACGTACAGGGAATGAAGAGCATTAAATAAGGAAAAATTAATTTAAATGAGGAGAGAGAAAAGAGGAGGGTGAATGTTTACAAAGGACCACTAAAGAACGTGTACACACATGATATACTTGGGTGATGCGCAATGTATCTTGTAAATCTGGTCCGTTAATTAGGTAGGGTCTATTGTAAGTATATGGGAAAAAATATATTTTTTTTAATCGATAACATGATATCATCTATAAGAAAAGTAAACTGTTAGAAATTTACTCCAACAGTCCATATTCAAGTTAGATGTGTGGTTCTAATGGTGACAACAATTTACTAACTTTTGGTACATAAAATTTCATTAGCGTGCTAAATTTAATAAATGGCTTGGATCTATGACACATAATTTTCAAAATACTAATTTAAAACTCAGAGTCACATATCCTCACATGTGGTGCATTACATGTGTATGACAAAAAGGAATTTTGAGTTTAATGCACTGCTACTTGGACCAAAACTCAAGGTCCAACTAGTTGTGTGTAAGCATCTCTCATATATATATATATATATATATATATATATATATATATATATATATATATATATATATATATATATATATAGGGAAAAGGTATTATGCGCTCGACCTCACGAGTCCGTCCAATGAGGTCGAGCTGTGTGGGCCCCACCGTGATGCGTTTCAAACATCTACCCCATCAGTCAGATGCACCATTCCATCGTTGGCCTAGGTCTCAAAAATCAAGTCAATCCGTGACTTGTGTGGGCCACACCACATACAGAAGTTGAGAGGTGCCGTGCACCATTAAAACATTTATAACCATTTTTGAGGGCCTACCGAGATGTGGTTTGAAAATTCAGCCCATCCATTATGTGTGTCCCACTTGAATGAGGGTTCAGACCAAGTTTCAGGCACATGCAAAACTCAGGTGGGCCCCACCAAGTGCTTTTATATGTTTTTAGTATGTCTTCACATGATTTTAGATGGTATGGCCCACTTGAGTTCCGTATACATATGATTTTTGGCATATCCCATAATTTAAAGGGGATGCATCAAATGCACGGTGTTGATGTTCGAAACGCATCACGGTGGGGCCCACACAACTCGACCTCTTGGGACGTTAAAATCAGCTCGAGCGCATTGCACCTTTTCCCACACACACACACACACACACACACACACATATATATATATATAGGGAGATGGTCACCTGCGCACCTTTTCACGTGAGCACCAATGAGCACCTTTGCACACGTGTTATGTGCACAAAATCTGAACGGTCCAAGTGATGCCGCACCGCTTGAAATGCTATAGGCCCAATTTTAGCCTTGATCCATGACTCTGGTGAGCCATAGCAAAGAGAAATGCATATCAAGGGAAGAAACTGTTTCCTTTTGCCATGGCCCACCAGAGTTTTGCATCAGGTTGAAAATTGGACCAATGGTATTTCAAGAGGTGCGGCATCACTTGGACTGTTCAGATTTTGTGCACATGACACGTGTGCAAAGGTGCTCATTTGTGCTCACGTGAAAAGGTGCAGCAGGTGACCATCTCCCTATATATATATATATATATATATATATATATATATATATATATATATATATATATATATATATATATATATATATATATATATATATATATATATATATATATGGAAATGGTACTAAGGTTGACCTCGTGGAACTTCCCATGAGGTGGAGTTGCGTGGATCCCACTTTGATGTACGTCGTACATTAACACCGTTCATTTGATGGGTCCCCTTTAGGTTATCGGATATTCTAAAAATGAGTCATATACACTGAACTCAGGTGGGCCATACCATCTAAAAGTATGTGAAGACATACCTAACACATATAAAAGCACTTGGTGGGGCCCATCTGAGTTTTGGATGCAACTCAAACTTGGTCTGGCCCCTCATCCTAGTGGGATACACACAATGGATGGGCTGGATTTATGAACCACATATCGGTGGGCCCAATAAACAATCATGAAGGATTTAATGGGTGGGTAACCCCTCTCAACTGTTGTATTTAATGTGTCCCACCTAAATCATGAATTGACTTGATTTTTAAGCCCGTGGCCCAACATGGAACGGTGCATCTAACTGATGGGATAAATTTTCAACTCACATCACAGTAGTGGGTCAAATTCTGGCCTGATTCAGGTGGGCCAAGTTTTCTATAGAGCCCCTAATAGAAGCATTGGGTCGAGCATAGGCCTGGATGTTCTGAAAATTGCAAGCCTTTGTAGTATCATCGCTGGGAGATACTACAAAATATCACACCCTCTTAACTGTCAGAATGGGCCTGTTATGTACACAATTAGCAAGCCAGCAGTCGGATTGGCTACCATCATCTAACAGGTGTGATATTATATCATGACGCATCTTATAATCTAGGGACCCAAGACATGTATGCCTTAGATCGCTGAAAAGCAGACCCCACCTGTATCATTTCTGGGCCTAACAAAAACTTTCCACACTAGATCAATCACAACACTTAATTAACAACACACTTTAATAGTATTTACTCTTCAGACTATTTCCTATATGTGTTAATTGAATTTCTCAGAAATGGAATTTTGAGCACTTGAATTTACATGTTTGGATTGAGAATTTCTATACATTGTGTATACAGAGAACTACAGAAATCAAGAAGCTAAGAAAATGCAGAAGACCAATGCGACCCAGCTATTGGTTCAAAAGATTGTAAGCCAGCAAACCCTTAATGCTAGAGACGTTTTCCAACGCTAGCTCATGCTCCAGCTGCGTTCCGGTTGATTTCAAAACCTCCTAGAAAGATGAGGAAGACAAACGATGAAAGAGAAAAAATAAAATAAAATCAGGTAAACAGAAATTCAAGGAAACCCAATTCCTCTAGGCTAGGTTACTCAGGTACGTTTTCTGCCATCTCTTAAATGGGGCGATGGCTCATCTACCGTTCAAATTGTGGACCATCCAATGGAGGTCATGGAATGGAGATGATCAGAGGTACAGATTCAACGATCGATATAAGATGGTTAAGATTCATCCTATCAATGTGATTTCCAGGATATGCTTCATCTACAATAAGACCTACGATTTGGACATCTATAGACACAGATGTATGCCATTTGTATGCCCTATAAGAAGCCACTGTCAATGAAATGGGAGTGTCACAGTGTTTACATTGAATTCCATATGAGAAGCACGGTTCGCAAGCCATTGAGAATCCATCATCTGAAATGCCACACAGTAGAGATTATCGAATGCCATTTCATCCTCTCCAATCAGCTCCAGAAGGCGAACCGCTGACAATGAAGTTGGCCTGCCTGAAAGAAAGTTCCAACCATACGTTATTTTCGTTTTCAATGAACACAGTCACAAGAAGACATTTTAAATGTGGGTACCCAATCAACCTGACCCGATTTTAATGGGTCAGGCCAGGTTTGGGTCTCACTTTTTGGATCCGATTAAAAATCGGTCTAGTCAGGTTTTGGGTTGGGTCCAGGCAGTTTTAATAGTAAAGCTAAGTATTTTTAACATACATTGATTATTCATCATCTGAAATGACACACAGTAGAGATTATCGAATGCCATTTCATCATGTCCAAGCAGCTCCATAAGTCAAACACCTGTTAATGAAGTAGTCCTGCCTGCAAGAAAGTTCCAACCATACGTGATTTTCATTTTCAATGAACACAGTCACAGGAAGACATTTTTAATGTAGGTACCCAATCAACCCGACCCGATTTTAATGGGTCAGGCCAGGTTTGGGTCTCACTTTTTGGATCCAATTAAAAATCAGTCTAGTCAGGTTTTGAGTTGGGTGGAGGCAGTTTTAATAGTAAACCTATATGCATTTTTGACATGCATTGATTATTCTAGTAAGAAATGAGGTTCCCTATGCTGCACACGTGCAAGAGAGACTGTTTATACACATCATGCATCCGCCAAAGCGGCATGCTTGTGTGAGATCTAATCCATCCAGCAGGTAGGCCTGATCATGTAAATGCTCTTAACTGTCCCAAAGCCAACTCCAAATTTAGATCCAATGGGTACCCAAATCCAATCAGATCCAGGATTTTAAGAACCATGCCCAGACATAAAAGGACCCAAACCTGGCAAGAACAGAGCCTGGTAAGCCCAGGTGCAGGTACTACAAGACCCAACCCTTTGTTAGCCCTACCTGTTTGGGTGCCACTTAAAAATGAGTTCATTGCATTTTACTAAATAGTAATTATGTATTAGAGATCATGATTGATGGTTATTAAGAATACCTTGCTAGAAAAGAAATGGGGCGTTCGATAGCATTGACATACATCCAATACCTGCCAACGACATTGAGTGCCATCTCCAAAACAGTCTAGTAATCAACTAGAACTTTTTCAGATTTTCTCGATGTGATTGAGTAAGTTGTTGATGTTGATGCTATCGACAGCTGCTTGATCGAATTGAGTGGATTGTCGACGACATTGACAAACCCTGTTACGTACAAATTTAAGACATTTGACAACATAAGAGTGAGCTCGGATGAAAATGGATTTCTTGCCAAAGCTTGTCGTAGGTTTATGCGCTTGGACACTAAGTGAGGCCCACTGTGATGTTTGTGAGAAATCCATCCTGTCAATCCATATTTTCAAGCTCATTTTAGGCTATGTGACCAAAAATGAGGAAGATCTATAACTCAAGGGAACCACATCGAGAGGAAACAATAGGTAAAGAAATTCCAATCGCTGAAATCTTACGGGGTCCACCTTGATATTTATATACTATCCAAACCATTCATAAAGTAATACCCATTGGAATGAACTGAAAACACAAAAAATAAATTCCTAATATGAAACTCTTATGACCCTACGAATGTCTCAGTTTCATCTCATGTGGCTAACTTGAGTTCCGGATCCTCCTCATTTTCCGTCTCCTGTTCTAAAATGAGTTCGAATATCATATGGATGGAGTAGATTTCGTTCCTCTAAGTGTGGTCTACTTGATCAATAGATAATTACAAACAATCAGGTGGGAAGCAGGCATTTTGTAAACGGACTGAGCTGGTGGGGTTGGGTTGGTCTGGGCTTGAGCCAAGCAAACCTCTCAAGTTGGGGTTTGGCCTCTTGTGCCAGAATGAATCATTGATTGGACTGGGCCTAGGCTGACCTAACTCTCTCGAGTTAGACTTGGGCCTCCTGTTGTTGAGGGTCAAATATTGCATATCAGACCCTAGTTATTGTCTGGATTTACAAACATTTTATCATTTAACAGTTTGATTTAATCGTGTTTGTGATGCAAGGTGTATTTATGAGCTTGGACTAAAACAGGATGCTAAAAGCATGAATTTAACACTTAAAAATCACCAATGCAAGGGACGGTTCCCAGGGGACCAAGATCGACAGATTTACACGCCAGAGATCCAAGAAAATCGAGAAACTGAAGCTCAAGTGGCCCGAAATTGGTCCAAAATACAAGATTATAGGGTTCTAACCATCCGTTCGGCTCGAAAATTCATATATGGCCTGAGGACCATAAATTAACCGTACACGTCAAATTTCAACCATTGAATTCTTGTTAAAGTGGCCCAACAGACAGATCAGCCCACAATTCACTGATTTGGGCCCCACTTGATGTCTGGATATGCTTCAAATTTGGTATCAACCCCTCAAATTAGATGAAGAAACCCCACATCAAATAGAGTGTGCACGCATGAAGGTGCACTTGCACTATACCGAACCAAGGAAGAATGGTCAAAGAATGTTTGACTGCAAGAAACCAAGGCCTTTCCTTTTTTTCCCCTCAGCCTGCGATTTTGAAATAGGGGGTTGTGGCTGATATCTAGTGGGCCACCACCTTCGATAACGAGGTCAATCTGGACCATCCATTCGTTCCAGAAGGTCAAAATGACCGTACACAGGAAGTTTTTCCAAATCCATGCTCGCACACATGAAAATACCGTTCACACGCAGGTTAGATGGCAAAATGGAAAATCAAGTGGGCTGCGTTAGAAACAATCCAAAACCGACCATTTCAGAATGGTTTTTTGAGACTAAGTTGATGGAAGGCGTGGATTTCTCAAAAAACAGTGAATATGGGCCCCACTGGGTTCATCACAACCGGCAGTGAACAGGGAGCGTGCATCCTAATTAACCAGATGTTCCGGTAGTTGGAACGAGCAAACAACATATCAAGAAGATGATCCGAACCATCCATTCGCTGGGGAAGGGGTTTTCAACCCTTCCCATGTGGTCGGATTGGTTGGCTCAAATGACCTCTGATTCCAGATTCAAAACCACCGCAACTCACTTCCACGGTTTCACCGCAATAAACAAAGCTTGTGCAGGGTGCTGCGTAAAGAGCCGCGCACGCAACGCCCACCGACCCACAGCACCGACCTTGCTGGTTCTATATAAAGGAGAGGAGAAAAGAAGGAAGGGCATCATCCAAATCCAGGGGTTGGACATCGGAGAGAGGAGTAGAGTTGTTTTTTTCTTTCTTTTTATTTTATTTTATTTTGTTTTGTTTAAGGGATCCAGCCCATTCATGTTGGGCTGAACCTCTTAGCTAGGGCTAAGAGGAGAAGCTTGTGGAGTGATGGAACTGATTCCTACGGGATTGATTTATGTTTGAATGACTTTGATCTTAGTTGATAATTAAGGAATGCCTTTAGTTGTTAATGGTTTGATGTGACTGAAATTACAATAGATCTGCGATGGCTTAAGTATTTCCTTTTCCTTTTTGTGATTATGAAGTCAGGAAGCCCTGTTGTTCACCGTCGTCTCCTGGGCATGGTTAGGTGACGGTACCCTTCCTACCGTTCATACATCTCTCAGATTGACTGTAGATCGGTTTAATTCTATTGTTTGCTTTGTCTCATGGGCATGGTTTTGTGATGGAATCCATTCCAATTTACTTCAATCTTATCTCTTTAAAACTGGATCAGAAGACGTTCAAATTTGATTTTCAGGTTATATCTTCCAACTGGATGAAGATGGGACTCGAAGTCCAGTTGAGTTCATGAATTGACCGTGGATCTCCCTGATCTCTACAAGTGGATCCTTGGCACCCTAGTTTTCTACCTTTAAATTTCACAAGTTTTATTCTCATCATTATTCCCTCATACTCACTTGATTTAGATTTCATCTTATTCTAGTTCTAGTTCTGGTTACTTTCATATTACATATGGGTTTCAGTCCCTGTGGATTCGACCTCGGTCTTACCGAGATTATTACTACATCACAACCCTATACTTGGGGTGTGAACACCTGTGCAAGATGCATGCTTGGCTTGGGTGGGGCTCAGTCCTTGAACCTTAAAGTGTCAGATTGAGTGGAGCTTATAGCTTGACTCGACCCTGATCGTGAGGCCCACCATGAATATATGCTTTAATCAATGCCATTCATCCATTTTGAAAACTCATTTTAGGTGATGATTCCAAAAATGAAGCAGATCCAAATCTCAGGTGGACCATAATATAGGAAACAATGGTAATCGACCATTAAAAACCTCTTGTGGCCATAAAAGTTGTGGACGAATCTAATATTTGTGTGGTCTCTTCATCCATGTCCTTGTAACCTTCTCAACAGGTTGGATGACAAATAAACATTCCTGTGGCCCCCATGATGTCTTTAATGATTGGAAATCAATGATGACTTTTTTCTATGGTATGATCCACTTAAGATATAGATCTGCTTCATTTTTAATTTTTTGAGAACGTCCTAAAATGAACTTTCAAGATGGATGGACGGTGTGGATGTAAGTGAAACCAAACTGAATACAAAGAAAAAATGGAGTTGTGACAACAAGATATGCTGGCAATTGACATTGCAAAGAAGTGCTAAAGGTTCTCTACAGGGGATTGGGCTTTAAGTTTACATCATTTGTAGAAGCAATAAAGCTATCTTTTGGAAGACTACCAAGTCAATATAGACGTTATTCTAAAAGTTTGAACGCACAAATATTCACTAATTTATACTATGGCTGCATGTGGATGCTGAAGTGAATCAAATTGGTGACATTATTAATGAAGAAATGAGAAACACTGCTTCCCTGCAAATTGCAGTTACATTCGTTTCATTTCCAACTTGAAAACAATGTAACTGTTGTTCAGAGCTCAGTCTCTTACTACGAATGCAGAAAAAAGAAATTATAGGTTGGTTATTTCCACCCTACTAGACTAATATCGCAATTCAATTCAATAGTGTATCCAAATGCACCCAAGATACGGTTTTTTTTTTTTTTTTTTCTTTTGTGAAAGATACCCAAGATACTTAATTGAAGCACTTCCAACCAGTAATCATACTAACAGCGAAAATCACTAATGGGATCAAGATTACCTGTTTTATCTAGCGTCCAAGATAAGATGACGGAAAGCTTCCAATCAATCCAATACCAGATTGAGACCTCGTCGCAGACATTGCCGCTGCTACGTGATGATTGACCGAACTGTGCACTCTGATATGCACCCAATCCTTGCAGAGTCAGTGACTGTAACTCCCGGATAACACTCGGGCTAATGCTATTGATCCTTGGATCGGTCCACCTTGAGTCCGTGGCACCCAATCCGACCCCATAAAGAGAAGAGGGCCCGATGTTCCGATTCACAGTAGGCGACAACCCACTACCTGCTGCAGATGACAACCCCACACCCAATGCCCGATTCTGACCCACAAGACCTGCTGCCGCTGGATTCAAATTCTGACCTAACATCCCTACATTCAAACCCAACAAAGCCGTCGAATTGTAGGCTAGCGCAAGATCGTTCGGCTGCAGTATTCCCACCCCAGGTGTGGGCCCCACCGGCTATTGACCAATGGGGCCTTCTCGATTGCCTACTGGCAACTCAACTGGAACCCTTCAAACACCTTACTTGGCTCCTCCAATGCCTTCCTACACTCTTCTGCAGTCTTATAGGTGAAGATTGCAAACCCCCGTCCACAAGCCACCGGGCCGCCCTCAATCTCGCCATACCTCCCGAAGAACGCCCAGAGCGGTTCGAGGCCGACATTGGGAGGTACGTTCCGGATGAAAATCTTCCGCCACCCCCCCGTTGACTCGCTGGACCACCCCCCCGAGGACAGGCCCGAACGACGCGAGCTGGTAGGAAATCGCCCGCCCGCCAACCTTCTTCTGCGGCTACTCCAGCCCCTTGCGGGCCCCAGCACGGGTCTTGAACAGTACGAACCCATAGCCCTTGGATTTACTAGTGACCTTGTCGGTCACGACATTGCAATCTTCAATCGGACCGTAGATCTTGAATGCCGACGGGAGCATGTCGTTGGTGGCGTCCCATTTGAGGCCATGGATGAAGAGCTTGCGGTGGACCGGATCAGATTCTGCGGCCAAGATGAGGTGAGACGCTATCGAACGGTTCTTGAGAGCAGCCGCCTTGAGGATGTCGATGAACTGGTCCTTGCCGAAGGGCTGGAGGAGATTACGAATCGTATCGCGTTTGGATGACTCATCTTGCGATTCGGATTCTTCCGAATCAGAATCTTCTTCGGCTTCGGATGAATCTCCTCGCTTCTGTTCTTCTTCTTCTTCTTCTTCTTCTTCCTCTTCGACCTCTTCAGAATCGGACTCTGAGGATTCCTCTTGTTGTTGTTCTTCTTCTTCTTGGGAAGATTCGTCTTCTATGACTATTGTTTTTGCTCGGGTTTCCTCTTTTTGGCCATTGCTAGGGTTTTTTTGGGGTTTCAGAAGACTAGTAAGGCAAAAGCGAGGAGGGCGAATGGGATATAACTGGAAGAATTTTAATACTCTGGCGGAGCGTGTGATTGATACATAACTACTAAGATATTGCATATGGGGCATGCAGGACACTTAGGGCCTCATGGTAAGGGTTGCACCATCTTGGGTGATGCTGAGCCGCACCTAATCCGCTTCCCACGAGCGGATTAGGTGTTACTACCCTTGCGGTGGGGCCCACCTTGACGATGTGTTGTATATCCACGTTATCCATCCGTTTCTCCAGCCCATGCAATCGACAGTGGCAACCTATGCATGTG